>JALDNG010000388.1:0-132500 GCA_024349245.1 Neodontobutis hainanensis | reverse complement strand
AGCCAATCTGAGATTTTAGAAAAAGAGCCTGCTCGTTTTCATATCACAACTTTCCTTTTGCTGTAATTTAATGTGAAAGGATATTCCTGAGGTTAAGAATGCCAACTTTTTAAGCTCACCTCATGATTTTTAACCCCACAGACATGTTAAGTTCACTTTCGTCTGTACTTTCTTGTTGGATCATAATGTTTGCGGTAAACCTACATTGGACTGTGTTTTGATCCAAACCTCTAACAGTGGTGACTTTTTATTCTCATAAATGCTTCCTGAGGAGACACATCACATTGCAGGCAAATGAAAACAAACAGCAGGCAGCTCTGTCTGGTGAAATGGACAAGCAACAAGCAAACAATGTGTTTAGTATCAATAATAAATAATGAACAACAGAGATCTGACAAATGTGGCAATGGAGAAGCTAATCTAAATTATTTTCAGTGATTCATATCTAGAGATAATTCACATATGGCACATGTTAATGCTATAATTATCTCCGTGTTTTGTCATCGTTTCTTATGAATGATGGCAGAATTCGGTCAAACTCACCATGTCCTGTCCCTCAAGCAGGTTATTGTGCCATAAACAGAAAACATCTGAGGTTTTCATTATGATAAATCTATTACACGTGTTGATTTATGATTTTCTGCTGTCATGGATAAGCAGCTCTGGAAAACAAGATATGAGATAATTTACTGTAGACAAGGCTCACGTGGCATGTTTGTGACCCGCAGTATAACACAGCCTTCCCACTTTTCACCTCTGTTAATTGCAGCTATGATTGTTCCTGTATCTCTCCATAGCCATCTGCTTTTGCAAATGTTATTCATTTTGTAACAATTAATGTCTAGTGTAGTTCAGTCCCATCTCACAGACACATAAAAAGCACTATTTCTCACCAATACTTAGTCTCCAGTCACAGATTAATAGAAATGGAAAAGCAAGCTCAAATAATGCACAGATGCACTGCAGCTTTATCTGACACACTAAAATACAAGACTTGCACAAAACATTACATGACATTTGAAAGGAGATGTAAAACAGCACACAACAACATTGTACTAAAATGGGTATAAAAGCCACTTGCTCTAGGTCGTCTTCTACATTGCCTGAGACAAGAACGGGTGAGGAAGCAAATACACTAGAAGTGTTTTTGAGTGTTACAACATTTTCTACTCTCTTTTAAGTCTTACTGACAAAGCTGTCTCACCCTCAGAGCTGCAAAGAAAATGGAGACAAAATAAAATATTCACACTGGTGACCTTGAAGACCCAATACCATCTGGTTAAAAAGTGTTTTCCATAAACAACAGTATCTGAATAGTCCAAAGAGGAATAATAAGGTCGGTTGCTATCTTTCCATTTTAAAGTATGCACTTCTATTTTAGTTTGAGTGTTGAGTTTAGCTGAGTTTTAAGAGTCCAGTTTTCATTATAAAAAAAAGATGCAATGATGACAGTGCAAAGAGTAAAAAGAAGCAGCCACTCTTCTGCATTTCTGTAAATATTTCACTAAAGGCTTTGGCATGGCTCACTGCTCTTTACTATTCTCATAGCTAAGTCTCAAACACACACACATGCAGCATAACGTGTGTGTGCTTTTTATAGACAGTCTGTTTTGTGCTTGACTGATCAGGGAAACTGGATCAGTGGGCCTTCCTACGCCTTCCCTCAGCGAAAGTTCATGCGCTTCTCTAATGCATATGCATGCCTTTAAGTGTAGGCTTGGGCCAGTCTAAGAGATGTTGTGTTTATGACGCATGGGGAAAGTCAGCCCCAGGCTTTTCTATGATGTACATGCCCTTGGATTTACAGCAGTAATGATTTGAGTGTAGCTATCTCAAATATTTTCTTTTATAATCTTAGATGCTAACACTGGTCATAAATACTCACATGTAAATAAAGATTGATGTGGTGCAGCAGATTAACTCAAATATGTGATGTCAGTATGTTTTTACCAAAGAACTCAAGCTACCGATCAAAACGCCTGGGGATCAGTTTATAAAATAACACACCTCTCATATCTGTCAGATAGGGTTTCACACTTCCTACAGTGCTGTGGTTATAAAAATATAATTTATTCATTAACACAATACATGTAGCCTGACACCTAGCCTTTGCTCTGACAGATTGGTCCTGTTCCAGTAGATTTCCACCTCAACAATCCTGTGACAGGCCAGAAATAACCTTTCATCTCATACCGAGTAGACTTGATCTGCTGTGTACAACTAATGTGGCTGCTACTGGAGTGGAACGGCCTTTAGAACAACAAAAACACTGTTAAACAAAATGGAGGATATTTAAAACAGAAGAGCTAACAAGCCTGGCTTACTGTTACATGGTGTGGAAGGCCAGGTCCAACAAAGAGCTATCACCCAAATCAGAACAGATAAATTTATACGAGATTCTTTAGCTTTCAGTCATAGGAATAGTTTCAACTCAAAGCTGAATAAGTGATCTTTAATCTGAAAACAAATGTTGTCATTATATATATATATATATATATATATATATATATATATATATATATATATATATTACAAGCATCTATAACAAATCAAAATGTGCATTTTACAGTCATAGGTATGTAAAGATGCAAACACATGCGTGAATCTGATTTGAACCAACAGCATGGCACCTGTCTGCTGACTCAATGAAGACACAACCTCTAGTCAAACACAATTCCCTCTACTGGACATATTCTATGTGCTAACTGACCAACAAGACATGACCGCCAGACAGTCTCCACAAAAGAAGAAGCACTGAACACCATTTTTCTTTCTTTCTTTTTTTTTCTTATTTTTTATAAAAGGGCCAAAGATCAGGACTGTGCTGCTAAATCACTGACTGACACTTCAAAGGCCCAGGAGCTACGAGCCGGGCCAACGAAGACACATGAGCTGTTTACCACGAGAGAAGCCTCATCGATCTCCCTCAACATGGAAGACATCGTATTAACTAAAGCAGCAGCCATCTCTTATTCATCACTTATCAAACGCCCTCTCACTCCTGTAGTCTACTGATGGCATTTTCACAGCACATTTACGGGACAGGGGCAATTGAGGCGGACTCCGTGGGACGGGGGAAGATTGAGAGAGATGCAAGTGAAGAGTGATCAGTGATGGAGAGGTGTAGGCTGTGGAGAATGGCATGACTGGAGGCGCCTGGATAACAAAAGAAATTAACAGATTTAGAAGTACCCATTAGAAGTCCACAGATGAAAATAGCTTCACTGTGTCAGGAAGACGATAAAAATAGAAATTCAAAATAGTTTCTTCTAAGATGAATTATGCACAGACTCAACACGACTAGTCCCTGCGAAAAGTGAACTTAAACTAACACTTTCCTCCAAACCAAAGTTATATTTAAGATGAATGAAGCCGCCATTAACCATATGTGAAATTATAAATCACTTTAAATATCTCTAAAGAAGAAGGCAGCAATATTTGGGAAATGGGAAACAATGGGATTACCTACGCCTAAAGCACCACTATCACTTTGGACCAGCCTGACCTTGTTGAATTATCACTCAAATAAATATTAGTGCCTTATGCCTAAAGTAATTGCCTCACAAATGAATCCTGCAACACCTCTTTAATTTATGTTTTGGACCATTTACAAAACCACTCACATGAAAAACATGAACGATGTGAAGACACTGCATTTAAATGTGTTAAAAACAATGGGTAAAAGACACAACAGCAAATTGACCCATGAGCCCAGATGGAGATATATAAATGTAGGTCCATATGTTGCTGGTAATTCCTTAAAGGAGCATTGTGATGGATTTAGCGGCATCCAGCTGTGCGCTTAAAGATTGACAATAATACTGTAGATAAGCAGCTCACACAAAACCACTTAAAAGGTCCTAACTGGCTCTTGTTATCAGATTATGTTATTGTATTTAAGCACTAGCCTACTCTGCAAGCAGGTTCAACTAACTGTGCAGTTTATGGTTTAGAGGAACACAAAAGATTCAGAAAGGAGGCCATCCAGTAGCCTTCCTGGTAGGCTACTACCAGATGAAAAACACTACAACTGAAGATGATTTTGTGGGGCGTTGTAGATGTATAAAGCACGTTTACAGTGTTAGAAGACGGAAGCCGTGATGTTGGCTGACAGAACCTGCAGGGAAGGACAGGCTAGGCCAGACTAGCTCATTGCCTTTCAGCAGCAGCCTAATTATGAAGAACTATTAAATAAAACGATCCCTCCGCGTCTTTAGCAGCGGTGGCTGTGTGGAGCTGCGTGTGCTCACCTTGTGTTGCTTCCACATCACGGCCAGCGGCTTCACGTCGTGCTGATTGTGCTTTCCCTCCTCCATACACTTCGTACAGGTCGGCGTCTTGCAGGTGCAGCAGTACGCGCTGAAGTTTTGCGCTTCGTGGTCCGCGCATGTGGCCGGTTTCCTGGCTGGAGCGGGCGGCATCTGTGCGCCGCTGTTTCCTCCTGCTCCGCCGCTGCTCCCCACGCTTTCTGCCGCTGATCCTCGTGTGTTTTCGGCTCTTTTCGGCGGCGGGACGAGGCGGTGTTTAGCTAAGGGTCCGCGTGAGGGGTGGCACCGCTGTTGGCACGCGTTACAGTAAAACACGTCGCACTGCTCACACATCACCGTGGCGTCAACAGGGTTGCGGTCGCACAGCTGGCACTTTACGGCCGTGGAGGAGGCGGAACCGGCGCCCCCTCGGTTCTGCTGGTACCGCGCTACTATTGCCTCCAGCAGCCGGTTTCTCGAGAAGCCCCTCAGCCCCCGCTCGTCCAGACTCACGCTCCGGTGACACAGCGGACAGGTGAGCGAGCAGTGGCGAGGGACAGTGGGCGGAAAAACCCTAACGCCGTTGGGAGACTTGAGCTGGCAGGGCGTGTAGGAGCCGTAGCCGCTGTCCGTCTCGCTGTAAAGACTCATCTTGTCCATGTCCAGGTAGTCGTAGTCCGAGCTGCCCGAGGCTCTGCTCTGCACCGGGGTCTCTCCCTCTGGGGTCTGCACTGTGATGCTCCACGCACACGCCAGGCACACGTTGTGGGAACACGGCAGCAAAATGGGCTCCTTGAACAGGGAACCGCACACCGGACATTTTAACTCTTCCTCCATGGCTCCTGTCTGTGTGAGGGCAGGAGGCAGCAGCAGCTTCGGTGAAAACACTCAGCACTGACTGAGGAGGACAGCTCCCTGCGTTTGGCTGCGCATGCGCGAAGAGGAAGGGAGGAGGTTTTGGGACAGTGGTTTGAATTAGACCTAAATGATCAGATTATTTTGAACGCACTTCACCAAAACACCTTATTGTGAGGTAAATAATGAAAATATTTTATGTAAACATAACTATATTATTAAGGCATAAAAGGCCTCAATAATACATCAGGGCCTTTAAGTATATGATAAGTAGCCTAGCTATTAGATGACAGAAAGGCATGGCTGTCAGGCTATGACAAAATGACTAAATGTTCAGCTCCAGGTGAGGTTTGACCATTTAGTCACATCGATCCAGTAACCTTTGTGTTGTCTGACATCAGTCCTCTGCGTTAGTCAAACATTTCATTGAACACAAGGCCCATGTGTCTGCATTCCCTGAGGAAGCTGCACTAATCCCACTCAATAAAATAGCTTTCCATTAATTACCCTGTTACCTTAACATCCACAACAATAACATATGGACAAATACAGACAGACAGCTAGATCTAACCTCCTCAACATCATTTTCAGCCATTTCTATTTTATGGTATTTAAGTTTTCATAATTTTAACAAATCAAGCTGCAAGTAACAACAATGTGTAATAGCTAGAGATGTCAAACCAGATTTAATTTTAATTTTGATTCAAAAATGCATCATGCGAACATTTGTTCTTACATGGAAATCTTGTGGTTGTACGTACAAGCTTTACAAAGATGTTTTAAAAAGTCAACCAGAAGTTAGGCCTTCAGTGCCATGGCAACACAGAGGAAACACAAGGAGGAAGTAATGGCTTCTTATTTATGGTTTGTCGGAGCTTTTTGGAAAGAGCACTTTCTTGTATTGTTCTACTCTTGAGGGAATTTTCCAGTAAAACCTTCACGGCTCAGTTTTTTGAAAACATAAGCAACACATTCAACTGTAAACTGAAGGGCAACAATTAAAAGCTGTCAATCTTTTCTAGAAAGGCCTGAAATTACCCACAATACCACTCTTATTCAGCATCTACATTTCGATTTGAACATAAGGGATATCTAAAATATGTTTTAAAACCAGACCCTGTTATTTTAGACAACTGGACTGTTACACTTATTCCAGTGGCATGTTATAATCTATAATCTCGAGTATGTGATGTTTTCTCTTCAATGGGGATAAGCTGAGAACTTCCCCAGAGGCTTTGCTCCAGCCCTCGATCACATTAGTGATTATAATGAGATGAGCTGTGAAGCAGAGCGAACAATCATTTGTTGAAACACGAGGAGGAGTCTAAAAATATCTGCAGCTGACATCTTTGGCACATGTCACTGATGGGAACGGTTTCACACTGAGAATGAGGAATATGTTTAGTTGAGTTCCCCCAAGGAATCAATTTTTATTTTATAAACAATAAATCTGAGGAAAAAAATAAACATTTTGTGAAGACAAATGTGTGTCATTGTGCACAAGAAAGAATTAATTAAAAGTATTGTTCTGTCAAAACATAAAAAGGTAATTCAGCATGTTTTTTAGCAACATAAACAAAATATATTTCTACTTCCGTGGACCACCACAAGATGTCAGTGTTATCACAGAAGAAGGGAAATTAAGTTATACGTCCCTAGTTTATATTGTGAAAATAAACTCTATAAACTTTGACTTATGTAATTTTTTGTCTGCTACTGTATGTGGTAAAAAAAAAAAATACAATTATCTTAAGTGCAACAAATTTTTAATGATGGGGATTCAGTATATTATGTTTATTTACCACAAACAACCCAGCCTTGACTTAAATCATTAAACAGTGCTTATATTTTTCAGTCACCCCTCTTCAGTCAGTTTGCTTAATTACAACAGACTAATATAAACACCCAACTCTCAACCAGCATTAAAAAGCTCTCACACACATTTTATTTAGTGGACAAGTCTGTTAAAATGGGTCAAATCAAGTTTTTTCTATGATTGTATAGGCATCATTTTGCCAATTTCATTATTTACACTATATTAACCAAAGGAGCCAAAGTCTTTAAATTTTCTGAAGTATTGCTCGACCCCTTATTTCAAAACACGGCACGAGTTTTGATAAGTCTTGATGTGAGTTTGTGACGTTTGAAATGTTAAAAGTAAAAACAAACATATAATTTACAATATAGTGTCATTTACTATACAGGAGTGTAATGCTGAAAACTAGTGAAGGAGTAACTATCAATCTAGTTTCTTTTTTTTAAATCCCTTATGATAGCAATATATTCTTGCCAGCTGTAATGAAATGCAAAAACAATGTTTGTCCTAAAGACTAGCACTGTCTGCTCTAAGAGAAAACACGTTTTCTAGTTGTTTTGTTGCGACTCAAAAAAGTCCAGATGCATTTGCTTTAACTTTTTCTTTATAAATTATAGAAGTATCCATAGTGTATTTCCTTTAGTGCATTCATACACCATTTTTGAAACGTTCATCATCAGTCTCAGACTAGAGATGTGGTACTCTCAGGGTTGATCCTGACCGGCCTGGTGCTCTTCCTCAGGTCTTGCAGCTGTTTAGCAGGTTTGCCTACGCTCTCCTCAAACCTGAGCTCCACCACGGGCAGCACCGTGTCATGGAGAAAAGTGGCGTTTTGTATGACAAAGCTCTTTTTCTCAGGGTCCTGTTCACATCGGAGACTGTAGTCTACATGCTGCACGGCGACCAGGATAATCTCTCGAAGACTCTCCAGCAGAACCATGTGCAGCTCGGGGAAGTACAGCTTTAAGCCCTCCTCCAAGAAGCTCATCATCTGCTTTGTAAAAGCAACAATGGTGTAGCTTAGGTTCACCCAGCAGTCTTCACCTGTGTACTGCTCAAAGCTGCTGATGCCACAGCTTCGCATCTCATCCTAAAGACAAACCCACAGGTAATTAATGACAACTTTAATTTCTGCTGTTATTATTTTCAAAAATCAGCATCATTAAATTTAAAACACGTGGTACAAATATTTCAAAGGACCTTAAGTTTGCCCAGAGCCTCAGGCGTCATGAGGTTCATCCTCCTCCACATTTCCTCAGAGTTTCTGTGCTTTGTGGCTTCGATGATGATGTCCTTATAACTCTGCAGGGCTGCCTTAATGTCTTTGACCAGAAGACACTGCAGCGTAAAGGTCAGGTCCAGGCCAATCTCAGTCAACTGCTGACAGTGTTCCTTGGCCACTTTAACGCACTCCGCTGCAGTGGAAAGGCTCTCCTTACTGTCAAACACCTGTAAAACAACAAAGCACATCTTAGTGGACTGTCCCGATTTCTTTTCAGACTGTACTTACTGTCCCCAGCGCCTGTACCCACCTGTTTGCTGAAGGCATCCACAAACATCCTCATGGCTGATCCGGACCAGACCACAAAGGCCGAGTAGCAGCCTGTGTTTCCTGCAAAGTCCATCTGAAACTCTTTGGCTGTCTCTAACAGACTGGTGAAAAAGATATTGCAGAGTTTGTGGATGTAAAGTAGAGTGGCTCCTTCAATTCGAAGCTGGCGAATGGCTGTCTGGACTGCAGCAGCACGGTTCTTCAGAAACAGCTCACAGGCTTTGGTGGATTGGCCTGAAAAAACAAGGCAAGGACATTAACATAAATGCTATTTAAAATGCATAATGTGACGTCTGAGATATTTTAAATAAGCTCACATGTTGTATAAAATATATTAAAAGTTTCCACTTATTCAGGTTTATTTTCCAAGACAAGATGACTCTCTTACTGCCAGTTCAATTATTTACACTGAATGCCTTTTACAGCTTAATAAACAAATCTCCTAATTGGGCCACAAGTGCTTTTAGGGAAATGTCATTTACAAATTAGATTGTTTAAAAATAAAAAAAAAGCAGTAAGCAACCAAAGATATAATTTAAGATAAATATGTTTCTGTGCCTATTACAATATTGTGCAAATGACTTGTTTGTTATTATAGTAAGACCATATAATATATATATATATATATATATATATATATATATATATATACACACACACACACATGTTTTAATTCTATGTCTACCTGTCCAGTTTACTTTGTGTCAGTGAATGTGTAACATTAGACTTTTACAACAGCAGTCAAGTTGCCCTTTACCCCAGAATAAAAGTGTGCTTGAACTGCTTGTAAATGTGTGTAAGTGGAGGCAGAAGAGGTAGTAAAGGTGAAAAATTATATATAAATTATAACAGTGTAAGTACCTAGCCTGATGAGCTGGGACACGGCACGTCTGGTGGCTTTGGGTCCGCCTCGAAGTGATCGATCTGGAGACAGCTCAAACACCAGCACTTCTGTCAGCTGCCGCACACGTTCATCCACTTTGGACCTGAGCTCTTTGACCTTTGGGGTAACCGGCTGATCTTTAAGATACTCATTGAGCTTGTCCAGCAGATCCACAGCTCCCTCAAAGTCTCTCTGGGCAATGCACACGTCAAGGTCCTCAGGCAGCTCCTGTATCCACTCCAGACTAAGATTCACGTTTTCTTCTGCGCCCACCTGCAAATCGTCTTCCACTTCGAATGGGTTGGTGGACACCTCTGCTCTCACTGGAGAAGTAGGGACCTCCTCCTCCTTTTTGTGTCTGTCCTTCGTCACTTTGTTCTTCTTTGTTTCATCCAGAATCTCAAGCCATTCCTTTTTGACTTTGCTGTTCTCTGCTTGAAAGATACGGCTGTCGGGAAACATAAGTATCTTGAACATGTCTTTCATTGGAGGGTTATCTTTTACATTCACCACAGCAAAGCTCTCCAAGTCATACAAAGCATTGTATTTGTACTTCACTGCTCCCCTGCGATTTGGAAGCCACGTGGCAATAAGTAAGCAGTCATTCATAAGAAAAGCATGCACTCTCTGTATAGGGGACATATTATCAACATCAAACTCAGCTAAATCCCCATTGTAAATCAAATGTCTGCCTGGCGTGTCCATGATGTTTTTATCACTTTCCACTTTCTCTAACAGTGAAGTTAGTGTCCTCTGTTTTATATCCTCTGTTTCTTTAGGGAAAGCTGCCTGCATTTCTTTAGACGTTTCATCTTTATCAGTGGACAGCAAGGCCTGAGTGATGCTCTCCATGATGCTCTTCTGCTCGGTTAAGATGTGACTCAGTTGATACATCTCACTCTCCAGGTAAGAAATCTCCTTAGCAGTCTCTATAAACTGTCTGTAGTTCTTGTACACGTTTTTCTTCAGGTTTTGGGCCGTTTCATCGGCCAAATTCTGGATTTTCTGGCGGTGTTCTTGTAAATCCCTGTCGCCATCGGACTGCTGGGAGAGCTGCTTCACGTAGTTTTGCGGGTCGAAATTAGGCGACTCCAAAAGTTTACGAAGTCGGTTCCCTGTTTCCGACATTTTCTACGGCGTTAATTTAAAATGATACACAAGATGAAAAGCCAACAATTATGCAGACGCACGTAAAAGGAGTTTCTAAAACGGTCAGTGGTACATTTCCGTCTAAAGCCCAAACAGGAAGCTGGACCGGAAGCTTCACCCTGAAATATCACATGACTTGGATACATAGATAGTGTAAATAACATGGAAAACGTGTTTTGTTTCTTTAACAACCCATTATATAATGTTGTCAATGCATTTAATTGTGAATTACTGACTGGAACATGTTAAATTACCTTTTTGCTTTATTAGGCTGTATCATTGTCGTAGTAGACTAAACTACTACCGACATAGCACTACATATCCCATAATGCACAAAATTCAACCGCATACTTTGGGGACGCAACCATATTTTGAATTTGAAGGGGGGAGTCACCTAGTGACATCTTTTATAAAATAGTGTAAAATAAACAACAAATTATACACTATGTGACTGCGGTATGCCTGTTAAAATATAGATACTCGTTTGTAGCATCTAATGTCAGATTCAGTTTTAAAACCCTTTGTCAACACCTAAAAATCCAATGGGTTGGCATCGTCCACTGTGTTGTTGGCGCTAGCATTAGAAAGGACAGTTAGCCCAGTAGCTTGTTTTTTTAGGATGGAGGCTTTTCTTATTTTATAAATGTGGTACAAATTTACTACTACGGAAGTGTTGCTGGTCGTTCAACAATGATGCTACTTGTTTCTTGTTGACTTTTAGAAGTTATTTTACCTGGTTACAAAAACTAACATAACCATTAGCTAGAGCTGCTTTCATTAGTTTCTTGCTTTTTTTGTCATGGATGCGGACTTGCTTCTTGCTATTAAGCTTCAAGAACAATTTGACAGTGAATACCAGACCTCTTTATTTTCACCAAATAGTTTTGAGGACAACCCGTTCGAACAAACGAGTAAGAAACGCAAAGTTGAGGCAGCTGGAGGTGGTAGCGATGTTGTCCCCTACTGGAAGCCGACTGTACAGCCTGAGAGGCCGCTGTCTATCGTGGACGCGTCCTGGGAGACGCTGGACCCCAGTCCCGATGTCAGAGCCATGTTTCTGGAGTTTAATGCAATGTTTTTCTGGGGAAAACTCAGTGGGGTCGAGGTCAAGTGGAGTCCAAGAATGACACTGTAAGAAGTTTACTGTTTATTTAAAGCTATGATTTAAAAAAAAAAAAAAAAAAAAAAGCTGTCTAATGTGCTGTTCTTTTCTATCTATTTTTTCAGGTGTGCAGGAGTTTGTTCATATGAGGGCCGAGGTGGACTTTGTTCAATTAGACTTAGTGAGCCTCTGCTGAAGTTGAGACCCAGAAAAGATTTGGTGGAGGTGAGCTGGATACTGGGTACAATAGCAACAGTTGAGTTCTTTCTTGCTAGGCCACTAATCTGTATGAAATAGGTATAAAAATGTGCCATGACCCAAAGGTAGCCTATGTGTGTGATATAATGTAATTTTGTCTTAGTGAATAATTACTACACAATCGATTGAAATATTTTCACAATAAGTTTACCTCTATTTTTTCTCAGACACTGCTCCATGAGATGATCCACGCACTGCTGTTTGTGACCCAGAACAACAAAGATCGAGATGGGCACGGGCCAGAGTTCTGCAAGCACATGAATCGGATCAACAAGGACAGTGGGACCAACATTACTGTGGGTATAACTTTTAAAATTGTGTTTGATCATTTGAAGGGATACGATATGTGTGTGTGTTTTAAATACTTTAACTTGTAATATTAAAATCATCAGCAGTGACCACCTACAAGTACATCATTTATACTTGTTAACTTTGCGTAAACTAAGAAAATAAACCAGACCAGATGTACATATTAACAAGAATAAGAGACTTTGATTTTTACTTATGTCTGACAATTTCTTTCTTTCAGGTCTACCACAGTTTTCATGATGAGGTTGACGTTTATCGGCAGCACTGGTGGCGATGCGACGGCCCGTGTCAGAATCGAAAACCCTACTTTGGCTACGTGAAGAGAGCCATGAACAGGGCTCCGTCGGCCCTGGACCCCTGGTGGGAGGACCACAGGAGGTCGTGCGGTGGGACCTACACTAAAGTGAAGGAGCCTGAAGGATACGGCAAAAAGAAAAGCAATAAAAAAGACAAGAACGCATCAGAGAAAATTACCTCAGGAAATGAAAAGTCTGGAAATGGGAAGACTTCAACACCAGGTGACATATGGCTTTCTCTAGTGAACTAAAGTGTTTATTAGAAGGTACGTTTATCAATTTACCAAAAAGGCCAGAAGTCATTAACAGTCTTTTTTTAGTAAAGGAAATGTGTAAAATCTAGATAATACTGTGACAAAATCTAAATTCTATTGTGTATCTTGTCTCCCTTTTTAGGTTCAGGGTCTCAGGATATAAGGAACCTCATCCCATTCAGTGGAAAAGGCTTCCTTCTTGGAGGAAAGTCCCAGTCTTCCTTGCCATCCCTCCATCCACCAGCATCTCTGTCTTCTCCTCAGAAAACTATGACTCCTTCGTCTCCAGCTAAAAGCCCCAGTTTTCATGTTTGGTCAGGACTAGAAACCAAAACTTTTTCAAGTGCCTTTCCTTGTGTCAGACCTGGAACTTCTACAGGACATAAGCCTTCCACCAAGCGGTCTATCAGTAACACTAAGGTTTTTGTCAACATCAACGGCTCACCTGTAAAAATTTCCAAACCTATTAACAGCAAAACAAGCAGTGACAGAGCAGAAAAGGTGAGACAAAGATCTATTGGAGATCTTTTTAACAACTCAAAGTCAGTTTCTCAATCTTCAACATCAAACACCATCCCCAAAATAACTCCGTCAAAATCCACCCCAAGCAAATCTATCCATTCAAAGTATCCACCTGTTGTTCCAACTAAAGTTAGCCTTGATAAAGCAACACAGTCTAAATATTTTAATGAATCTAACGCCAGTAGAGTTTCTGTTGGTGGTCAAGTGTCTAAAAAGAGGTCATGGGAGGATAGCAGAAGCTCTGCCAGCATTTTTAACTTCTTCCAAAAGACATTAGGCAGCAACTCGGTAGAGTCAAGGGACTCGGTAAATGCAAATTCAACCGCAATGCAGCAAAGAACTGCTACAGCCACAACGTCTTCCTCCACTGCCACAGCTTCCTCGCCTCATCCCTCCGTGGGACCAACCAACGCAACCTCGTCATCGTCCTCTTCCTTTTCGACTGTGGTGATGGTCAGCTGTCCCATCTGTCAGATAAAAGTGCAAGAGGCAAAAATCAATGAGCATTTGGATTCCTGTCTCAGCTAAACAAATAGCATTTAAAGAGATGTTGCAATAAACAAAGTTAAGTTGTGAGGGTGGAGAAAAGACTGCTGTGTTTTTATCTAACCTCAAGTCCCTGTAGCTGCTTGTTTTAAAAATACTGTTCTTTCACATTAACACCTTGTAATTTTTGCAATAATTGCAGAGTAATGTAAAGGTTGTCAGCTGCTTGAGTGTTTATTTGGCAGAAGATCACATATATTTTAGATTTTAATTGTTTTTAATTTTGTGTTAGGAATTTTCACTCTAATATTAATACCCTGTCAGGGTCTAGATTGAGTAAAATTATATTGTGATTTCTAAAGCATTATGACATTGAACAAAATTGGACACTGAATTTGGAAATTCAACACTGTGAGTCTATAGCTGACCCATGTGTACCTTGTACCATCAGAATGGCAGTTTACAAATTGATAATTACTTGAATCTTTTAGTTTTTTTACTTGGTATTTCAGAGTTTTTTTTTTTACCATGTTCCTGTAAACTTGTCCATTTTAAATGTTCATTGTGTATAATTGTATATAAAATAAAAAGTAAATATGCTTTTTACAACTTTCGAAACTGTTTGAAAGATGCATGATTTTTGTTTTGCTGACAGACTATAAATGAGGACAATGCAGTGGTTTTGTGGAATATAGTGCTGCCTCTTCCTGCAGAAAAATCAGTAGCTTGTAGTGTACTCTGATACTGTCCTACTCAGATGTGCTCCCACAGCTTTTCAGAAGCAGGAGACACCCACTGACCTCTGCTGATCGCTGGGAGTCCGGTTTCACACTTGGCAGCCATTTATCTCTGCATGTCTTTACATTTGTACTGCAGCTCACACAGGTCAAGGCTAACTGCGCATATTGCATGTAGTGTTTTTGCTTTGAGTTCTATTCTCGACATTGTTAAAGGTATTTAATTTATTGTTTTCTTCAGTGCACAATTAGGAATCGCTGTTTTTCAATAAATAATTGAACTGTGGCAAAAAAAAATTAAAAACTGAAACAAATTTACAATATAATCTTCATATTCAAACTACTCTGTTTTTGTGTAAAAGCATCATCATTTATAGCATTCGTATGACATCTTAAGTGATAGAACTAGCACTGTGGGTGAGAAACTATTCAATCTGTTCCACACAAAAGGAGTTGGGCTTTCACTTGAAGCTAAAATGTGATCTGTGAATTAGGTTCTATATATATTATGTTAGAGGAAAATTGGTAAGCATATGGTATCATCTTGTGTGCACTTCTAATTGAAAACTGACATGTTTGCTTGTGTTTTGTCTCTAATTTTGTGTTTTGTGAGAGACCACACACTTCCGTCCACTAACCCTGTGTATCCTTGTGTTAAACCCCGGTCCCACTCAGACCGGAGACTGGTGGTTGTGCTTAGAAGAGCCGCCGGCTAACACGAGTGAGAGGGAGGAGGGAGAGGTCAGAGGTCATGATGGTACGAGGGCAGCTGCTGTTCAGTGGCACGCCCCTCCTGTTGCTGCCAGACGCAGGGCTGGAGAGGAGCCAGCGGCAGTGACAAAGCATGACACCCAATGCATTTTAATACCAGAGACAAATGCTGCATGTGCGTCTCGTCACCATCTGGAGGTGTTTTAAAATTGTTTTGTCATCTCACATGTCCCAGTCTTTTGCATTTTGTTTTATTTTTTGTATCCATTTCATTACAATAAATAGGCAGTGAACACATGATGCTGCAGAATGTTCTTGGTCTGTTATAGTTTTTTCACTAAAGAAGATGTCACGTCATATATAGTAGTGCTTTGTATCAGAATAAATGATGTGCCCTTTAGGTGTTTTCTGCCTCTGTACGACAAAAAGCACATACAAATGATTTTTAATATATTTTGTAAAACCCTTCTTTGGTGTACACTAGCCTTTATGTCATAAATATATGTAAAAACACAGTTAAGTTAAGTAAGTTAAATCAAATATTTAGAGGCTGAAACAAACAGAAGTTCTTGGTCTCTAGAGCAAAGATGTGATAACTGCTGTTGATTTGTTGATTGTAACAGCACATACAGTAAAGAAGAAAAATAAATGCAGTGTGTGCTTCTGTCCTTGTCTCTCTGTGCCTCTACATGATTACTGACCAAAACATTAAATAAGCTCACCGGAACTACAATGTTACTTTTTTTTACCCAGTCTTGTGAAAGACTTGTCAAATGTCTTATCTTTTGTTATCTATTTGAGGCATAGAAAAATAACAACTTGTAGACTAAAGATATAAAATAGACTAAATATAGACAGTAAAACTCACTTTACATATTTGTTTACACGCTGTAAAAAGAAATTTAGTCAAAACATAGAGTACATTTTACGCTATTATTGTAGGCTACTTTGTTAAAGTGAGCGGAGGAATGTAGAATCAATCTGCTTGTGGGGGATGTCGTGAACATAAATCATTCCTAAGCCCCGGCCTGACCCTGACATTCACCTTAGAGGCATTTTTAACTCTGAACCAAGCAGGAAAATAGTCAGTACAGCAGCTGTTCTCAGGGCCACTCCTCCTTCCTGCCCTGCCACATTTACGCACTAAACTGACCACATCAATCCTTCTTCTTCCTTTTCAGGTCCACTGTTGTTTAGTTTTTATGTTTCAATGGCAATATCAAAAAAATTTTTTATAGTTTACTGAACGCACTGAATTCAACATAATGTAAATATAGAAATATAGAAAAACAAATCAGTTTTCTGGCTCCATTTTGGAAACATAAAAAAAGGAGGATCCGTTTCCTGCAGAGACATAAGCTGATCTCTTAAGATCATTATTAGCTGGACTTTGCTAAATGATCAATGTGTTTTCTAACAAGGCAGATTAAAAAAAAAAAGCCTCTTGTGGTTTTTGTGCATCCCCAGGGGGCCACATCCCATACCTAATCCTTTGATCTCTGTAGATGACGAGGAGCACACAATGATGCTTATAGAAGGTCCTACTGATGATAGACCTTCCCCCCCAGACAAACCAGACTTGTCCAGATCTGTCCATATACATGAAAATAATTGTCTAAGGATCAGGATGAAGTTTTACAAGGTGAGGCTTAAGCTAATGGACTACTTCTTCTACCAAAAGTAATGCATCATCCTCATAATAGCGATAGTTAAAACTGGTTTACAATAATTTAATGTTTCCAAAAATAAGGTTACTTTAGGGTCTGTGAATTGTCCAAAGCATGATGCTGTAAGTGAGAAAAACGTGACTCAGTGCAGCACTTATATAAAAAAAACAAACCTTAAACCAGCTAGTCTTCTGGCTTTGTCCATCTGCCCACTGCCTGTGTGTGCGTGTGGTATAACTCATGCTCATCTCTTGTTTCAGAGCATGTGTGCATCTTTTGTGTACTGATTTTCCAAGGTTATTGTTGTGTGATTGTTGTGACGGCACTGCTGGCTGGGGGCTGGAAGTGAGGCCCACCATCTGTCCTTTATGCTCACAACCCATTGTCTTTCACAACAACACGAAGTCCTGTTGTGACCTCAAACCCACTGTCTTCACTGCAAAACCAGTCTGTGTTCAGTTTAGTGTGGCAGGACACAGTGATACAGAGTTTCTTTGCTTGACTTTTAAAATGTGCACTCCATCTGTCAGGGCACAAATTCCAAAGCATTTCTCCTATTAATTAGTGACGTCCAGGTGCATGATAAGTTTGCAGTATAATATTGTTTTTGGCTGTTATTTTTTGTATTGCTTTCCCAACAGTGGAGCTTTTTTTTTTTTACACTCATGTACCCTTTAATGCGTTGCCAAAAGGCCTGCAGTACAGTCCCAGAAAAATGTGTGTTTGGTTTGCAGTCACTCCACATTTGCTCCAACATAAATCAAAAACGCTCAGTGGAATCCGGAGCAGTATTAGTTTTATCTTCCATTAAGCCTCCATATTTCTCTGAACAAACACTCTCCCAAGTCCTTTCTCAATATTTATATTTGATTATGACTTTCTACTTGTTTTTTTTTCTTTGAGGGCTTCTCTCACAGATCAGCTGCTAACAGTCTGCAGATGTAGAAAAACACTTACAGTATTATGCTCTTCGGTTACTGAGGCTGGTGCAGGTTAAAACCTTCTCCTGAGATTAATTTGAAGCTATTTTAATTGTTTTGTTAGTTTTGGTAAACATAATTCTTGAGTAACACATATTACCTGATTTTAATTGCAAAACAAAATATATGATGCATATAAATAAGAGGAGATTGTTCAAAATGGATTTATAAAGAGACAGACTTTATGTCCTAAAGTTGGTGGTGGGAGACGCCCAGGAGCCACTCAGTTAAATGAGCAGGAAGAGGATTTTACTATTCCGTTAGAATCCAGCGTGTCAAATGAACAACAACACACAGGAAAATCAGATATCAGCCTTCAAAGTAAAAGCCAAAGGTTAGATTTGTTACTTATTTCATCTCAGGTTGTCACAGCTCTTGGCCTTTTTAATTTGTGGAGTCTGCATGTCTTTCAAATGTTACTATGGGTTTTCTGTGTCTGTGTTTTGGGGGCAAAATATATGTACCACTTACTTCAATAAGCTAGGATAAGGATTATTTCATCAAATAGACCATGGTGCAGTCTTGAGGATTTTTGTCCAGTCTTCTTAATATTAGAATCCCAAAAACAAGCAAAGAAACCTGCTAACTGATCAGCACTACCTTTCCCCTATCACACCGATCCCAAAATGAGTTAAAAAATGTTAAAAAAGATAAGTAGAGCCTCAACATGTTGACCATTTAGTTGCAAGATATTTTGCAAGACGCCACTTTTTTTTCTCATCACTTATTTATGTTTTTCTCCAGCTTGAACAGCCTGATAAAAGTATTTTATTTTTAAAGGCACCAGATTAGAACCCTCTTTTATATGTTTTTGAGGAAGTCCAAGCTAAATCTACCCCTTCACTTTTTATATGCCTCCCACGCCCTTGCACAAAGGCCCTAATAATTCAATAATAAAAAGCTACAAGGACAGAAAACAACCTAAAACTGTAAGGGGTAGATTTGGAATTAGGTACCAACTCTAGATTATGTCAAAATGGTCTTAGTTATTCATTGTGCAGCTAGAGAAATCCTTGTATTTCTATTATTTAAACTCTTTTATGCAGATTAATACGTAAATCATTTTAGTTTGTAGCCTACACACACCCTACAGATAAATCAAGACCTTTGTAAGCAATATTTCTGAGTGGTGCTTTTATTGTGGCGGTCCCGGCGGATTCCACTGCCTCATTTCCGCTCCATTGACGTGGCGTCACTGCCTCAGGCTCCAACCTCCAACCCGCACAAATCCACGACTGGTGCTCGGTTGTTGTACACCTCCTGCGTTATTTAAGGCTTAAACAGAGCGAACCAGAGGAGTTGCTCTCATTTCTAGGTTGAGACACACACGGGACGATGAATGGTAAGTCCACGAACGGGACACTGGGGGGAATGGCCTGCATCGAGGGTCTGCCGCCGCTGCCCAAGAGCCTGAGCGGGCTGCTCAACTCCAGCGGCGGCTCCTGGAGAGAAATGGAGAGGATGTATGTGAAGAAAACCATGATCCAAGACGACCTGAGCCGAGGCAGAAACAACGCCGACAACCTGCTCACCCACAAGCCGGCCAACCTGGACGCTGCCCTGGCTCTGCTGCGGAAAGAGATGGTACTGCTTTAGGGTTTATATTGTCCAAAAGAAAGTGCTGTGTTTAACGCCTGCAGCTCTAATCCCTTCTGAACCAGACTCCCTTTAAGTACTCCTGCAGTTTCCTGTCGCCTGGCTTTATGGCACTGTCACTCAACCTTAAAAAGCACATTTAACACGTTTTTGAATGTTTAAATGCACTTCTTCTATATTCGGCATATGCATTAATTCTTTTTTTGCATATCCCTCTTTAGGCAACAGCCAGTGTTTTTCAGTGAGACCCTGAGACCCAACCCAGCTCATTCTGTTGACTCCAGTTTGTGGGGTGTTGTTGAAACCTTTTGGCATTATTAGTTTTAGAATAAAATGAGTTTTAAATGGGCTACTTAATTGGTCCAGCTTTGGTTTAGTAGGGCTTGTTTGTAACAGAGGAACCAAGGTTAAGAATAAGGATAAGTGGATTAACTAAACAAAGCTAAATTGGGATTGTGTTGTAGTTTTTATCAATTAAATACACATGAGTTTTGTGTTTTTACAAAGTATCCTCTCGAAGAACTTTCACCTTGCAGCACAGTAGATTTTATTAGACCAGGTTAAATTTCTACAGATGCTATGAATTTTTACACTAGTCCTGAGAGAGCAGCCACTCTTGTTCAAAGATATCCTCTCATTCAGTTTTGATGATGGTCATTAAAGTTGGTCCGAAATCTTTTCTAAGTTCATTTATGTTACATTCTCAAGGCTGTAGTATTTTTGTTCAAATACAAACTACACAGCGGCTTTGATTAAAAAGTCCCGACACATGACTTAAAGTCTAAACCTTTGGCTTTGTAGCAGACTTTCCCTAATGCTTACTGTATTTGGTGGCCTGCCACAGGGAAAGATAAACAACAAGAGGTTGAGAGTGTATTTAGCCGAGTTAATGTGTTACTGTGAGTTAGTGCTCTGAGTTATCTGGTTGGGCCTGTTCTGTACTGAGTTACCGATCATGTCAGCGCTCAGTGGCACTAACTTTGCATACAGTCTCGTCTACTGTGATTTGTTTGGGAGACAATGCGGTGATCCACTGCAGATTACTGCTCGGTCAGTTGAGTTGTTTGCAGAACAATCCTCCTTTTTATTTTAATTTGACTTTTCTTACTTCTTTTGTTCTGCAGTGTAATAACAGGGCTGGCGTTGTGTGTGGTTTCAGTTAAGGCAGAAAACAAATAAGATGGAATGTGCTTTTAGAATATGTGCTGTTTCACTCCACGGCTGCCATTTCTAAAATTATAATTTAACAAGATGCCTTTATATCTTCAACTTTGTGAAAAGCAAAGTAATTCCTGCTCTATTTAAATTCAAGGAGGAACTCTGTCATTCAAAATAAGTCACTTCAGAAATTATTGTTACAAAAATCAAAGTACTCAGTAATCAAAGTTTTGATTTGTACCATTGGCATGTACTTTTAAACAAAATAAAACTATCTCAAGGAATGTGCCTTTTAATAACAAATACACCCATTTTAAAGAAAATAGAAACTGTTGAGATCAAGCATTTCCAGTTAAAGGTGTTGTTTGTCATATAAACTTACTTCTATATAAAAATGTTTTTGTCTTTTGCAACCTAATTTTCCTCTTTCGTCTTAATTGTCTAACCATAATGCTGTTTGATTGCCTTAACTCATTGTTTTTAGTGGGTTCCCACAAGAAACAAACCAAACCACAGATCAGGTTGTTTTGAGAA
The DNA here is from genome assembly GCA_024349245.1 of Neodontobutis hainanensis. Lineage (NCBI taxonomy): Eukaryota > Metazoa > Chordata > Actinopteri > Gobiiformes > Odontobutidae > Neodontobutis > Neodontobutis hainanensis. The sequence continues at coordinate 111,388 of JALDNG010000388.1, read as the reverse complement.
CACCTCTTTTGTCTGGTGGGTGAGTGGGTTAAAGACTGCAATTTCAGGTTTGGATTAAAAAAAAGAAAATCCAAACAGACTTATAGGGTAATGTATAAAAGTGTCATTGACTAACTAGGATATTAATCTTTTTTTTTTTTTTTTTTGTCCCTACTAGGTGGGTTTGCGCCAGCAGGACATGTCCCTCCTGTGCCAGCTCTGGTCCCTTCACGAGTCCATCCAGGAGTACAAAGGCAGCTGCCAGGACCTGAGCGCCGCTTCTAGCCTCAGTATGATGGAGAACGGGTACTTCGACGAGGACGACGAGTTTTACCCTGAGCCTGGTGCCACTCCCACAGGAGACAAGCCGGACGGGGTGTTTGGAGACGAGATTACAGCTAAGAATGGGAGCAGCAGCGGCAAAGAAGACAGCTGGGACTCTTTTCACGTCACCATCTGAGGCCTCAAAACCACACTTTGTCTAAATGGATGTATGTTCTGAACGTTTTCTCTCATGAACAGGCTGGAGCAGAGCAGCAGTAAGGCTTGAGTTTAATGTGAACTCCTCCTCAGGTGAAACTCGCCCCGCTTGTGCTGCAGAACGTGTGTTTTTGCAGCACGACTATGAGTTTTATCAGCCACTAATGCCCTGTGAAACTCAGAAGTAAGAGCATCTGCAGACGAAATTGGCAATATATCCTGTTTTTTTTTTTTTTATATATATATATATATATCCAGCTTTGCTGCTGCTTCTATATCCAGTGGGTTTTAACAAGTCCCAAGAACTTTTATACATATAAATATACGGACAAAGTTTTATTATTTATTTCAATTTATATCAGATATTTACTTTAACTGTCTTTCAAAGTTTGTACTGTGACCTGGGTACAAGGCTTTTTCCAAGAAGAAACGGATTTAAGGACTCAACCTGGAGACTTGTGCGAATCATGTTCAATAACTTGTATTTGTGAAGGGGGTCTGGACCAAGGCTGTAATCATAATATAAATGGGGTGTCCACAACCTTTCTGATATTCAAAAGTACTAAAAATGATGCAGTTCTGTTACAGGAAGTGTGATACCTTGACTCTATTGTTTTTTAGTAGTTCCTAATGACACTCAGGAATTAGTTAGGACTGAAAGTATATAAAATGTAATTGAGCTTATCTGGACGGTCCTGGACAACTATGTGTCCAAAGACATGCCTGTAAAGGTGAATTCAGAGGGAGGGATTTGTTTGTATGTGTACTGTATATCTGTAAGAGTTTAACCTCTGATGAACTGGCAATTATTCAGGGTCTACTTGGCCTCAACTATAAAGCATAAGAAAATGAATGAGTTATTAAGAATTTTCCCCGAGGTGACCTTTGGGACACGTTTGTCTCTTTATGGAAACTGTATTTCTACTGCCTTGGTCCAGGCGCACTTCTCAAAGTGGAAAGTGATGTCCATAAATCTGTGAAAATATATAAGTGCAGAAGGATGTTACTAAACACAACTTTTTTGCCTTCCAAGGTAACAATGTGAAATGCTTAAAATGCTGGAGACAGGTTTTATCCCCAAACCTGGATGTCTAATGCAGCTTAATCCTTTTTCAGGCTGTGTCTGTTTAGAGACACTGAGTTATGCGGCTGTCTGTCGATAACAATACTGTTTTTTTTTGTTTTTTTTTAATGGGTAGTAATTGCAGCCTATCACAGGTCTCTTGTGCAGTCTTAAATTTTTATCTTTCAGTGATGACATTCATTGTGCTCACTCGGTTAATCACTAGGCTTTGAAAATGTGGCAACAGGAGGTGTGCAAATGTATAATCATGTTGGTCTCGACGTTTCAACACTTTAGTGACTGCAGCGTTAACACTTTGAGTTGGTGAGTGGGAGAAATGTGCAGGAGTAGCTGTGAGGCACAAATGTTTAAATAAGTTTTAAAAAGCTTCCTGACTTCTTACATATTCCGTTATATGTTATAAGCATATGTTCTGCCCATTGACTGAAAGCATAACATATATATTGTGTGAAAACCCATGGCCCTATCTGTTAATGTAGCTCTGAAATATAAGTGGAGAGTCTGTAAACACAAACCAGTGAGGACAATGGCAAAGCATCTTAATTCAGGAAATCATTTTCAGGTATATATCGAGTATGGAAATCTAGTTGCTGTTTAAAAACAAAACTCTGCCTTCCAGACATTTGGATGTGCAAATAAACAGCAGAGGTCTGAACATGTAGCTCCAAACTCACAGAACCTGCTTGTTTAATAGTTACTTACTATTACCACCAACTCAGCTAAGTGTCATTTATTTGTATTAATCTCAAATGTGTGTGTGTGTGGTGCACAAACCAAAGGCCAGCTCTCAAAGTGAATTGTATCTGTTCTCATGCATTACATTTGATGGTGCTTCATTGTACATTACAACCATCGTCCCAAGGAATGTCATCAGTTAGCCATTTTGCAACTTAGTGTTTCAAACTGTTCACACAAAACATGTTTTTAATCTCTGCCTTTAGCCTTTGACAAAAAAACAAAGTAATGAGTCAAAGTCTTATTGAAAGTTATATATTATAAAATAACAAATGTGGTGTCATTAAATTGACACAGGACCAATTTAAGAAGTTTTCAAAAATTGTGGTGCAGCCAAAAACAAAGTCCTTCATGTTGAATTATATTGATTTTCTATGGGATTGATTGTGGACTGAATGTTTGCTCTTTACATTTTTGAAGAACCACACTTTATGTAGTCTCAGTGTCTGTCTGTAAAAAAAGCACCTGAATGCAACACAGCCACAAAATATCAGAATGTGTTTCTCTGCAGTTTCCTGCTAATATGAAGCTCAGAGCTCACATCACAATCAGATCAATGCCAGGAAATATGGATGTATTTTTAGTGCCTTGGCTATGCTTTGATCACAGACTAGCTGATCAAATGGAAAACTTGGCTTAAACCCGAGCATTAGCCTTTAGCAACACCGTAAATCTCCTAATAGCAAAGCTGAGCAAATGTACTGGTATGTAGCTAAAGCATATTAATGATTAAAAAACCTGATTAGGGGTGCAGACTGAGCATGTCTCAAACGCTTTGAACGTCTACAACTGAAGCTGCTCGACACTGAATAAATACAGCAGCTTTTAAAACAGCCTTAAAATCCTGATGTACACTCCTCACACTTGTTGCACTTGTTCGTGGCTGTTGTGTAAACTAAAACTACCTGAACTTGAGTCCTTGTAACAAAATTCAGCACAAGAGCAAAGAAATCAGCTTTACAACACCAGCAAGTTGTTCATAATACTTTTGCAAATGTGACATGAACACGTCCCTGTAACAATGCATTATGTAAAAAATAGAGAAAGTGTAACAGTGTAACAGTGTTCACTTTTGTGAAACGGCTTGGATGCAATAAATGTAATTATGGGAAGTTGCATTTAGTTGTTTAACACGCTTTAAAACTGCAGACATCGTGACAAAGTCTGCAATGAAAAATGAGTTACATCTATGATATGCAATAAATGGTATTTGGGCTTTTTCATGAAATACTTCCAGCTTCACAATTAGTTTTATAAGACTAATTTTGAAGGTTTGTGTCCAAGAGAATAGTGCAGTAGTACTCAAGACCGGTCTTGGCCTTGACTTCATTTTGTAAAAGTCTTGATCTCGAACCCTAAAAGTCTTGGTCATGTCTTTGTCTCAAAATCATTTTTTATTGGATGTCAAGACCAACCAAGAACAGCAATGGCATATTTGTCTTTTCTTGGGATTGGATGAAAACTTTATGATTGTATGAGTTTTAACTAGAACCTGGATTTGGACTAATAATTCTTCCTATGTATCTATTACAGTGTAGCATGCACTGGTCATAGTCTTGGTCTTGTCTCGGTAGATAAAGTCTTGGTCTTGAACATGTCTTGACTACAACACTACATGAGACTTGCTTTCATGTGTAGACAGTGAAAACCAGCAATAGCATTAGCTTAAAATACCAATTGTTTTGACTTTCTAAGATATTAAATTGGTACTGGTCAGTTGTTGTCTTTTTTTATCCTTATCAGTTTAGCACATTCTTCTTTTGAGGAGCCTATCTTCAATGTATTTCATGAAATAACCCTTAAACATTTTCAAGCTGTTTATTGCCACAGAATGTGAACTGATAACACTTTATCAAATTACATAACGTGTTGTTTTGTGTCCCTTCTAATAACGTGATTGTTGGATGTCTCAGGGTAAAACAGTGTTGTGACGTTCTGTAACGGTGAGGAATAGTTTTAAATTGAAAAAAAAAATAAATGGTGGTGTGTTTATTTGAAATGATTATTCGGTATTATGTAAATATTTATGTCATTCCATATCAAAATGTCATGTTGTGCTGCAAACTGCAAACCCCGGAGAAATCGAAAAGGACAGCCGTGTAGCGCCACATTATCTGTACAGACCAAATACATTACCACCACAATAACTGGATGTGCTTAAATGAAAGATTGTGTAAATGTTTATATTGTGTCGGTTCAGAAACATTGATAGTTGCACAGAAACTTGGCTGTATATTGTAAAGTTGAGGCGTCAAAACTCACAAAACTCTGATCAGTTAAAGAGTGTGACTTCCAATATGAAAAGAGACATATATTAGAATAATCTTTTAATGTCTAACTACACATATGATTGTTATTAATATTATGTCATTGAAAAGCCTCATTTCTAATGTTCATCGTGGTCGGTCATTATCCATTCAAATGTAGTGGTGTCATAAAAGTGATTGAACCTGAGAAGGCTGTGTCCACATCCTGTAAAACGTGAATGACCTACTACTGTTTACTCGGACTATAGTCTCTATACCCTCTATACAATTTAATAAAGTGATTCCATACTTTTTCAGATTTTGTGAATTTTTTTTTCCTCATATTTCACTGAAATAAAATGTAGTACCTGTTTGGAAAAAAAGTCTTCTTAAAATCTAGCCTTTGCAAAGGCTTCACAAACCAAACCCCACTTCCTCCTCTGTTCACTGCCCTACTTTTCTTTTCCCCCTGAAACCATCATCAGTCTGAGCTGCATCTCAATGCACCCATCTGCATTCTGGCGCTGGAGCAGTTCCGCTTTAACTGATGATTACTGCAGCAGGATGAAGACGACAACGAGGAGGAAGAGGCTTTGATGTAACCCAGACCCCTCACTGACACTGTTAATATTTCACATTTTATATTTCAGATTCAGACTCACTTCTATGAAATGGGTTGCACTAGTTTTTGTATCTCACTGTATATCATTTATACATACATAAAATACACCTGTTTGTTGCATTGGGTTGGTGCTGATTTTGATGGGTTTTTTTCTGCAGTGGTGAGGCATTCAGAGGCTGTGTTGTGTGTCCTCTGGTCTCGTGCAGCCCCAGTGAGCGTCTGTTCAGAGATTAGAGTGGATTACCATAATCTTGACTGAGAGGAAATCCAAGGTGCGCATCACTCTCTCTGTGTGAGTGGAGACGGGTGCAGGACGGGGACAGATTGCCACATCAGATCTGCAGATCCTCCACAGAAACAAACAACATTTATATTTAGACTCTGAGTAATGAATCACAATGGTTCAGGCTGGGATTGTGACAGACCTGGCTAGGACTTGTCCTTTGGAAACAAAATCCGTGCTTGTGAATCCATGAAAACAAAGCGGTTATGTTGAAATGTGTGACAGTAACCGGTTTTGGGATTGTCTTATGGCTTCATATCTGACATTACCAATCAATCAAAAAGAGCCACACATTTTCGACTTGTAGGTAGGCAGGTACTTTGTTCATCGGTTTCACTGAAACTGCTCCTCTACCTGGAGATGCTGGTGTGCAGAGTGTTTTTAGGATTGTATTAGATGTTGAATTCAGTTGAAATCTCAATTTATTATTAAAAAATTAAATATTGTTCAATTTAACAATCAGCAGTCATCTTAAGAACATTTAATACAAGTAATAGAGCAGTGGACAAGACCAATGTGACAAGATGATAAAGGTATCCTGTTTGACAGTGTTGCTGCAGAGAGGTTGTTTTACTTAAACGTGTGTTGTTGTTTGTTGTTGTTTGTTGTTGTGACAACAGCTGGTAATTTATCCAGCAAGTGTGAGTCAGTCAGTTTTCTGGCCTTATTTGGATTGTGAAAAAGACTACAAGGTGACTGATGTTACAGTAATCTGATTAGTCAAACACAGATTAAAACACTGCTTTAGACATTTATTAACCACTAACACTTCTCAGTAAAATGTGTTTGCTAAAAGAACTTAACAGGTTTCTCCAACATGACAATATTACTTTATAATTCAACAATGTAAGGTTTGCCCACATTTGTCTCAAAGCAGTCCAAGAGCTGCACTTCACAATGTGGTCACTGTCATGGACATTCAAGTGTTAAAGTTTTCCCATCGTCCACATTCCAACACATAAACCTATACAAAACATTCACTACAAATACTCCTTACACCTATAATGTGTCCTGATGTCAACTCATAATTTGGATAGATGTAATAACTAGTTGCAGGACATCTTTTTCAATTTATAAATATGCTGAATGGTATATGGTGGAGTATTTCATTTCAACTTTTTTACAAAGTTAAATTGCAACTCATTTGTGCAATGAATCCAAATAGTTCATGTGTCTCTTATTTTCTGCATGTTGAGTAATGTGTTGTGTAAGGCACATACACATACAGTATTTTGTAAGTACATGTTATGAAGGTGGAAGGTGGAGGTTGCATAAGATCTATGGAGTGACTTACACAGTTGTTTTTACAGCTTGTTATATAAATTGTTTTCTGGCTTTTGTCTCAGTGTCCATCTCCAGTGATCCGCCCAAAGCCAGGAGGGTGAGGACATTCCAGGGAGGTGCGCTCTCTGTCAGATATTTACACTGTTCAGAGGCCTGTAGCAACATGTAGACACGCGCCTAAAGCTGCACACATCAACAAATGCAACACATAAAGTAATTGTATGGTAATGTATTTCTCGCCCATGTCTCCGAGGCTTCAGAAAACTAGCTCAACAAGTTTGTTTTGACTAATTTATGTCAAGATTTGATGTAAAACATACATTCACATTACACTTACACTGTATTTCTTGTCATTTTACATTGAATAAGATGCTTAGCACAAAAAGTCTTTATAGAGCATTTCAGCAATAAAATGCTTGTACCAGTTCATGTCTATTCTGCCGTCTTGTTCAGTTTTAACCCACATGAATAAGGTTATATTGAAAAAATATATGCTCAACACATAATGTACATTTATCAACAAAAAGCTAAATAGTGAGCTCGATCATGTTACAGTGAATAGGGTTTTTTAAATATAGTAGGAACACATTTATACAGACACCATATGAAGGCAGTAACAAACTAATTAGCTTCTCGGGCACCACAATTAAAGCAATCTTTGATTGCTTTAATTGTGGTGCCCGTCTATGTTGAATTCCAAAACATTCTCATTTAATTAAGATTAATCTAAGAAAGGCAGTAACATCAGATATGATCAGGACTGCTCGCACTTAACACAGAGGTAGTTAATGTCAAATTAAAGCCTCGGGTCGGTTTGTGCTGTTGAAGTGAATACCTGACATACTTGAGGAGTCTCTGGGTAAGAATCAGTTCCTCTCAGTAGTTATACCAAGACTAAAACATGGACTTTATTCATAGTATTATTAATACTACTGTTTCCGGTTCCGGGTCGAGTACACTGTGCGCGTTTGTGCTGCCGCTTTGTATCCTGGATTGTTTGTACTGTTTGTCTGGTTCGGATACTTTCTTTTTTACCTGGACTATTGTCATTGCACTGCACTCACACCTATTTTCTGAATGTTAGTTCTTAGTGTTTTTTTTTTTTTTTTCCACTTACTGTATTTGTACTCTCATTTGCCTATTGTTGTTCTGTCTGTTCTCTTTGTCAATTGTCCTTATTGTTGTTTGTTTATTGTAAGCGTCCTTGAGCTCTGGAAAGGCGCTATATAAATAAAACTTATTATTATTATTAATATTATTATAGTAATGTAAGGTTATTATGATGTATAATTTTTTTAATTCATTTAAGTCAGAAGTCTAATATTGTGTACAGTCATTCAGTGTGAATTACAGTAAAGCTAAAATATAAAACCAAATTTTTGAGAAATTTGGTAATACCACAAAACTGTTTGAGTAAAAAAAGGTGCATTCATTTTACAGTCTTTTTTGGAGGTCTGTGACTCTTAAAAATAATATTCACTTGTTGTGCCCAGTCCCCAAAAAAGCCACAGCACTGACACCATCCATACCACTTTGGTGTCTATCACACAAGAAGCATTGTGGGCTTGAAATAAATCAAACCGTTTCCCTCAATCCTTTGTTCATTAAAGGTTAAAGTCACTCAAGCAGATGGTGATCAGCAGTGGTCACTCAAAGCTCAGCAGGTCCCGAAATCCCCACGGCAGCCTGCTACTGACCTGAGCCACACAGGTCTCTGAGAGCAGACCGACACAAACGGCAGAGAGCGACAGGCGCCTGCTGCTGTTTAGGATCACTGCAGAAAACAGAAAAAAAAATAACTCAGAACATCTGGCAACAAACTTAAAAGTCAACAGAACTTAACAGGAGTTTATTTTTTACTCTAGGACTATAGCAAAGGGACTAGCACTTTAAATCAATGAAAAGCCAGACAAGACAGAGATAAATTGTCTTTTTTTTGGTTTGTTTTAAAGGAGGAGGATGCCACCTTCTGGTTCTTTATTGATTATTGAATTTAAATACTTAAAGTTTGACAGTTCCTACAGCACAAAATAGACAAATACACTGTTAAGTATTTGATAAATTTGAAATAAATTCCTAAATGCTGACCTCTGATGGCCTGGGAGTTGGATGTGAGCACAAACAGCTTGATGAGTCCGAGGCAGAGCGGGGAGTACTCATGCTCCCAGATGACCGTTGGGATGAGAAGGACCTTCCCGTAGCAGGACAGCAGCAGCGCTCTGAGGAGCAGTCCCAGCTCTAGAGGCCCACGCTGCAGACGGCCCACCACCAGCCACAGAAATAACAACACACCGCCGCAGAACGCTGTCAACTCTGCAGTATTAGATTTAATTATGTAATATTAGGTATATTACAAAATGTCAAGCTTTTGTCCAACCAATTTAGGTGTAGGTTTAGACTAGAACTAATAAGTTCAAGAACCAGCTTCTTAGATATTAATCTTTAGGGGTCATCTTTCTTCTTTTACATTTTGGGCAATATATTTAATGTAATACTTTCTGTCAATTTGTATCTAACCTAAAATATATAATTTGACAAAGACATCTCCTTTTGTTAACAAACCATGTCTAACTATATTTTTTAAATAGTCTATTTAGCTCAACATTGACTCTAAGCAGTTTCATACTGTTATCTGTAGAACTATATACTGTATCACATTAGTTTGATGTTTCTTACCAAGTGCAGCCAGAGCAAACATGCCGTAAAACTCCCACTCTTTTGTGTATCTGATAAGATCCGCTGGGTCGGTGCTCTGCTCCGATGTGTGGCGTAAAGACCAGCGGAGGTAGGCCTCACACAGCAAGCAGAAAACACATAACTTCCAGTGAATCTGCACAGGGCAGCCACAGGGAGGAGACATAGGAGAATTTTTACAAAAATACAAACAAAAGGCAGTAAAAGAGAAATCATTTTTAATAACTTACATTCAGGTTAGTGTTAAACAAAATGTGTCTAAAGGCTTGCGTTTTGCACAAAATGGCATCAATGAGGATGATAACTGGGTCATATTCAATGTACTTGTCCACTGGCTTCTGGCAAGACTTCTAAGAAAAAAGAAAAAAAAAGACAAAGTGTATTATATGAAAATTGGTTTGCAAAAAACAACATTAATGTGTATTTACTCTTTATAATATATTAGATAAAGTCAAAATAGAGAAGACGAACAGTGTAATTCTACTCTGTCCAATTGTTACTGAAAAAGAAATGGTGCTATTCATAAATGAATGGAGACCATGGGCACGTCAAGATTTCAGGGACAAACATTTAATATGGAGTATTTCCGGGATTGAATTTGGGTGATGTAAAACTGAAGAAGTGTCATTCCTGCTGGAAAAAGTCCCCATTGTAAGATAATATCCTTTCTCAATCACTAACAACGTAGGTTTTAAAATTTACGTTGAGCACTAGAAAAGTGTTTTTTTTTTTTTTTTTTACTTTAAGTCAGTAAAGTCTAGCGTTTATTCTAAAGAACTTTAACTGTTTGACTCTTACAATGAACAGATAAGGCCGACAACCTCCTCCTCATAGGCTCCAATATACGCGGAGAAGCTTAAGAATAACAGTCCAAATAGGAGATAATATATAACGTACACAAATCGTAATCTTCAGGATCCCGTTTTTGTAGTCCCTGTGCAGCTCCGTTGCCTTTTCGTTACATTCAACACATCTAAACTCCTCCACTTTGCCCATGCTTCACTGTAAACAGCTGAGTGTCTCTGAACCCGGAAGTACACTGCACTGAGCTCTTCTTCGTGGGTTTGAAAGAGCGCACTGATGCTGCTGCTGCCCTCTGGCGTGCATTTATATCTCAGCAGTACACGGTTCAAAGTGTCTAATTTTATCTATTATTACAAAATGTTCTTTTCTGCTTTTATTTTGCACATTTATGTTAACATATTGTGTTTTTGTGTAGCCATTTGTATTTGAAGTCCATGGGTTATGGTTAAAACGCTACTGAAGCCCCTTTGTACTGAATCCTGTTAAAGCTACACTTCAAAACGATACATTTTCTCATGGGATCTGAGGTTTGCATGTGATCTAATGCCTAAAATTTTTGTATATTAAGTGTATGAACGAGACTGTAATGACTGGGCCTTGCAAGGAGGGCATCATTAATCCGCAATAAGTGCCCAAAAAAAACCTCGAATGCAACGAACAGTCACTAAAAAGGCTTGACTTTGTTTTTACCGTCTGATTCATATTTTACCATTCAAGAAGATAGAACGTAGTCTTTTGATTCAGATTCTTGTCACTCGAGTTTTACCTGATATATCTAAATTTTTATTTTTATTTTTTCAAACTTGATCCCAGTTTGACAGCCGTAGAGGGTTTTGGGATATGTAGTCCGGTCGCAGACTGACGGTGAAGGGGGCGTGTTCTCGGTTGGTTTTGGTCGCCTAAGCGCAGCAGCTTCCGCTCTGTGCGTCACACATGGAGCCCAACATGGCCCTTGCAAGCCGGGCAGTTGTTGTGGTCGGGCTGTCTCTGCTGTATCTGAGCGGGGCCATACTCTCCACGGAGTATTTCTCCACTCTCACACTGTTCAACAACGAGCTCCACAAGCACGGCTGCAGCTCGCTGTCCGAGTGGGAGGAATACGCGGCGGACTGCGGTAAAGTCTCTCTTTTTGCTCACTCTTTGCCACGTCCTTCTTGGTTCAACTGTGACTTAACCCGGTTAGTGTTGCCATTGGTGGGCTAACCTTAAGCAGCCCAGAGGAGGAGATAACACAGATAAGCTTTCCTCTTGCTGCTCTAGAGGTGAAAGTGTCAATAGACAGCAGGATACAACCTCACTGGAAACTAACTAAATCTAGACATTACTGCAGAGGACGGCGCCAAATTCACGTTAAAACATATACTTTTAGCATTTTTCCTACATGTACTGTGGGAAGCGCTTATCTTTTTTAGCTGCAACTCTTTTCCACCATTTAAAGCCACAGTGATTAATGTATTAGCCTCAGATGCCACCACATCAAATAATATACCCTAAGCATTTTATAGCTAAGATTATGTTAAACTTGTCCAGCCACCCTTTGGATTATGAAAATTGGTTTGGTCTAGAGTAACTGGATCAAAACAAAAACAAGTTGTGAGATTTTTAAGCCAATTGTCTGCCTCCACTGCAGCAGGAAGCAGCCTATGTCTTCATGTTTCTCTGTTCACTCGGTTTTGAAATGTTTCCAAAACATAGCTGGCACTGTCGTACAGAGGTGTATTTGAGGCCGTTAAAGGAATTTACCTGTTAAATGTTTACCAAGTGATGGTTGGTCATTTACTTTATTTAGTCATCATTCAGCCTAGAGCAGGGGGGGGTCTGTTTTGGATGGTGGCTCGTTTTTAACAGTTTTCATCTATTATACATGACATGATTACTACAGAGGTATTGGCAGAGAACAAACACGCAGTACTTTTCCCCAGCCCTAGAACATGCAGAATCAATAAGTCTATGAATTTAGTTCATTCATTTTTTTTTCTTTTTCTATAAATTAGTCCCGTTAGGGGATGCGGGTGACAGGAGCCTATCCCAGCAACTTTGGGCCTGAGGCGAGATACACCCCTTGTGTTACTGGGTAGACTCCAGTTGTGAATGTATATGTAACTAGTGACCAAGTGTAAACCAGTGCTGTGGTTATAACAAAATTAGGTTAAGTCAAGAGATATATTAAGTGCATTGCTGAAATACTTAGTTTGTAATAGATGTCTTTTTAAAGGGTGAGACACTATTGGCATGAGAGATATTTTCTCTGTGAAATATTAGCTGCAACTCTTAACGGGTCGACGGGATGGGGTGGGAGTAGCGCTGATAGTAACGCTGTGAAGTTTTGTGTTTTTCAGAGTCGTCCATTTTGCAGCTGGAGGACCCAGATTGTGAGGAGGGGAGTAACCCGCCCTGTGAGTCTGTCTTCTCACTGAATGCAGAGAAGATCCTGGTGAGATCTGGCACAGGCATCACATGTACTGTCCGACCACTCACTTCCTTCAGCAGCGTTTGTGGTTTGGAGTCGCAGCTCCACATTTCAAAATAACTTGCACTTTTGTTTTTGTTAAAAAAAAAAAAAAGTTATTGCCCATAATTTACACTCTTCATAATTCTTTTGTAAAATAAGTAACATTTATGTAGAGCAAACCATGATCCAATTATATTTAGCTAAGTGCTGATAATTGTCTTTTTTTATTATTTTTTTTTTATATTGGACATTGTATGCCTATAGATCCAAAGAATGCCATTTAACAGCACAAATATGTTTTCCTTTGTTTTTTTTGGGGATGTTCCTCTCGATGTCGTGTCCACATCTGCATACATTTGCAATATCTAAATAAATAGAGGGTTGATGCCTTAAGTCATTCATCCAGTCAAATAAATAAATACATAAAGCAGGCAAAGTAGTTATTTTGCAGTCTTTATGTCAAAATTTAAATGAATACTAAGCTTTTTTTTCTTTTGATGTTTGCAAACAAGCTAACTCAGGAAATGTGCATCTGACACCTTTTTTTTTTTTCATAGTGTGATCTTTGCTCCATCTCTTACAGAATCAAGCCAAGTTGTTTATAGAACAGAAAAAAATCCCCTTTCCTGTTGAAAACCATAACACAAACGAGGAACTTGGTAAGTGAGCATTTTTTATTTATTCTTTTAACTATACTAATGCTGGTATTGTTTGTTCATTTGATCCTTTTTTCTGTCCTTACAGCCATTGGCTACGTTCTGATAGGCAACGGCCTCTACGATGAAGCCATTAAACACTTCTCTCTTTTATTACAGGTATGTTTATATTCATAAAAAAAAAAAAAGCTTGATTTTTTTTTTTTTAATAGGGTGATGTTTTTGTTGTTAAGCTCTAACAAAGTTATGGATTATTTTGTTCTGTGTCTTCACTTCAGAGCGACCCAGAGCTGGTCAGTGCCATCTATGGGAGAGGAATAGCTTATGGCAAAAAAAGTCTACAGGTGAGGCTTTTACATAATCTTTTCTTAAAGTTCTCTCTTATGCTTAAATAAAGGCGGTTTCTTAAATAATGTTAGTCTCATTTAGGATTATGTATCAAGATGTGTAGGCTGTAGCCCTGATAATAAGACTTCATGTTGATAATGTTCTGATATAAGCTATCTGTTCTTCAACTTGTGGTTGTACTTAGAAACTTACCCACTTCCTATTAGACATAATCACACCACAGATGACTTGTTATGAATATAAAGTTCTGCCCATAAGCTAGTAACCCTGTATTTAAATGAACTGCCACAGGTCTGAATAAAAGGCACCCAGACATTGCTGACAGCAGCAGGTTAGAGTGAAACCAGTATGACTCACTGTGACATACAGTTTGTTGTAATTAATCTGCAGCTCAGGAAACACAAAGATGGGACATTCCCTCTGTCTGTGTCTGTTTGTGAATGTATTTGTTCAGGGAGTAGATGTGTTAATTATCTCTTTATCCTTTTCAACAGGATATAAAGAATGCAGATTTGGCCTTGTACGAGCTGAACAGAGTCATTACCCTTGAGCCAAACTGGCCTGAGGTTTATGAACAAAGAGCAGAGGTAAAATAACATCACTATAATGCTATAAAAGTAGCCAAAGTTTTTTCTGGTGTACTAGACATTTAGTGTGATGGGAGACTCCGTTTTTGGATAAACAAAAATCTGTGGGATGCTCCAATATGATCTCACAAAGCCTGAGGTGAATCACTCTGAAATGCAAACCACATGAAAATGCACTCCTCTCTTAACGCCATTGTTATCTCGTGGAGCTTCTTTTTACAACCATTACATTGTCATTACAACCTTGTGCAACACATTAAGTATGTATGACAAAATTACTCCTCAAAGTTTTTAAATCAATAGTTTTCAGGTTTGCACTACATCTAGTTCAGTCTTGTGCACGTTGAGCCAAAAAAAAAAAGGCAAAGCTGATTTTATTGCACTGGGGATTTGGGGATTTAACTGAAACTTTCCAATTCTATGATCTTTTTATTCCTGGTTATCAACAGCATTATAGCTATCAACAGCTATAACCTATACAAATTTATGATGAACTAACCACATTTGAACCATGGAAATTTATTTAAGACAGTAGCCATGAGCCTTTCCAGCCCAGGCTTTTGTTTTTCCGTGTTGTGGTATGTCTGTGGTAATCTAGGGTACAATGGTTTGCTTTAGGCAATGCCTCTGCTCATGCGTACAATGACCTTCTGTTTCTACAAATTAGTTTTATTAATAAACATTATCCTGTGTCTTTTAGATCCTATCTCCTCTGGGCCGTATCAGCGAGGCCCTGAGTGACCTCACCAAAGCCATAACTCTGCAGCCTTCAGCGCGTCTCTACAGACACAGAGGGACGCTGCTTTTTATTTCAGAGGTTCACCATCAGATTTAATAGTTCGGTTAAATCATATGTTTTGTTGCTCCCTTGTGCTGACCATGTGCTTTATATTTTGAGCAGGACTATGTGGCAGCTATGGAGGACTTCCAGCAGTCTTTAGAGCTGAAGAAGAACCAGCCAATCGCCATGCTCTACAAAGGCCTTACATTCTTCCATCGAGGGCTGCTCAAGGTACATGTAGCCGTAGCTCTAGCATTTCTTACAATACGCCATCTTTGTAAACAATTATGTACAGTGTATTGTACAGACCTCAATATTTTCCTCTTATGTGTTCTTTCAATAATTTTGTTCATTGTCCCCTATTTTATTTTATTTTTTTTTTTGATGTATATATTTTTTTATCTTCTGGACTCTTTATTCTTCTTTATGCTGAAGATAGGTCACAGTAACATGGCACTCAAAAAATATTTGTTATATTTATGAAAGCATTCCTATCACACAGTCGACCTGCTTAAAACCTTTGTGTAGTACTGTAAATACTGTAAAAACTGTCAAAACAATCTCTACATTTGCAAAAGAAAGGAGTCTTTTGGCTTTTTGTGCTGAGTCAAAACATGACTATTCCCATGTTCCCCATTGATGTTTCCTGTTAACGCTGTGTTTTTTAACTGTGTTAAAGGTTTCTGTGTTTTTTTTGGTTTTTATTTTCAGGAAGCTATTGAGACATTCAAAGAGGCACTTAAATTAAAGTCTGACTTCATTGATGCGTATAAGAGCCTCGGACAGGCCTATAGGTATCTTACTATCGCAAACGTAAAAATAAATAGTAAAGATATCTAACAGGATATGTTTAAATTGATAATGTCTTCTTTCCTTCAGAGAGCTCGGTGATTTTGAGTCGGCAATGGAGAGCTTCCAGAAAGCCCTAATGTTGAACCAGAATCACATTCAGTCCCTGCAGCTCCGAGGCATGATGCTGTACCATCACGGCTCACTGCAGGAGGCCATAGGCAACTTCAAGGTACCGCCGTTCTCACTCTTACTGCTCGGTGGATCTGTGTTTTTGACCCCCTTACGTCTGCGTTCTCCAGAGGTGTCTCCAGCTGGAGCCCTACAATGAGGTCTGTCAGTACATGAAAGGGCTGAGCCACGTGGCCATGGGACAGTTCTATGAAGGCATCAAAGCTCAAACTAAAGTCATGTTGAATGATCCTCTTTTGGGACAGAAAGCCAGCTCAGAATACCTCAAAGTCAAATACCTCAGAGGTGAGTGAACAACATGAATGCTTTTTATTTAACGTTAACTGACGATGCTTCGTTGACTCACACGGGTGACAGCATGTACAGTTAATTGCAGGTGCATCTCTAGATTGGCCTTGCAATACAATTACAGTGCAATGATAATGTAATATAATATAGGTATGGCATTAATACATAAACTAAACCCCATAGGCCAGCAAATAAAAATGTAAACGGAAAATCTTTTAAAAAGAAAGAATTTTACATTTTCTTTACTGTCATGGTTTTATACTCATTGCAAAACTGCATCTTTACATAATCTCGTATAATGTATGGATTTTATTCATTTTTGAAACGCAGAACTTTTTAAGTTTACAATTCTTACTTCAAAATAAATTGAAACTGTTACCTTTGCATATCACATTGTGCTTACGCTCTCATTTTTCTTCCAGAATATTCTCGCTACCTGCATTCACACCTGGACATCCCGGTGGCAGAATACAACGTGGACCAGGACTTACCAGGGAACTTTAAAAACCACTGGGCCAAAAACCTGCCTTTTTTAATAGAAGACTATGAAGAGCAGCCAGGACTGCAGCCACATATCAAGTAAGAGCAATATTGAACTGTAACAATGTCCTTTCATTTATTTTATTAGGCTGTAAAACTATTATTTGCAGTATTTGTTTCTTTAGTAATTGAAACCTACCACCTTTTTTTTAAAGTAATCTTTTTTCTGTTTTGACAGAGTTTGTAACAAAGCCTTTATCTCTTTGTGTTTGACAGGGACGTTCTGCCACAGAACTTTGACAGCTACAGCAGCGAAGTGCAGAAGCTGATCTGCACCGCTGACCATCTGGGGGCACTAATGCAGTACGACACTCCGGGCTTCTTACCAAACAAGAGAATACACAGAGGTACCCTGTATAAAAGCTGACATCGAGTGACGTAAGGAAAATAGAAAGACGGCAGCAGAACTAAGAGTTGTTTTTGTTAAGCCATGGGTTTAGCAACACTGGAGGTGATGCAGGCAATGCAACGGACGTGGAGCAACTCCAAAGTACGGGTCAACGGCAAAACCAGGCAAATGCAGTGGAGAGATATGTTCGACATAGCAGTCAAGTGGAGGAGGTGAGGACTTTTGAGGAGTGAGATGCCAAAATTCTTCTAAAATAAGCACAAACCTGGAAAAAACAACAACCTAATAGAATATAGTGTGCACTGAACACCATTCACTTTTTCAAAAAAAACAAACAAAAAAAAGTGTATAAACCAAGCTTGTTGCAATGTAATTTTAAAATAATTGATGAAATATTATGACCTAGTACCAAAAGAAGTCTGAGGCTCACCCAAAATTCCCCCCTTAAGCCTTTGAAATAACTTTGTAGCTCATTGGATTAGACACTGCACGCCCTAACAGGCCTTTCCTGTGCTCCCAGGATCGCAGACCCAGACCAGCCAGTTCTGTGGTTAGACCAGATGCCAGCCAGAAGTCTCAGCCGAGGCTTCAACAATCACATCAACCTCATCAGGTAACAAACTGGATCAACAACATCTAAAGTATCCATGGGCAAATTGAAGTTTTCTGAAATCCTGACGTGTTACACAATCTGGTTTCTTCAGGCCTTTCTCTTAATACATTCATCTTTTTGCCTTCCTTAAGGGGACAGATAATCAACATTAGATACTTGGCATATTTTGACAACATCCTCGACTTCATTAAAGACAGAATACTGGTCTATCATGGGTAAGTTTTGTTAATGATACGTGTGGCTTGAAGCCTTTTAAGTGACCAAGCAATTAATTCAATACCTGTGGTTAATATGTATAATATAAACCCTGTTGGCTTTGTTAGTTAATCATAATTTCTCTCTTCATCTAGAGCATACAACCCCAGAGGATTATTAGAAGTTCGACAGGCTCTTGAAAATGTCAATAAAGTAGAAGATTTACTTCCTATAATGAAGGTAAGAAGGGCAAGATATACAGTACAAGATATGACAAACATGGATTTATACGGGATTATTTTTTTAGTCGAATGGGCCACAGTTGTTTTGCAGTGAAAACCAAGATGTGTGTTTGTTTGTGTTTTATTTTCTGAAGCAGTTCAACAGCAAAACCAGAGATGGCTTCACAGTCAACTCCAAAGTGCCGAGCGGGAAGGATCCTGGGAAAGAATACGATGGGTTTACAATCACCATTACAGGAGACAGGTACAAACTGAGCACTTCCTCCTGTCATTTTTGCTGTTCAGTTATACAGGTTTAACGAAAGATGTGTTACATGTTCATATTATATGTTAATTTGACTCAAAGATTCTTGGAAAAAAAAACATTGATTAACATATTCAATGCAAGCGCCTATCACAGAGGGTATTCACGTGGATTTTCTTATCAAATGATTGATTTTCATTCTGTTATTTGTTCATACAACCACAGCAACGTAGAAATCCTAGGCACTGAGGTCATCTAAACTAAAATATGGGCCATATATCAGGTGTAAATGTCTGTACAGCGCCAGATTAATGTAGATGCAGTGTTCTAAATGTGTTTAAAATCCATTTTCCTGGCCCGGTTTATAACAGTTTATGGTTTATGTTCTGCTTCTCTATGAGAACTTCAAATGTACACACCATAGTGTTTTATGTGTTTTTTTTCCCCTGTTTCCTCCCACTGTTCACTTTTCTCGTGTGTTTAATTGACCGTGACTTCCTGCATTTGGTCCGAAAGTCTGAACTATCTGCAAACTATCTGCGTTTTCACAAACAAACGGGACCTTTGTTCAGTTCGTTCCGGACTGAGACCACCTCTTTTTCCCACTGGTTCTTTCACACCTGATAGTTTGGTTCGGACCCAACGGGGAAGTCCGGGCCAAGGTATGAAAGCGATTACCTAAGTAATGTATTTTATAGTTCAAAGGTCAGATCAACATGGATACATTTACTTTACCCATACACAAAGAGAAACGACAACGTAAAACGGCAAATGTAAAAATAAAACCACAGATAGAAAATATAATAGTGGCTGTCTCTGTTGTATTTCAGAGTGGGGAACATGTTATTCTCGGTGGAAACCCAGACCACAGAGGAGCGGACGCAGAAGTACCAGTCCGAGATAGAGTCCATTTACAAAGACCTGACGGCCAAAGGAAAGGCGCTCATACTGTCCACAGAGCTGGGGGTAGGTTACAGCTGTACATCTGACATTCCACACTTAATAGAAGCCAGAAGTGTGCACAGGGAGAGACAATTTCTGACAAAAACCAGTCGCACAAGAAATGTCTAGATAACTTTACTCCTGGTTTATCTTTCATAAAGATAAGTATGCAGCCAGAGACTTAATATTTAACTCCTGCTGGAAAGTAAAGGAGCCCTTTTTATCTTTTTGAAGTTATCCTTTAATATAAATGTCGTACTTTTTATGTGCTTTTCAAACTGTCATTGCATCTAAAACATCCCGTATAGATAACCTTTAGATAACACTGACTTGCCTATGGAGATGCAAGGCGTGAGGTGTGTTATTGTACATTATGTGTCGATAGTCGGTGTATTTTCTACTGAAGATGGGCTGTGGAAAGAGCATTGTTTAATTGCCCCATTGCTGGGTTCCATACAGAACATTTTTAAAAAGGGGAAGTGATTAAGTTCAGTTCAAGTTTACAAATGCCAGTAATAAAAAGAGACATTTGAATTGCAAAAGTGTGCCTTTACATGCTTGATTACACAAAGAATTGTTGGCATTTGTTACTTCTGCATCCGCATTCGTCACATTTCCTTTAAAAACCCAAGTTTCGTTTAAAAACCCAATTCCTCGTGGATAGTGCTGTACAGTCTTTTCAGCCTCAGGTGAACTCACAGTCTGTGTTATTGTGTTGATAATAAATTCATTTTAAATGCTGTATTCATTCCTTTGTAATAGATTGTTAAGATTATTACCCCTGCAGCTTTCAGAGACTATCATCTTAAGACAATACAGGCCGAAATACAGTCAAAATAAAATCGTTCTCCAAGGTTTTTCTTACTAAACCGATGAGTGAGCTTTGTTCTTTCAGGATGCAGACGCTGTGTGTAACCTGATCCTCTCCTTGATCTATTACTTCTGCAACCTCATGCCCCTCTCCAGAGGATCCAGGTAACTGTCAACAGCCTGCAGGTGTAACGCTGGAACTGTTTTGAGAAAATCCGATGCACTGAATGATTTATAGTTCAAGTTGAAACTACAACTCATTATTAGACAATACAATGGAAAGTCTTCAACCCACTTTTACACAATCGTTTAATTGTCCTGAATTACAGAACACAAAGACTACACTAGTGACTCATTTATATGGCTGTTTTATTTAATGATTGATCTGTAGTATTTCCCAGGCCAGGAAAACCAGTCAACTACAACTTAGACCAATAAAATATCAAAACTAAAAGTGGCACCAATAGAGTTGGTTATTCGTCTTTTCTAAAACTAAAACATTAACTCATTTTACACTCTCTGAATTGATCTTAAACACACTTTAGTTGCACAAATTACATGCAAAAACAGAATTACCTGCAATAACCTGAGATAATACAGTAAACAACATCATCAATCACAATACAATGTGTGCACAATTATTAGGCAAGTGACTTTTTTGATCATATTACAATTTATATGCATTTTTTCCAACTATAAGCTTCTGTAGATATTTAAATGCTTATTGGATTTAAGCACATCAGTTGATATGTATTTGTGTAACGAGGGAGGGTGTGGCCGAAAAAGATTAATAGCCTATTTCAAGGTGGGCATAATTTTAAAGCAGCTTCTTTTCTTTAGGCAAAATGGGCAAAAAAAAGAGATTTAACTGACTCTGGAAAGTAAAAAAGTCTTTCTGAGGGTTGCAGCACTCTTGAAATTGTTAAAATATTGGGGCGTGGTCACAGAACCATCAAACGTTTTGTACAAGGTGTGCTCAGAGGGATGGCCTAAAAGAAGGCTGAACCCGAGAATGGGCTGGATCAATAATGGACACGAGTTTCACTTCAACACAGTCAACAAGGTGGAGATGCGGTTCTGGTATAGGCTGGTATTATTAAAGATGAGCTACTTGGAATGAAGACTCAAAATCAACTTCCCAAAAAAATGCTGTAAATTTGTAAATTTTATTTACAGTTGAAAATATAGTGAGATTGGAATTTTTTTTATTATTTATTTAGTTGCATGATAATTCTGCACACACAGATATTCTCCTAAGAAAGCCAACACCTATTTTTTTTACTTCCTTAAATATTCAGGCTTGAGGTTAATTAACATTTTGGATTGACCAAGAGCCCAGTAGTTGTTCAATAATAAAACATTGCCTAATAATTGTGCACACTCTTAAGAAACCAATGCGCTGACTCTGAATTAATACAAGCATTTTTCTCCTCAGTGTGGTGGCCTACTCTGTGGTGATGGGGGCGCTCATGGCCAGTGGGAAAGAGGTCACCGGGAGGATTCCCAAAGGAAAGGTAACTTTCTGAAAAGATACACAAATTGTCTTCTATAAATCATAAAGTGTCTGTTTGTTATGATTGATTTATTATGAGTAATCAGTTAAACAGTCTTAAAACAGGAGGTTGAAGAATTGATGTCAAGTTTTATGTTAAGTGTCAGCCTCAAAGTTTAGCACAGCTTTACAGGCTTGGAAAACATTATTTGACTAGTTTTTTTTTTTATTATTATTATGGAAACTACTAACACCAATTCCCCCAAAGGCCCTCCACAGTATTATTAAATAGACTTTTTTTTTTTAAAGATAAAAGTAAGTTGCTTAAAGTATTAGCCTGTTGTCACAAAGACCGTGACCGATGCAGACCGTACAGTCTCAGACACAATGATCCTGACTGATACTGGCTTATTATAATTCTGGATTCATGTTCACATGAGTAAATCAGTTCATGCCTGTGTGTAGTTTTCTGGAGCTTTGTAATTTGTTAAATATGATGTTAACATAATGGTTACTAAAACTGTCTGATGTGGATTCAGCTTGTGGACTTTGAAGCCATGACTACGCCCAGTCCAGACAGCTTCAGTAAAATGGCAAAGAGCTGGATGAGCCTCAGGAGGTATTTGAACAACTTCTGTCTGCATTTGTAACCCCTTCCACCTGATATCCCGACACATGAACCGCGTCTCTTCTCAGTTTACCGACTTGGTACCAGAGTCTTCCATCTGTAGCTGAGACCTTCCCGTCGACCAGAACGATGATCGAAGTCCTCAACACAGACTCCTCTACACACTGTCCAAAGAAGTCTTAAAGCAGCTTTGACCTGTTCAACGAGTCTTAAAGAGCGGCCGGTGTCGAAAACACTGGGCAGAACAAAGGGACCGTCTGCTTCTGTAACCCAAACTAACCACAAGTGGAGAATTATTTAACAGACATACAGTGAAAAAACATGCAAGAAGATAATTGGCCTGTTATTTGGCTCAAAATTTGTTTATAAAGCAAATATCTAGAGATGGACCTCCAGTGGCAGAGCATGTAAATAGTTTTTCTCTCGTACTAATCGAGAGTATAAATCTCTAGTGCTGTAATTTGGTTGAGGAAAGCTGGAATTACCTTTAATTTAAGCAATTGTCAGTCTGTCCTTTAGTCGTCCTTGAACTACAGTTGCTGCAGTTACATTCTCAGAGATGGTATTGATATTTCTAATCTCAAAACCTAAAGTAAATGCAATTTTATGTCAACCTTTAGTGGCTTTTGGTGTGTGTGTGTGTGTGTGTGTGTGTGTGTGTGTGTGTGTGTGTGTGTGTGTGTGTGTGTGTGTGTGTGTGTGTGTGTGTGTGTGTGTGTGTGTGTGTGTGTGTGTGTGTGTGTGTGTGTGTGTGTGTGTGTGTGTGTGTGTGTGTGTGTTTAAAAAATGAAAAGCAATAGCTGGCCCTGCCCAATAACAATCTAAGCATTATTGATAAGCTTGCTGTGTCAAAAGAAGGCCCTTTGCAGTGGTTACAGTTTAAATATGGTTAGTTTGAGATACAGAAGCGTCTGTGTTCTCCCTCTCACTCTTCCTCTGCTTCAAACTCAACAAAAGCACAACGTCTCTCAAAAAAGTTTTAACAACCCTTACCTAAAAAGAACTCCAGAAATCTTTAATTTGTAATAATTTTCAGACAATTAATTCAAGACAAGTCACCCATAAATTATTAAAACTGCCTCACTGCTCTCAACAAGTTTTAATTTAACGTTTGAGGCAGGTTTTTATTAATTTTTCTTCATGTGCGCACACTGAGCCAGCCGATCAGCAGAGGAGAAGTTTCACTAAAGTAAAACCTTTCAGGGCTAATCTTCCACTTGAGATACTTGAAGCATTTGTTTTAAAGGATTGTGTCACTTCTCTTATGGAATTTGAAATTTGGGTCAAGTTTGCCGATAAAGGGATCGGATGAAGATGGTACAGAACAACTACAAAAGTCAGAAAAAGAAGAGCCACTCCATTCTTGTTTTATTAAATAGATTTTCAGGAAGTAGGGTTGTATGGATTACACAGGCTGCCTGAAGCACTGGTTTAGGTTACTTTCTGTGGACTGCGGCCACACTAAACAGAATCTTAACGGGGTATTTGTTAACATTATGTGTCGCAATAAAACTCAAAACAAAACCTCAGCCATTTTCTCTTAAATAATAGCACTTAACATTTAAATGTTTGATCCAGACATACAGAAAAATAGTTCTAAGAATTTAAATTAATGAAGGCTCCTGAACGAGTCTTGACATTTCATATTTTAAGTTGTCTCTAAGATGTGGGACATGGATGATTGAGGATTGTTTTATTCATTTATCCGTTGGTCCCCTCAGAGCAATAGATCCTTTTTACAGTCGGGTCACCGACCTTCACAGGAAGGTGGTAATGAAAGACGAATAAGCACTTAATACTTGTTTTATTCAGATTTGTCTTAAATTTCAAAATTAATTCAATTTTACAAAGTTTATTTTAGACTTGAAACTTGAATAAACTCATTACATCTTTTATATTTATTAATCGGTCCAGGAGTTGATTTTAAATGCATTGTCAAAAGCCATAATAAGATGAGCTAAGTGTTTGGTAAAGAACAAGTTTCATTTTTCTGCCCTATATCTGTGACAGTCCAAAACGATCTGGGAGTTGGGGCTTTGAAACGAGAAGTGCACAACATCTTATGTACAACCTTCAAAACTTGAAAAAGGGATTGTTTGAATGAATGTCCAGTGGTCAATAAACAAGTTGACAGCATTTCTGTTGATAATTATTTCTTTTTATTTTTTACACACATCAATAAATCCTGGTAAATATTAGTTGTGGCCTGGAGAAGATAACGTATGTTATATGTGTTAACTGATAAACATCTATTACAAATCTAAAATATTAACACAAACGTTTATGTACTTGGAGGCACGAGTTAAATAATGTACAGTGCATCCAGAAAGTTTTTACAGTGCTTCACTTTTTCCACATTTTGTTGTTACAGCTTTATTTCAAATTGGATTAAATTGATTATTTGCCTCAAAATCCTACAAACAATGGCCCATAATGACAAGGTGAAAGGTTGTTTAAATGATTTTAAACATTTCTGCCACAGTGAAGGCTCCTATGAGCACATTACCAGCATCAGGCTGGGGGGGTGTTTCAGCGACAGGAACTAGGAGACTAGTCAGGATCAATGGAAAAATGAATGCAGCAATGTACAGCGACATGCTTGATAAAAACCTGCTCCAGAGCGGTTCATCTTCCAACAGAACAACTAAGCACACAGCCAAGACAACAGCTCTGTGAATGTTTGAGTGGTCCAGACTTGAACCCAATTAAACATCTCTGGAGAGATCACCATCCAACCTGATGGAGATGGAGAGGTTCTGCAAAGAAGAATGAGAGAAACTGCCCAAAAATAGGTGTATTCAAAGACTCGTGTTTTATTTTATTTTATTTTTATTATCTGCAAAGAATTCAAACAACCTTCTTTCACGTTGTCATTATGGGGTATTATTTGTAGAACTTTGTGGCAAATGAATTTAATCCATTTTGGAATAAAGCTGTGAATACTTTCGGATTCACTGAAGATGCACTTTTATTCTAAACCCCTCTGATAGATCTCCATTCTGGCCACTAGGTGCTCTGACTAAACCATAAACCCGTCACGGTTAGTCACGTGTCCCGCGTCACGTGACCTTAGTGTTTCTGCCACATGGCTGCAGCCGGACGGTCCTCACTCTTTACAGTCTGTGCCAGAGCAGTGGTGTCTGTCTGTCAGCGCGAAGCATGGCTGAGGACGTGACTGAGGACGTGACTGAGGACGTGACTGAGGCGGAGGACACGCTCATCTGGGGCCTGGAGCTGCTGGTCAGTTTGGGCAAAGTTCTGCTCCAGAAAGCCAAAGAGGAAGCACATGGTAAAGGTTATTTATATGTTTTCTATTTGTTGTTTCTAAAGACATTTAGAGTCAAAGCAGCCCGCATTTAGCATAAGTTTTTGATGACTTAAGCTGCATCTTGTGACACATAGGGTTTATTTAGTCATAGTGAGTTCTTTAATGTCAAATTTGGACTCTACCTCAATTTAAACTTGTTTTTAATTTAATTGAATCTTAATATGGACAGATTTATTCAAACTATATTAACTCTAAACTAGCTTTATTCAAACTGGAGCCACAGGCAGTGCAGGCAGTGCAGTCATACAGGGGCCCATTGAGTTGAGAAAGAACCTGAAAGTAACAACAATATACATACAAGAGCAAAAACAGTCAGTAAATGCAACAAAAGTTCTTAAACTAAAACAAATAGAAAGTGTTACAACAGGTTAATGTTTATAAACTGGCTCTGGACCCACTAAAGTTATCTCACACCTCTGAATAGGGTCATATTAATTCTTTAATTCTTTGGACTATGGTGTGTAGTTATAAGTAAGTATCAGTTCAAGTGTGGGTACATTATGAAAGCAGCCCTGTTCGGATCAGCCTCTGGATTAAAGCCCACTGTGGCATGAAGGTGGAGTAATGTAATTCTGGTCACGCTCACTACAAACACAATAACACTGCAACTCGGACTAAAGCCTTAACTGTGGGCCCTTTGTTCTCCAACAGGGTCTTTGGAGAGCTTTGTTCCACATAAAATCACCACAATGTTCGGCCTGATCACCGGAGGAGCCACGTTCTACAAAAGGTAGATCCTCAAAGTCAAACTCTATAATACAGTATAAAAACAGGATAAGATAATTGTGCCTTTTTTCCCCGTTTCTCAGACTCGGAGTGAAGAAGAAGAGTGAAGCAGAGGAAATTTGGCAAAAGTCATATCAGTAAGTCAACATTATACTTATTTTTACCTAACCATTGCACTTAATGGGTTAATCAAGAAGAAAACAAAAGTATGGGAACTAACTGCCTAATTACCAGTGTGTACACAGAAAGTGTATTCTAAATATACCCAGTGAAAGTCAGACAAACAAAAAGCATGCCACAAATTTATAGAAACGTATTTATAGATGCAGGTTAACGTTTGTTCCAAATGTCTCAGAAACAAAGCACCTGTTAAAGACGACAAAGGCTAAGACCAAACAATCTGATCAATCAGGCAGCTTTCACAAACGGCCGATAAAACATGACGTATTACTCTGGACATGCATCAATATACAGTCCGAAGAAAGTGTGGGGCAATTACAATATTACTTAACTAATAATTTACATTTTTTTTTAGCCGTGCTGCAGTGAGGGAACAAGTGGATGAACTTCTACAACTGGAGGTTTGGAAAATATCTACCCTTTTAGTTGTTTATTAGGCATTAGTCATTATAGTTGTCTCCTCATTTCATTTCATCCTTCATTTTGATTTTGTTAAATAATAGACATTGAATTATTATATGGTTATACAGTAATCTTGGTAACGCCTGGACTTTTTTAATAGGAAGCTCTGAATGACGCCTGCACAACCCAAAATATTGACATTAGAAGTTACTTTTAAACTTTTGGGGTGCACATGGCAGAGTGGTAAGCGCTCCGGCTGGGAGTGGAAGTGAGTGAATGAATGAAGAAGTCACTTTTGCAAAGATACAGTTACCTCAACAACAACAAAGCATATAATGTAGTCTTTAGTGCAATTGAATTGTGCTGTATTTTAACATCATACAAACCCTTGTCTGTGTCTGTGTGCAGACTGAATGGGACGCGTTCCTTGAAAGTGTGGACAGAGGCCTGCAGACCGCAGATGGACAGCTGTCGTCTGTGAAGACAACAGACTGTCTGAGCACTGACACAGAACTCACTGATGCACGCAGTGGACAGTGAGTCACCTTAATGCAACAAGTTTAGTTTAAAAGTATTAGCCTAATACTTAACCTGGAGTCTGTTTCAGTGCACTTTCTCAGCTGTTGTCACTTAGTTTAAGAGAGATCTTGACACTAACATTAGTACAAATGCTGTTTTTATTTAATAATGCAGTATCTGTGGGTGCTCAATAATGAATGATTTAAACCAGCACCGGTGTGTATGTGACAGAAGTGTCCTGCAGCAGGCCTGATGTATGTCACAGACTAAGGCCCTATTTATGTACATTGAAACTTTTTGTGCTTAAAGAAGTATGACCCTGGGACAGTTCTTGAGTCCGGGACAGAAGCGGTTACTGGTCCTCATCAGACATGTTGGATGACTTCCCTGACGAGACCACGTGGCCGAGCTGGAGGCCAAGCAGGTCTGTCTATCTCAATATCAGTCTTATATTTTCCAACAATTAATAAAAAAAATATCTCAGAACTTTTCCAATGCTTCACTGGAACTTTTTCCAACATGTTATTTTGCTTTATAATTATTTACAGAAGGCTTGGAAATGCATTGAATCTCATGTTAGTAATTACCTGTAATTCAACCTTGGGTACCATATATTTTTGAAGTGATTGTCCAAAGACAGTATAATAACAACAAAAGTAGTAAATGGTAAAATTCTGGTCATTTTGTTTTAACACTGAGCCTTCCTCCACAGGCCCTCCTCGAGGCTCGGTCAGTGCAGGTCTTAGTCATCTCTTTCAGTAGTTTGGAGAGTGCCCAAGTGTGGTTGGAGCAGACCGGATGTAGCTTAACAATGTTGCTTGACCCACAAAGAAAGGTAACCAAAAGGAAAACATGGACATTAAAACACTAAACAAAAGAAGTCTGCACATTTCTTTTATCGTTCAAGTCTCGTGCGGGAGACATAACAATGACTCGGCACAAAGCACAAATAACTAATGTAAACAAATGACTGTGCTGCTGCTGGTAAGTGAGTCACCCAGATTTGTTTTGAAAAGTGTATCTAAAAAGTGTCTTGTTATAGATTTACAGGAGTTTTGGCCTGGGCTCGTCTTACTCGAAGGTAATGAAGTTCGGCTGCCTGCTGCAGTACTCTGAGTACGGAGCTGTAGACAGAGACTTTCCGGACATTCCGCCTCGTCTGCTGGAGGACCTCTATCAGGTCATTTAGCAAACTTTAGATCCTGTAGATCAGAAATATAAAACTTGAGGACAGGGGCCTTCTGCATTTTTTTTTTTTTATTATTGTTTTGTGTTGAGTTATTGAGGATCAGGTAAATTAAATATAAACATGCAGCTCTTGTTTCAGATGGGAGGTGACTTTCTGATTGATGAAGCAGGGAAGGTGATTCTTTGTCACCCAAGTAAAACCCCCCTGGACCGGCCGTCTGTAGAGGACATCCTGCGAGCTGCAGACCCGTCCAACTCCTCTTAGAAACATCAACTAAACACTGATGGAAAGCTGTGTTGGAAATTTTATAAAGCACTGACATTACCAGAAAAAAGCAGCTCTTTGACTCACACTGATGACGCCACATCTCGCACTCTTGACCCATGAAGAGGTGTGGCCGATGTAACACGGTGCTGCAAAGACGCCTGCGCTTTTTTTTTTGTTGTGTCACGGTTTTGTGGAATTCTTTTAAAATAAAATACCTCTGAATTATTTTTAGACCACACCACTGTAGTAATTTTGATTGTTGAAGATGTGACTAAATGTTGATGAAATTACAATGTTTAAATTAAATATTTATAATGATGTGTATTTTTAGCATTTCAGTTTATTTTTAGAAAACTCTTTACTTTAGAAAAATTGCCTGAACAATTTAATCAGGATCTAATGTATCATGTAAATTTTTCTTAAAGATTTATTTAAAAAAAGCTAAAACTGTTTTTGTGAGTTTTTCAAAAAACACAAATATCACATTACCTTTTGTAAGTCTCTTTTTGTTATCTTGATATTTGTTATTAACGGAAACATAACTTTGTAAACTCCAAGTGAGACATCATCCCCTGCCACTCGCTTAAGTAACACTGATTTATAATGCTAACCTAAAATACAAATCACAAAATCTAATTTTATGTTAAAAATCATTAAAGATTGGATGTAAAAAAAATGTTTAATGTCAGAGATTATGAAAAATATATAGAATAAAGTCTCTGGACATTTAAAATAAAAAAATACAAACAACTAATATACTCAAATAAAATTAGTAAACTAAACTAAAATAAGTTATGCTCATCTGGTTAGATTATTTTTTTTTGTTTAAATGACAAGCTTAATTCTATTCAACATGGTCACTCAGTTTGGAGAAGTAGACAGGACCAACAAGCATTTCTACGATGACACCAGTGTGTCATTTTTAAGTGTTATCTCTTCCTTATCCTCACCTAAGATCAGTCTCTGTGATTGCTGTTGACCCACTCCCTTCTACCTGTTTCTTTTATTAGGCCTCTTCTTGTCATCCATGTTAAAGGGGTGCCCGTGGCAGAGTGGTTAGCACTCCTGCCCCACAGCGAGAACTCAAACATTCTCAGCTGACTCCGGTCTTTCTGTGAGGAGCCTGCATGTCCTCCATGTGGGTTCTCTCCGGGTACTCCGGCTTCCTCCCACCGTCCAAAGACATGCATGTACAGGTTAATTGGCAACTCTAAAGTGTCCCTAGTGAATGAATGTGAGCAAGAGGACCCCCTCGAAAACGAGATGATTCATCTTAAGAGATTTTTCCTCACAAAAAAAAAATGTGAATAAATAAATAAAGGTTGTGTTATATAATCCTTAGAAAATAAAATCGTTTGATTATGGGACTTTGCACAGATTTTAACTGAAGAACAAGCATCCCACTCACTTATGCAGACTCAGAATAGTTGATCTTCTCAGGGATATGCTTACCAACGCCCCCTAATGTCGATTGTCATTGTCACCCCTAATGTCGGGGTTGGCACAAGGGTGCATTAAGATACAGAAAAGGCCACACAGGGTTCATAGGTGTAACAGACCAAACATTGCTATTTGATGTGTTGATAATAACCTTGGTTTATCAGATCCTTCACAACAATGATCTTTTATCTCAGCATCTACATGACGCCTGTCTGCTTCTCCAAACTGACTGTATGAGGCTGTACTCAAGCCACAGTTTAAATAATCCAGACTATTCCCTTATGGCACTAGCAGTATTAACAGAGGGTAGTAATCATTTCTGCATCCCCATCTCAAAGTCCCACTCTGTTGTCAAACTCGCACAGATAGTTCATGGTCCGATCACAGTAGTGGTCCCACCAGTCGCCATCGTCCGACGACATGGCCACACAGTTCTCCCTTCTCCCTCCATCGGGCTGGCTGGACAGAAAATGCTTTCGCCACTGGAAGTATGACACTGTCGTTCCATCGTCAAACAGGTACATACCCTCTGATAGCAGGTCGTTGATTCCCAGCCAGACGGGCCAGTTTCCGGGGTGAAAGAAAGATTTGACATAGTCGGCCAGAGCCTCCTGCTCTTTGCGATCTCGGGGCATGGCCATGCGTCCGCCGCGCTCAAGGCACTTCCTGGATGCTCCGGCGTAGTCCTCGTTGCTGTTGTACACTAGGTAGCATTTGTATCCTACTCTCAGGCCCTTTTGACAACCTGAGGCAGACACAAAACATTTACAGCATGACACTTTTTGCACAATAATATTAAAGCTCTGTCATGGTGTATTCCAGTTTCACTTTAGCAAGATTTTTGTTCCTCAAAGATAAACCATCCAGGCATGGTTTGCAGCTTTGGACAAGATTGTTCTTGAACATTAAATGCATTGATGTGTTCATATGCATGTTACTGAACTTTGTGAGGTCTAGCATGTTGTGTCATGCAGCTGCTACACAACTCTTTCTGTTGCTCAGAATATAAGACAAACTCAAGAAGAATGCAAACAAGAGCATTTTTGAGAAGTAGTATATAGTTCTGAATGCTATGCTTACAGCCCACGCTTGTGAATAATGTGACCCTGGAACAGCTTTGATAGTCATTAGTCACTTCAGCATCAATGTGCACAAAAGGAATACCTTCCAGCCTTCCAAGCTCCTTGCGGTTGTCTTTGCTGTGCT
The DNA here is from genome assembly GCA_024349245.1 of Neodontobutis hainanensis. Taxonomy (NCBI): domain Eukaryota; kingdom Metazoa; phylum Chordata; class Actinopteri; order Gobiiformes; family Odontobutidae; genus Neodontobutis; species Neodontobutis hainanensis. The sequence goes on along the minus strand of JALDNG010000388.1, from coordinate 79,772 downwards.
GATGGACTTCTCGGATGTTGTCCTCCAGCTCAGCCACTTTAGCTGAAAAGAACAGAGAAAAAAATGTAATTGTTCTGTCATTCTAAAATTGATTCATAAACATAAACAAAGACTTGCCGTCCATCCGGGTGAGGCGGTCTATCATCTGGTTGACTTTAATGTCCAGCGTGTAGTGCCCCACATTCAGTTTGTGTATTGCCTGGTCCATACCGGCCAGTCTGGACACTGTCAGCAGAGACACAGACGGTTAACATGAAGAAGTCCAAACCGTGTTTACCCCAAGATTCAATATGAAAATGAGACACACAGATGTAGTTGTATGAATTTTCAAAGTCTGACGGTGGGTTGGTTGGCTCCGGTTCTGGAAGGATATCTGGATTATCTCCTCTCGCTCTTTTCACTTTTGGTGCAGACGCCTGGGACAGAAAAAAATAAGCGCAATAAAAATAATTGTAGGAAACTAATGGTGGATAGACGGAATATTTATAATCTTTTCATGATTACTTTATGTAGAGTATATGACCAGTCTATTGAACTACAATCACATCACATCGTTTCCATAATTGGCCCAGAAACCTTTTGATAAAATAAGCTACGGTTGTGTTCAGCATCTAGACATGAACCAACTCAAATAGTGTGCAGGTCTATGTCGTAAGATGCTCAGAGAATAGGAGCCAACACTATGAATCTATAACTGCTCTATTATAACGCCACTTTCAGAACACAGTTTAGTCTCTGTGTTCTTGCTCCTGTCTGCTTCTCCAAAATACATACATGTGCAGTGTCTGTATTGAAAGCAACTCTGACAAAACTGAACTGTCCCCATGCAGTTTAGCAGACCTTGAGGTTTTAGTGGAGCAAACATGAGCACTTTAACAGCTCGCCTAATCAAGTGGCACATACTTTACATCTGAGGAAATGTCTCCAGACCTGCCTTAAGAACGGCATCAGTAAAGTCCAACAAAAGCATAACTTGCATGATAGTTTTGGCATTAAACATTCTGGCAAACGCGAACGTATTTGACAGAATACCCTCTTATTTCTGACCTGTGTTGGCGCAGCGTCGGATGTCCCGTGTGGAAAACAGAGTCCCAGTGAAGACAGAACTCCCAGCAGAGCGAGCGAGCGAACAGCTGGTCCCATTTTCGGCTCCCTCTGTTTTTTCCTTCAGCGGCTCTAACCTCGGCAAAGCTCAGTCCCAGTCTTTCTCTCACCACTGTCCACTCCCCTTCGTCTGTGACCCTCGACTCCAGACGCGATCCAGGCTAATCTCTCTAAACTCTCATCACGAAGAAGCGACTACACCATCTTCTCAGCCTCCGTCAAATTCCAGGAAACCCCGCCATTTGCGCGGTGCTTGAGTGTCTTGTGCTCCCACCTCCCACTTCCAGGGTTAGTGGGAACCCTGAGGTTTCATGGGGCCAACTGTCTGTGCTGTAAAGCTATTTACAAACTACATCACGGAGTAAAACAAAACAAAAAAAAAGAATTGTAAATTATTTAGTGCGATTCATCTAGGCATGTGGTTGCCCAAAAACATAAAAAATATTTAAAAATAAAATAAAAATCATGAAAATATAAGGTGGAATTGAATGAAAATATGTAAATATATCTGCTTTTGTAAATTTGATTGAATGTTTATTTGCACATGCACATAAAATTAAGAACAATTATAGAATTAGAATTAAACCCAGGTCTTATAAAGACAACTCCCCTTTGACATTACTAAGACACAGCAGGAAAAGGCAGGAAAGCATCAATGTTTAAATAAAATTCAATATTAAAGATCAACAGTCACTAGTTGTTTTTTGGAAGACAGACATGTGGATGTGGTCTGAAGTGATGGATGTAAACTATTCCAAAGAAAATTTATAATGTTCTGGAATGACATTATGCTAAGAATAATCCAACTGTCGCTAAAAACGAGTATAAAGAGGACCAAAATAGAATTTAAAGCAATCAAATGCCACTAAAGTAAGAAAACTACTTTATATATATATGCATACAAATGGAAAAAGAAATGACCAAATGACAATGACCAATGACAAGATTATGCTAAAACAGACAACAGTGGGATAAAAAGGATCATGAATGATTTAGGCTTTTGGAATATGGGTCCCATGGGAAAAGGTTTGGCAAATACTGATCTAGGCTATAGTATTAGCCTACACTGAAACAGTTGTAGCTACAGTGATCACATTTTTCAAATTGTAATAAATTTTGTCCATTGTCCATTCAGGTTAAGCTACTGAATCAGAGCTAAGACTTTTTTTTTTTTACAAGGGTTCTTGAGGAAACACATAATAAATATCTTTACAAACCCATTAACGTAGGAACCATCTTTATGAGCAAGACTGCTGCCAACACATTCTCCCATTCAAACGGGCCGAGGTGAATGCCTAAAACGCCTAAAAGCCGTTCTGTAAAATGCTTCTGCCCAGATGCAGTTTTGTTTATGAGTGTTGGCAGGAGGTGTGCCAGAAAAAAATGCCTCAAGAATCCAGTGACTTTCCAGGGAAGCAATGACTTCAGACGTTGGTGAAGTCTGCGGGACAGCTGCTGCTCAGACACAATGTCAAACCTTTTCCAGACTTTGTGTTTGAATCCAATGCATGGTCTGGAAATTATTTGTAATTCCTAAAGTTACATCACTGTTAATCTTAGCATTGACTTTGGCAGTTTCCCACTCTCCTGCTTTTCTGTTGGGATGTTTCCTGTAGCAGTGTGACATGCAAATATGAGACACAAAGGAGGAATCCATAATTCAAAATGATGCTCCTCTTCTTTTGTCAGACTTTCTAAAAGTAAAAGAAGGATATAGTTGACCTAGAGTTGTTTAAACCACTTCAAGCGATTAACAAATTCATTATTATATATTTTTGGTCTCATTCCAGAGCCTAGATGTGAGCTTATATGGATACATTTAGAGTCTTGTTTAAAGTTTAATACCAAGCAAAGATTTTGATTATGATTCATCCAAACGTTTTTGCAAAAATAGCCACGTGTGGACACAGAGCTTCCTTTCAGAGACGTGGAGGAGTGAGGCAGTGCTGCAGGCGGCTGCTACAGACAGAGCCGCCTCAGTTCAGGACAGGATGAGCAACACTGAGGCGCTTCAACACCACCACCACCCAGACCTTCTGCTTCAACAAAGTGAGGAATCTCACCAGAAGAAAATTGTCAGTATATGAACCTTTAAAAAAATGGCTCACAAATCTTTTCCTCAATCAATTCTTCAAATTCACTACATTATATAAAGACAAAAGTACATATAAAACCTCTAAATATTTCCAAACGTCCTAGGATTCTCACAAAACATGCCTCACTCAGATATTTATGGCTTTACTCTCTGTTCACTTCCACTTATGATGCATTATGTATGAAACTCCATAAGGCTGGTGAATCCTAAAATAGAAACTGAAGTAGAGCTGAAGCAGGACTCTTTAGACCAAAGTCTAGTGCTGAACCGGGCCAAGAGCTTGTTTACCTGAAGAGCACTGTACACATTCTTCTCTCTGCTTTTTGGAAACATATGTCAGGAAGCTTAGAGGGAGGTCAGCAAGCATTCAAAAATCTAATGTAAAGATCAAGTTTTCTCAGTAAAATTTATTAATAAATTACCCAATCACAGAAAAAAGTTCTATGTGTAACCACCATAATACACATATCTGGTAATTAAGAGATGGTCTTGTTTACATCTGAAATACATAATGTGAACTAAGAGTAGATAAAAGAGGGGTTGACCTAATAATCCAATCCAAAGGAATGAGATTTGCCCAAAAACTCTAGGAAGACAAAAACAACTGGTTTGACCTTTATTTATGTCTTTCCAACACGCACCCTCAAAACACACGAGTGCATTCTACATGTACTACATGTAAAGCATAAGATATAGTCAGAGGATAAATATAAAATTCAGTAAAATAGTACTCTATGACACGTGTGGTACAAATCACTACATGTCTGTTCTAAGTCACAATGCATTGTCATCATAAAAGAACACAACCCTCACTCGGCACTAGTATGTGGAGAGGTCAAAGGTGACAGCTGAAGTTGAGTGAGGTGAGGATATGTGGGAAATGTCAAACTGATGGATTATGTGTAAACAACAGTATCACAAAGGAACATTACTTTTTTCTTCAATGAAGTGATGTAATGGAAAGTTTTATCATTTATTGTTATTTAAGGAATTCAATGACCTTAATGATCCTTACCTTCACCTGCAGCTGCACTTTTTGGGTCAGGAATGTAATTTAGCACAATTTATCCTTCAATTCTGTAGTCTACAGTTTATAGAAATATATGCATGATTAAATAAATCATATCAAAAAGCAAAGCCATGTAGAAAACAAAACAAACCAGTTTGTTAGTGTTACGCACATTTTAGCATGCTGCAAGTCTCAGCATTACAGGGCACTCACTGCAATCAGCATAAATACCAAAAATAAATGTGTTATAGAAAACAATAACAATATAAAGTAGAAGAGCCGAGGTGAACAATAACAATAGTCCTGTTTGGTACAAAGAAAACTAGATTTTCATTGTGTATATGTGCTACACACAAAACATCAACCGTCATGCTTGTTCCTGTTGCAAGAAAAGGTTTACAGTTCTACCATAGTCTGAGTCTTGTGATTTACAGGCATCGACTACTTTTGACAAGAGTGTGCACTGTCATACAGAAAGTCTCCTAGTGCGTTTCTAAAATGTTTTAGGGGTTTGTAACACCTGCCCCTTTTCTAATAAAGCTTAGGAAGCAACAAATTGTTATTGTTATGTAACTATTTCTTCGATGTTCTAATAGCAAGCTTGTAACGTTAAAAAAAGTACCACAACACGCAACATTAAGAAAGTAGACTGTTGTTGCAGAATAAATGTGATCCCATTAACAGGATAACCTCTAAAGCAAGGTAACCTTAATACAAGCACGTGGGGGGTTACTAATCAATACGGAACTAAATAAATAGCAGAAATTGAGAAATAGTTTAATTCTATTTGGAAGGGGAGGTGGGGACTTCCAGTGGGACAACATTAGCACAAAAGAACTGGGTTTAAACAAGCCATTGGACATGTTGTGCTCGTCTCGAAGAGTATGGTATTGCAGAGATAAAGATGGGAGTAATGTAGTTATGGCAGTCCTTCTTTAGATGGCAGGGATGATTCATTTGGATAGGGGACTGGTTTGGCTGTTCTTTACCAATTGTCAAGGAAGTCAAATCCCGTCTTCAGGATGGAGCTACTTGTGTTAAACTGAAAAGGGAGAAGGACATGAAGTTAGATAAAGTTTAGTGCATTGTTCAAAGATAATGACCATTGAAAATGTCATTCAAAGACAAACTATGTATAATGTAAACACTGATTTGAGTTAGGGTTGTAGAAAAAGAAAGCTTTTTTTTTTTTACAGTGAGAAGTGATCACCTAAGCTGCTTTCCAGTTATTATATTCAGGCTGCACAAGAATTTGTCTTGATCAAGTATTTCTGCAGTGTGGAATTTGAAAAGCAGAAATGTAATGCTGATACTGCCTCTTTTAGAACTTACCTGGGAGAATGTGGGGCTAGTGCCCGGGTTAGCTAAGGCCTCCTCCTCCTTCTCGACGCTGTGGGAGATGGAGGGTGACTTGGACAAGAGGCTGGAGGAGAACACTTCATCCAGGGAGTTGCTGACAGATGGCAGTGTGCTCTGGGACCGCTCCCATCCTGCGACTGTAGAAGACACACTGACGGGAGGTGCTGGATTTGGAGAAATGGAGATGGAAGCGGGCGTGGCACTGACAGCAACTGGTGGCTGTGGGGCAGGAGGTCTTGGAGCACGCTGTTTAGTGGACCTGGTTGGGGCTGGAGGGTGAGGGTCTGGTGCGTCTGGTTCCTTAATAACAGCAGACTCCTATAGGATATTACAATCATTAGTGTGGATGCTTTAATTAATAAACTTTTAAAAGGAATTTTAATGAAAACTTGTTTTGAAAGTTTTTATAACATTCCTGAAAACAGGTCCTGAAAAATGCTATATCTACTTTTAGGTTGCATTGCAAAAAGTTGTTTATAGTGTTGTTAACTGTTAATTGGAGACAGAGTGCTGTGTGTCTGCCTCATTCATTCATCTTATCGGTTTCACTTTTATAATTTAATATATTTTATAGAATTTTGGCTTTTACCTGTCGAAGGTAGGAGGGAAGAGGCTTTTCTCCTTTCTCCAGAGATTTGATCTGACTCGGGGTCAGAGACTGGAAATCTGCCTTTTCTCCTTCCAGCCTGGACCTCTCTGCACTGATCTTCCAGAAAGAGGACTCCTCCTCTGGCCTTCTGCTTTCAATGGCAGGCACCTAAATAAAATAAAAAATATCGGGGTTATTCATTTTGTAAATAATATGTTAGAAGAGATAATATGCAGTAATAGGAATCCTTAATATCAAATTTAAGGTTCTTTGATGTTTTTTTTTAGAATTTCCCGCATTTCCTCGGCGGGACCTCTCAGCATTGGTGGCTGTGACTGCCTGGTGCTGTCCCATCGGCTCCTCGTGTGTGTGCTGGGGTGCGTGGGAGTATGTGTGTGTGAATGAATGATGAATAGGGCTCATGTTTTTACAGTCTTTGTATGTAGGGTTGGAGGATGGGTAAGGTTTTCTTTATTTTTAATCATGTCAGTCACTTCGTGCTACAATCTTTGTATGAAAAGTGTTTTATAAATAAAGTTTGATTTGATTAATATATGCTTATTCTAGTGTGCAATAATAGCAAGAGGGATGATATTTTGAATGATTGTACCACATTTCCTTTACACATACAATGGTAATGATGGCACAGCCTTACCTTGATTCCTGAAGTATTCTTAGCCGTCTGTCCTTTTGCAGCCTTTGAATCTGCTTGTGAAGCAGAGACCCCCTGTTCTGCTGGGCTGAGTGCCAAACTAAACTCCAACTGGCTCTGGAAGATGGGGAAAGATAAGTTTAGGACTGAATTTGTTACATTAAACCAATCAATCTTCAGTGTAAAGAACAGGATCTAATTTTTGAGCTAAGCAACAGTATGTATCACTCAAACAAACAGTCTATTTACCTTGGTTTCCCACGAGAAGGGGGCAGAATGCTCATCCTGCCAGGTAATATCCTACAATGAGATATTATCAACACACACAAATAAAACACACCAAATACGTAAAAAAAAATTCTGACTGTTTAAAGCCATTTTGACTGTTTAAAAACTAGCCAAGTTGCATTATAGCTATAGCAAAGTTAGCAAATATAATTTGAAACAATTAATTGATAATAACGTACTTATCTTTTGGTAACTCTTGCATATGTGTTTTAGAGGTTTCAATCCATTTATTTAATTTCATGTGTATTATATTTGTGCTTGGCCATGTCATCTGATCTGTGACGTTCACAAACATATTTCAGCTACTACGTGGCGCTGATCAGTGACCACACCAACAAAGAAAACCTCTAGGACATAGTGGTATAAATACCTCTTCCCCGAAATGAACTATCTTCTGGCCGGTCTGAATGAGCAGTTTGGGGTAACAGATCACTTCTTCTCGCTCGACTCGGTGCATAGCGTATCTGGCTCGGATGTGCGGGTCTATCATCCAGGTATCGATGGCATTATCCTGCTCCTCCGGCGTCATTTTCTCCCACGACAAGCCGTGTTTAGTTTTGATTTTCTCCCTTTCCTGCATTATTTTCTTAGCCATAGGGTTGATGGAGGAGAAGTATTCAAACTTCTTCTGCTCCATCGTATGCGGGTCGAGCCCCGCTACCGTCGCAACGGCCATCTTTAGCTGCTACAGCTGTTTTCTGTTTTCACAGCGAGGAAGAAGAAATCACGGAGAGGGCGGGACTTCCGGTGTTTGACTCGCGAGTGGATTTATGGCGCTATCTTCTGGTTAATTCAATACTTTATCGTCAGATGACGGAGTCGTTGGGGATTTGTTTGATGTGGACCGTGCAATCACTAAAACACCCACACACTCACATTTACCACAGCATAAGTTAAAAGGAAAAAAAAAATAAAATAAATAAAAAACAGTATAATTATCAATAAACCCAATCAATAACCCATTATGATGGATAAGACCTGCATACAAAAGTTAAATAAAGTACTAGATAAATACCATCTACAATGAAACTAAAGATAACAAAGAAACTAAAGACAACAACATCAGCTGAACATGGACTCGCTGAATATGAGGCAGTTCCAGCGGTTGGGCCCGACTGTCAGTCAGGACCTATCACACCCTTTAAATAGCTTGTTCCAGCTGCTGCCTTCTGGGCAGAGATTCTCTGTTCCCATATGTAGGAATAATTGGTACAAAAATACTTTTAAATATAAATCTACACTACTAAGGGCAATTAAAACAAGGCACCTTGAATAAATGGTGGTTTTCTAGATATGGTTTATTAGTAGTACATTATTTACATTATAAATATGTGAGGTGTGTTTGAGGAGGTTTCTCTTGTACTGAAAAAACAATTTACCTACACAGCCAAAGGCGAGTAGAGACAGTGGTTACATAAATGTATGTTGCTGTTACAAAAAAAACGTTAAGTGTTCATTGCACAAACAGAGCAGTGCTGACTTACTGATCAGTGCTCATCGACCTAGGCTACTGTTTTTTTATTCATAATGTTTCTAAAGTGCACTTTGCTGATATTGATGCACATGCTCTACTCTTTTCCCACAATGCCTCTACAGTGCCTCCCGCATTAACAGAGCTTATTATAAGACGTTAGATGTGAAGCATGTTTCAGTGCTTCTCACAGAGTTCAAGAGGAGAGGGGCCCAGGTGCATCCTGGTCAGTGACGCTTCACTGATGAACCATGACCATTCAGTTTCACTCTCTGTTCATTATCATCAGATTTACTTTTACATTTAAATATTAAATACTTTTGATTATAAGAACAAATTGCTGCTGTCAACACTTAAACATTGGGATTTTTATTTATTTTTTTAATACTGACTACTATACTAGAAATACACAACTCAAGAGTGACACCTGCCAGATTACATGTTGTGTTCAGCTGAGTGTGAAGCTTAAAGAGCAAAGAGCACAGGCAGTGCAGGGGCCCAGTGCAGTGGTCCCTGGTGCTGGTACTAGTCGGAGCCACACTCTGACTTGCTGATGTGTTTCTCTGACGTCTGGGAGCCCAAAGACACTCGACAAGTGTAAACCTTATTGTGGTTCCAGTCGGACGTCTGAACAGACAGAGAGCTGCTCATTTGGAAAGTCTGGTCTGGTTGTTGGACAGCGCTGCTGCTCCAGACCCCACTGCTCACTGGACTCCCAGCAGCCAACCAGGTCACATGACCAAAGGGCACAGACTGAGTGGACACACAGAACAGAGTGGCTCTGTTGGACTGGAGCACTGTGTCGGACGGAGGGAACACAGTCAGGACCGGAGGAGGGAGAGGGCAGTCTGAAAATACACAAAGATAAAAAGCAGATCGATCTAATATGATTTATAAAGTATTGATTAAAACACATCAAATAAACATAAAGCTACCAAAGTGACAGTAAGTTATTGTTGGACAACATTTGGAAGATGTAATAAAATAAATAAATAAATAAATAAATATACAGTTTACATAGTTTATGTATAAAACCAATTTTACCAAGTTTCATATAATTATCTATAAAATGTTACCATGTACGATTAGGTAATTTTAAACAGTGCAAGCTATAACAAATCTGTTACTAACTTCATTTAATGAAACTTTTTATGTTTATAGATTTGTCAAAAAAAGAAACCACATACTAAAATTTATTTTAAAGATATTAATTTAATGATTGCAATAAATTTCATGTTTTTCACATAAATATAAGTTTTCCTCCGTCATTTTAGACCAAAACAAATGAAAAGTCACTTACCCGTCACAATCAGCCTGGTGCCTTGTCCGAATACCACAGTGCTTCAGTTTGTGAACATGCTCGTACAAAAACCTCCGACTCTCACTAATGAGGCCAGTCACACTGAAACGTCCTGTTGAGACACTCTTTGACTGAACACATCTGTTCTTATTCATCAGTGTCTTTATGATCCATGTCAGAGCTGGAGCTGAGGCTGCACTTTCCTGTGGATCTGTGGATGTTACAGAAGAAGCAGCTCTTGTTCAGTAGAGACTGAGTGAAGAACAGGCGTCTGGACCAGGGCTGTGTCCACATCTGTCCAAACAAAGAGAAGAACACCTGAGGACAAGGCTCACCTGTCCCAATGTGTCCCAGTGTGTCCCAGTGTGTCCCAATGTGTCCTAATGTGTCCCAATGTGTCCCAGTGTGTCTCAGTGTGTCCCAATGTGTCCCAGTGTGTCCTAATGTGTCCCAATGTGTCCCAGTTTGTCCCAATGTGTCCCAGTGTGGACAGAGAAAAAAAGCATGATAATGAGTCAGATGTTAGAGCAGTGATAAGAGAACACATAGAAGAGTTAATATAAAGAAGAGACTGAAGTTTAGCCCCAGTCACAGACAGAGAGCACTAAAAGCAGAAGTGTTTAGTGCACAGGTTTTTGTCACACTCTATATCACTGTGATACGTACTCATTAACAGATTTATCCCAAGTTTTACAATAATAATCAGCTGAGTCTCCCTCTTCCACATTGTTGATGATCAAACGATAATCTGTTTCAGACTGATGAGTCGATGTGAATTTAGGAGCTGAAAACCCAGAGCCATATTGTACAGAGCCAAGGTCATGGCGAAACTTAAGGATAAATATAGGGACTGCTCCAAAAATCTGTTTGTACCAGCGAGCAGAGAAATCAGTGACTGTGCCCACATTACAGTCCATGGAGGCTGTCTCTCCTCTCGTCACTGTCACAACAGGAGGCTTCTGTGTCACCACCGTCACAGCACTCACACCTGGAAACAACAACAAGACATGAAGTGAAGAGAAACACACTGAGACAGACTGATGGCTCCAACATGAGCTCAAAGCCTCCTACATGTTAGAGCAGTGGTCAGAGTGCACAGGCTCCACAGCATGTTGTCAGAGAGAGGTGTCCAGCTCAGAAGAGAACAAAAAGTGCAGCTTAAAGACAGAGTGGAGCTTATAAAGACAGTGAGAGAAAGAGAGTGAGAGGAGGAGGGTCTCAGCTGTCACTCAAACATAGCTTCAGATCACATTTTAGAGAAACTCAATCATGGGCATTAATTAGTTCTCGGTGAAGCGGCTGTCTTGATGTTCTTTTATTTTGATTGCTGGTTCATGGTCAATATTACATAGACATAATACATAAGACATAAATAAGTTCATAGTTCAGAATAAATATGTTTAAAATTTATGCTTCAATCTTTCTAAAAATTAACCTTTGTTAACCTTTGTAAAGATTTAGCTGCAGAGTGAGTGCTTGGACTCTTGTGTCTGCTCTGTTCTCTGTCTTGTAGCTTAGTGTATACAGTGAAAAACTGTAAAAAAGAGTGAAAGGCGCTTTGTGGACTCATACTCGAGCTAAATGTTGTCGCCACACGTTTCCTTGGAGAATATTAGTCTGTAAGTTTTGTGTGTAGCTACATAAGCTCTAAATGAACAACTCTGTAATGTAATGTAAAGTTAAATAGTAAATGTACATAAGCCAGTAGCAGACTGATAGTGTATGATACATTTGCATATTTAGGGTTATTGATTTCTTTCTCTATTTCTGTTTATTTCAGTTTTACAAAACATTATTGAATCATAAAGCCTCCAGTAAACAATCAAGAAAAGTAACTTTTGTTTGTAACTTTGTTATTGTTCGCTATTACTTAAGTTTTTCTCTCAAATGTTATTCAAAAAACATAACAAAACATGTCTTAATAACAATTAATAAACACTACAGAGAAAATTTAATAAACAAATCGTTTTTTTGTGTTTTGAGAAAATAATTATTTTTATGTACTTATGTGGACAACCTTATAAGTACAAAAAAAAAGTACATGCAGTACCATTGGAACCCACTAGAGGTCAGGGCCAACACACCTCTGACTAAAAAGCAGATGCAGTAATGAAGCTACTCTTTGCTGTTAAAAGAACCCTCTGTGGCATTAACCAAAATATATTTTTTTATATAGTTTTTCTTTTTATAAAATAAAAATCTAAACAGGTTGTAGAGTTTTCAAAGAAAAATGGACAACCACTTAATCACAAAGGATTGTGGGAAACCTGCGTGACTGATGAGTAATGTAGATAGCAAGGTTCAGTGCTTATAGTAGTTTTCAGTGCTGCCCTTCATATTTATTGTGACAAAAGTGAGAAGTGAAGACAAAGTTAGCAGGTTATTTCCATCAGTATTAGACGTGTAATAGTGAGAGTAAATGAAAAGCCTGGCTCCTCCCTCAGTTTGTCTTGGGTTCAGTGCTGTATTAAATCCTCCTTCAGCAGCTCCTCTCTTCATCCTCCAAAGTCTGTCGTCTGTCAGCAGTGAGCTCACTTTCAGAGTTTACAACACATCAGTCTGACAACATGCTGTGGAGCCTGTGCACTCTGACCACTGCTCTAACATGTAGGAGGCTTTGAGCTCATGTTGGAGCCATCAGTCTGTCTCAGTGTGTTTCTCTTCACTTCATGTCTTGTTGTTGTTTCCAGGTGTGAGTGCTGTGACGGTGGTGACACAGAAGCCTCCTGTTGTGACAGTGACGAGAGGAGAGACAGCCTCCATGGACTGTAACCTGGGCACAGTTACTAATGAACGTGCCTGCTGGTACAAACAGATTCCTGGAGAAGCTCCTAAACACGTCCTGAGATTCTATCATGGCTGGAGCAATGTAAAATATGGCTCTGGGTTTTCAGCTCCTAAATTCACATCGACTCATCAGTCTAAATCAGATTATCGTTTGATCATCAACAATGTGGACGAGGGAGACTCAGCTGATTATTATTGCTCCACATGGGACACCTTTGTTAATGAGTGGGTATCACAGTGATATAGAGTGTGACAAAAACCTGTGCTCTACACACTTCTGCTTTTAGTGCTCTCTGTCTGTGACTGGGGCTAAACTTCAGTCTCTTCTTCACTTTAACTCTCCTCTGTGCTCTTTATCTCTGCTCTAACATCAGACTCATTCTCCTTGAGAGTGGCTGAGGTGGTAGAGCAGACGTCTGATATCTGGAAGGTTGGTGGTTTGATCCCCTCTCCCTCCAGTTCATACTGTCGTTGTGTCCTTGAGCAAGACACTTCACAGACCTTGTTTCCAGTGGCACTAGTACATTAATGTGTGAGTATGTTTGTTGATGGTCAGAGGTTGTAGGTGCAATATGTCCGTCACGTCTCTGTCAGTCTGCCCCAGGTCAGCTGTGGATAAAGAGGTAGCTTACTTCCATCCGTTTGTGACTGTTGTAAATAAATAATACTCTTTGAAAAGCACTATATAAATCCAATCTATTATTATTGTTATTATTTTCTCTCTCTGCTTTGGAACACATCAGGACACATTGGGACACATTGGGACACATTGGGACACATTGGGACACACTGGGACACATTGGGACAAATTGGGACACATTGGGACACATTGGAACACATTGGGACACATTGGGACACACTATAACACATTGGGACAGACTGGGACACATTGGGACACATTGGGACACACTGGGACACACTGGGACACAATGGGACACATTGGGACACATTGGGACACATTGGGACAGGTGAGCCTTGTCCTCAGGTGTTCTTCTCTTTGTTTGGACAGATGTGGACACAGCCCTGGTCCAGACGCCTGTTCTTCACTCAGTCTCTACTGAACAAGAGCTGCTTCTTCTGTAACATCCACAGATCCACAGGAAAGTGCAGCCTCAGCTCCAGCTCTGACATGGATCATAAAGACACTGATGAATAAGAACAGATGTGTTCAGTCAAAGAGTGTCTCAACAGGAAGTTTCAGTGTGACTGGCCTCATTAGTGAGAGTCGGAGGTTTTTGTACGAGCATGTTCACAAACTGAAGCACTGTGGTATTCGGACAAGGCACCAGGCTGATTGTGACGGGTAAGTGACTTTAAAATCACTATTTATCAGACTTTAGTCACTTTAGATATGAGCTATAGATTTATATGAGTTCAATTTATTCAGATTTTCTTGTTTTCTTCATTTGGTTTTTAAATTGATGTAAAAAGAAGGTTGTTTCATTTGCTGTCTTTGTTTCAAATTAACTATTTTATTATTGTCTGTTTTTTAGAATTAAATACAACATTCAAATTAAAACAATCATGATCCAAATATACTATTTTACAATTAATATATGCAAGAAAATTATTTTGTGAAACACATTTAAATATGTTTCTCATCAAAACAATTGAACTTGTTTTTTCAGGGAAATTATTTAAAGTATTTCAATTACACTTTTTTTTTAGAAGTTTACTCTTTTTGGTTGTTTTTAAAAAAAATTAAAATAATTGTAATTGATAAATTCAAAAAATTATACTAAAGTTAGTGATGAAATATCTAACTTTAAATTTGCACAAAGAAAGTGATATTTTATGTTCTTGTTTTATATTTCTTCTTCTTCTGTGATTTGATGTTGTCTTGTGTTTGTGTCTCATATTTTCTCTGTCGCTGTGTCTCAGGCTCCAGCCTCCCTCCTCCGGTCCTGACTGTGTTCCCTCCGTCCGACACAGAGCTCCAGTCCAACAGAGCCACTCTGCTCTGTGTGTCCACTCAGTCTGTGCCTTTTGGTCATGTGACCTGGTTGGCTGCTGGGAGTCCAGTGAGCAGTGGGGTCTGGAGCAGCAGCGCTGTCCAACAACCAGACCAGACTTTCCAAATGAGCAGCTCTCTGTCTGTTCAGACGTGCGACTGGAACCACAATAAGGTTTACACTTGTCGAGTGTCGTTGGGCTCCCAGACGTCAGAGAAACACATCAGCAAGTCAGAGTGTGGCTCCGACTAGTACCAGCACCAGGGACCACTGCACTGGGCCCCTGCACTGTCTGTGCTCTTTGCTCTTTAAGCTTCTCACTCAGCTTTTACTTTTTTAATCAAAATACATTTTTGTCAAAAATGCATTCAATAAAAATACTCTGATAGTAATAGTGTTTCTATTAATTTTTTTCTAAAGTATTTGCTCTTTAATCCCACTGTAATAGGTATTTTCTTGCAGATAAACATTTTAAAAACCTATAAAAGTACTGTTATTTCCAATTCCTTTGTCATTTAGACATTGTAAAGTTTATTATGAAAGATTAAACTGATTTCATCGTCTGTCAGTGAAGCACAACTTGCTCATAACCCGTTGTCTGCTCCTTCCACAGTTCACCTGCAGGTCTCCTCTTTATTAATAAGACAGTAACAGTTAAATAAACTTTGACCTCTTTATGACTGATAAAGTGGATATCACTGAAGCACTCGACTGAACCCTGTGAGACCTGTGTCTGAATGAGATTTGTAAATGTAGGTTGAATTAAATATGTTATCACAGTTAGTATGTGACTCAAAAGTGTGTCCAGTCATTTCTACAGACTTTGTCAGGAGTGGTGTACAGGTGCATCCTGGGTAAGAAAAGACAAAGTGATGCTTCACTGATCAACCTCAACCTTTCAGTTTCAGTCTGTTCATTTTTATCTGTGTTCAGTGCTTTGTTTTACATTTGGATTTACATAAGACTCACTCACACAAAGAATATGCTCCATGACAAAGACTTGATGTCTTTGGAGGGATTTGACAAAGACACTGAGAGGTCACTTCAAGACTTAGTGACAATGAAGACCATTGGTTTCATGGAGCAACATTAAAATATTAGAGGAGTAATTTAACAGTTTGACACACCTTTTGTGTTGAACAGTCTGGATCTACAACAAAATATTCACAAATTTAAGTCCCTTCAGAAACAGATGGGCTGGTCACAGTACAGAAGGCGTGTCTTAGTGGCATTATGTCACAGAACAGTCATGGCTCTTTACTCAACGTTGTTGGTATGTGCTTGATGTCGTTTAGTTGTTTGTGTGTGCTGGTGTTGCAATATAAAGAAGAAAATGCTGATGACAGTGATGGTGGCAAGAATAAAATTCATGATTAATTATAATAAAAATGTCAGGAA
The DNA here is from genome assembly GCA_024349245.1 of Neodontobutis hainanensis. Classification (NCBI taxonomy): domain Eukaryota; kingdom Metazoa; phylum Chordata; class Actinopteri; order Gobiiformes; family Odontobutidae; genus Neodontobutis; species Neodontobutis hainanensis. The sequence continues at coordinate 63,768 of JALDNG010000388.1, read as the reverse complement.
TAATATCTATTTTTGTCTTCTGTTTTGTGAGTGTAACTTGTGGTTGTCTTGTGTTTTTTCTGTTTTGTTTTGTTGTATCATATACTGTTGTGATTTGAATCAATGCAAGCTGTGTTTAAATAAAGAATATTGTATTATGTACTGTTATTTTTTTTTGACTGAAATAAACTTAGGTAATATTTTTTATTATCTCTTTGGGGAACTCCATTGACGGCAGCCACCACCAGGGGCGCCATGTACCCATGTCATTTTATGAATTGAAGACTAAATGTTTTGATGTTGGTGGAGAAATCAGAGTATCTGGAGAAAACTCATCCAACATGCAAACTATAAGTAAGGACTATATTTTTCTATTATTATGATTATGGGATGTAGTTTTACCTTTTGGGGTCAAATACTTGTGGTCAAATAAGCATCAGATAAAACTCCTGCTGTACAAATGGGTAGAACATTCTTTAGACTTCTTTAGGCGTTCTTCAGGCTGTGCTGTGGCTGACATCAGTGAGGCTCATCTTCTCGTTTCTCATCAGGCTGTTGCTGCCAAAGCGTGGGTGGATTGCAATGGCTGCTGCTGGGACAGTCCTTGACCAGATTAAACAGTTAGTTAGCTAGTTAGTTAGATAAATGAGTTAGAAATGACCACAGTCAAAAAGTTAAATCGCAGGGTCTGTTTTAGCAGCAACAGCAAAACATTACGTGGATTCACTGACGTTAAGGACAGAGAGGAAAATTTTATTTGATCAGAAAAATAAGGCTCCTAAGCTCCGTGTCAAAGCTGAATGACACCACTTTATCCTCCAGCTCGGGCTGAATAATCAAAGAATGAATCCAGAACTGAACCAGCTCTGGACAGTTTTTATGACAGGATTAAAAAGACTCAGCTCAGACGGAAGTGAAGACGTCTGATAATGTGGTGAATTGTGCATTATGTCTGTTAACTTTTTATTCTTTCATAAGTTAGGTACTTGACTCGTTTGTCGTATATTTGACCTCATTTAAACTTACAAAAGGTGTGAGTAATTATAGCTCATTGACATTTATTTGAACCTTGTTAATGTGGGTGATTAAAAATCTAAAAATGTGTGAATGAGGTACAAATACAATACATACAAGTCTGTATTGTTCACACATTAAGCTCAAGGAGTCTTAAATTCAGTGTGAGTTTCTGTGGGAATCCTAAATACTGTTACAGAAATAATCATAAGCATTTTAGTTAAAATGTTAATACACAGGAAATAAATCTTTGTATTTTGAACTTGTTTAAGATGAACCCAGAGCAATTGAACTGTTAACTTTTTAAATGATTGGCAACAACTAATGCTAAAGAAAGTGCATTTTTCCTTGTGCCTGTTGTCCTCAGAAAAATGACGAGTTGAATTATGATTGTATCTTTTTTAACAAATATGTTTTGGCTTGAATTGGTGGTTTTGTATTTAAAATGTTCTCAGACATGTATAATGGAGCATTAAAGGCATAACATGCAGGATTTCAGGCTTATGTTAATAAACAGACCTGGTCCTGAGCCTTATCTTTTCTGTCAAATCCAGTTTTATTGTGGCTAAACTCTTTTGATTTTGTAGCATTTTCTTTTCTTCTGTGTCACTCAGAAACATCCGTCCTCATGTAAACAAAGGAAAAGTAAGAAGGCTGTCAACAATATTATTTATTTATTTGTTAAAATACACAATAGAGTTGAACCGACTGAGAGTAATCCCAGAACAAGGAGTCCTCCTGACAAGATCCCAACATCGTACATTAAATTACCAGCCCTGCAATGATTAACTTAGTAAACAGACTGAAGCAAGTTTATTGTCGGTAGTATTTAGACAGACCCCAGTAAAAATTAAGAGCATAAACAAAACCATTTGACTCTGAAGTCTGTCCGATTATCCACAGTGCAAAATATATATACAGTGTACCAAAACCTCAAAAATAACTAAACACATTTTTTTAAATGACTGGATATAAAAAATACGACTTTAAATCTACAGCAGAACAGTTATTTTAAGGTTTCTGCCATGCTATAATTTCTATAAATAAGGTATGGAGCTCCATAAACTACACATCTGTTTAAAATATATTTTTATAACAAAAGATGTTTTTCCACAGACTACAGTTTACTACAAAGTTATGAAGACACCTGGACACAGGGTCACATATAGGGTAGGGCTGCACGATATTGGAAAAAAATTACATTGCAATATTTTTTTCCAACAATATATATTGCGATATTGAGAGCCATCAATCCAGGCTAAAGTCAATCATTTTACATTTTTTTTATTATTAATATTTAACTAAGAAGCAAAAGGTCACTTAATATTTTATTACAAAATGTGTTTACATTTCTGTAAACACATAAGCAGAACACATTTTTTAATAAAACAGCAGCCTTGTGTCCTTGGGCAAGACACTTAACCCACTTTGCCTCCAGTGGCTGTAACACTGGTAATTACTGTAGAACAATGTAAGTCGCTTTGGATAAAAGCGTCAGCTAAATAAATAAATGTAAATGTTATTACAGTACATACAGACTATTAAACATATTATAACTGTTTTTTTTCTGAAATGAAATTACAGCCCAAAGCTTTAACATATTATTTCACTCTTAAAATGCTTTCCTTACTCTGCAATTAAACACCACATAAACCTTGCTATAAATAAAATGCATGTGTGTAAATTACAGCATTTAATTATTAATTCAACAATACTGACAATACTTTACATATTACAGCTGCAGGTGAATGGTTGCACAAATAGAAATGTTTCGGTTTTCAAATTGTAAAAATATCTACTATAATTGTATTAGAATTAAAAATAAATGGGGTATTGAAAAATTATTTACATTAGTGAAACATTTTCACAACAACTGAAAAGTTTAATATATATTATACTTTATATATATTTATATATATATATATATATATAATATATATATATGCCGAACAACACGGAGATGGGCGAGACGCGATAACAAGGCTCTGTTGGAATGCTACTACTCCAGTAACCCTAGTCAGAGGGGTTACATGAAGAGGATGTGGGATGAATGGTTACTTCGAAACCCACAGTCCACGCTTACGTCAAAGCAACTAGTAGCTCAGTGTTCCAACATCCACAAGCGGCAACTGCTATCACAACTTGAGATTGACGAGATACAACACAAATGCTACGGCAAGGGGGAGCCAGGACGAGAGGTCAGAGGGGAGCCAACGGGGGCTCCCCAACCAGAGATTGGGTAGCCCCAACAAGTGTTTTTATAAGTTTTTATATATATAATATATAAGTATAATAAAATCCTTTTCAATGTTAAGGATTTTGAATGTGTATAAAATGAATAAGAGTTTGAATAAAAAATATTATTTGGAAAGAAGTAGTGTGTAAAAGCCAAGAACTGGAGTGAAAAAGTGAAGAAGAATGTGAGAGCGGCTTCACTTGCTGTTGGATTCAGTGCCACTTTACAAATAATAAGGCCATCGGCAGGTGGAGCAATACAGCTTATTCTTACATCCATGTTTGTGGTTCTGAAAAACAGAAAGAGAAAACTATAAGTACTGCAATCAACACTATGTACATGTACACATGTAGTGCGCTATCAGCTACCAGTCTGTATGGATACTTCATTGACCACAGGAATGTAGGAAAGGTGAACGCTATGCAAACTAATACCCTAACTACTAAATGAACAGTGGTAGAGCAATTGTCCCTCAACCGTAACCGATTCCCACTCTCTCCACAGTTCATACTGTCGTTGTGTCCTTGGGCAAGACACTTAACCCTTGCCTCCAGTGGCTTCTTAACACTGGGTTTGTAACACCAGTGTTACACGTTTACATCTCCAAACCACGTTTGTAACACTGGTGAAGAAGCTTAATGTAAGTCTCTTTGGATAAAAAAGTCTGCTAAATGTATAAATGTAAAATGTAATTTGTGTCTTTTAATTTTTATTTTCATTTGTTGAAGGCTCACTGCAGGAGTTTTACATCTAGCAGAAAAGATTTGCTAATGAAAACTGAAAACATAGTACAGTACCTTGCATCACAAATAGAGTCTCTCTAATGAAAATACCACAATCAGTGTCAGTGGGACAGAGAGATAAACAAAAACTACTCCTGAAACAAAAGAGTGAAGTCAGTCTTTTGTCAGTTGTTGAATAGTGTTAAACAGCACAGACTGAGGCGGACTTTACCTGGCTCTGGTTTGGGTTCTATCTCCAGCTGTGTGTCTGTGACAAAGGTCTCTCTGTCAGAGCTCAGCTGACACCTATAAACTCCCTGACGGGTCGTGGTCTTTATAGTCAGATTAAAAGACTCCGAGATATCTGACAAAAATGGCCACCAGGCTTCAGAGTAGAGCACGACTTCTCTGGTTCGGGATAAAATGGTGAAAGTGTGGTTAAGTGTCCAGATGAGCCTCTCGAATGGAAAATAGGATTTTGTACAAGGGATTGTTGTTGTGGTGCCGTAAAAACTCTTTTGTGCTGAAGTAATGGACAAAACACAATTATTTGACAAAAGGATGGCGGTAAATGTGCTACTGTTCGATTTAAGCAAGAACTCACCTCCCAGCCTGTAGGTGGCGCTGCTCCAGCTGTGGTCAGTGCTGATGTTACAGCTGTGTTCCTCTGGAGGCTTGTGTGAAAGTGTGACAGAGCTGAAGATGGAGTAAAGACCCTTCTCTGAGACACTGACTGATGTTTTTGGATCAGTTTTATTTGATGAAGACCAGGTTAACACAGGTTTGGGGTAAATGTCTTCAGAGCTACACTTCAGTTCATCTCCCACCAGCTCCAGCTTCACTGCTCTCACTGGAGCTGAAATAAAACAGAGAAGACTCATTTATCATTTTCCTCCACTTGGTCTCGTTAGGGGTCATAGGGGACTGGAGCCTATCCCAGCAGCTTTGGGCCTGAGGCGGGGTATAGCTGAACAGTGGCCAGTTAGTCGCAGGGTTAACGCTTACAGACAGACAACCCTTCACTCTCACACAGAGGTGGCGCTTGACTTTCTCACGACTTCCTTGCGACACAGAGTCGTAAAACCTCTGTCATCTATTATTGCCTGTTATTTAAAATTTTCATATTTTAATAACACTTATAATAGCTTTTCATTTTAGTCACATTTAAAGAAATGAGGCTACAAGATGATAGTTTTGTTTGATGAACAACAGATGAACAAAAACGGCACTTCATGTTCTACACAAAGCAGAATTTTTTTTTTTCACTTTCCAATTTGACAGTGGATGGATATTTTGTGCTTGAACAGGCAGCAACAGAATGCAGTATATTACACAATATGACTTTATTGCTGTTCTGTAGATCTGTCTGCCCTGTTTAGTGTTGTCTGTTTGTCCTTCATCCTATTTTTTCACCTTTATTAACAATAACAGAACTATTTGGCAGTTTGAAGAAACTACTCACACTCAGCTGCCGTGACATTTTTGCAAATTAATGCAGCGTGATAAACACCAGACAACTCAAGATAATTGTAAATGAAAATGTACATTTGCCCCCAACTGGACAGAAGTAGGAATTACAATAACTCAAAATGTCAAAATGACAGATTGCATTCAGAATTTTCTGTCACTGCTAAAAAAATTGTCAATTGTGGCAGATATTTGTTTAATGCAACCTCTGCTCTCACAATAACTTATTTAGAGTTTGACCTGTATATGCATGTGTTTGGGCGATGGGAGGAACCGGATTACCAGGAGAGAACCCACAGCAACACAAGAAGGAAATGCAGACTCTTCACAGAATGATCGGAGATGGCCGGGGTTTGAACTCAACCTTTTATCGTTTAAATCAATGACAAAAACAGAACACAAATGCCATATTCTACCGGTAGAGTCTCTGAGGACACTCCGAGTTTAAAACTTAGTGGTAGTGTGTTAGGTGTGTATAATTCATGATAGTTTCTCTCACCGTCAACTTTCAGCCTACTTTTAACTCTGTGCTAGTGTTAGTTTTATATAAACATGATAGTTTCTCTCACCGTAGACTCTCAGCTGGATGACTGTCTGCTCGTCTCGGAGCCTGGAGCTGGTGAAACACTTGAATGAGCCCTGGTCCTGGAGGCGGACAGGTGAGAGCAACAGTGAGGCATTCACTCTGGAGATGTTCTCCACAAACAGAGACGTCCGGCCTCTGAAGTCCAGCTGCTGGTACTGAAGCTGGTCTTTGTTTTTGAAGTAGGAGTGGACAAAAATGTCCCCTGGTGTCCGGCTCCAGTGGATCGTGTCCAGTTGTCCCTGGAAACTGCAGGGCAGTACACAGCTGTCCATGAGCTGACAGGACACCTCCAGCTCTGGGACGACACAGAGACAATAATTATAAAGTACGTTAGCAGGACAAAGACGGATGCTAGCACAAAGGCTCCAGGGAGAGTCAATCAATCTTTATTCTTATAGCACTTTACAATGATCAAAATGGAGACCAATGTGTTTTACATTTAAAACAAGAGATATATAAAAACGTTAAAACAATAACCAAAGGAAAAATACATATATATCTAATAAACAAACCAAGGTTATAAATCTGAACGTGAAGCAGAGCTACAGTGTGTTAAAACCAAGTCTAAATAAGTAGGTCTTAAACCTGGACTTGAACAGGGCCAGGTCAGTGAGAACACACTCATCTACAAGTCATGTGTTCCAGAGTTTAGGAGTAGCAACAGCAAATTAACCACGACTAATCTTGTCTGGTTAAGAAATAACCAGTTGAACTTTGCTCCAGTTTCAGACGAGGGAGTGAGGCATACATAGAGTGCGTTTCAGTAGTTAATGCGTGAGCTAATGATAGTGTGATCGCCTTTTCTAGATACGTAACTGCAGGACAGAAAGAGCAACTTTGGCAAAAAAAAATGGTCAGAAAATTCTTAAATAAAAACCTAAATTTTGGTGGGCAGTAGACAACAGCACACAGAACAGGAGATGGTATCTCAATTGAAAATAGCCGTATCTCAAACCTGCTAAAATTATTTGATGGAATTTTGCGACAGGTAGGCTATACATGTGTTTGAATACAGAAACCAAACCACCAGCGCAACCAGATGCTTGCGGGCTCGAGGAAGGAATAGCCGGGAGGGAGGAGCTCAGTGAAAGCGCTATTCTGGTCTCAACCAGGTCTCAGTCAGCAAGAGAAAATCCAGAATCAATGTGTTTGTGGAAGTCTTATTTGAGAGCGATTAGGTGTTTAGTAGCGCCATTCGTAGGCCTACTGCTGTGCAGCTCTTAGACTGCAGAGCAGCACGATTGAGCAGGCGGAGAGGCCCTAGCATGCAGCCCTAATCTCTGGAATTTGGCGCTTGTTGCTGTTTGGCGTATTGTAAGTTGGATGCTTTGTGGCATTTGTGCAAAGTGCAGAAGCTCCCTCTGCACCGCCACCATCTCCAGTTTGTTGAAATGAGCTAGCATTGATTCCCAGGCCCCACCCAGCGCAAGCCGGCCCAAAGTCCCACCCCATTCGACAAACCTCAGCTTTGAAATGTGACGCAGTATTTTGTCCGTATGCTCCACGGCCTCCCAGCGAGAGGGAGCAAGGACACACCGGTCGGCTATGTATGTCAGAACTCTGAAACCCTGATGACGGAGCGGCGCCAATGCTGCCTCCACTTATTTGGAGAAGATACGTAGGGTGATAGAGTAGCTGAACAGGAGTGTGTTGGACTGAAACCAGTCCCCGATGGCATTTGAGGAACTTCCTATAACTCTCAAAGACTCTCCAGGAGGCGCCTGACCATAGTATGTGGGACCCCCTGGTGGCCACTTAGCATTTGAGGAGGCGTGGGTCCAAGATTGGCGTCAACCCCCGTTCCTCCTGGGAACCAGGAGAGAGACTAATTGCACCGAAGTGCAGGAGCAAGAACGAGCCAGTCATCTAATCAGGCCAAAATCTTGAGACCCCGATGACAAAGCAGCTTCCCAGGGCCTGCCTGGGAGAAGGTCACAGCCTTCCCTCAGCCAGGGGCCTCACAGGAGTGATTGAGGTGTGTAACGTGTGTGCCTTAGCCGCTGATGCATCTGTCTGCGTAATGTAGCTGACGGAGGCTGGCAGTTAATAGTCCTTTCCCAGATCCCACAGCCGACAAACCCCGCTCATGTCGAGGCTGGAGATGCAGAGCAAGCTGTTACAAAGCCGAGGAGGCTGACTACAGCTGGTCTGAGAGGAGAACAGCCACAGTGATCTGGACCCCTTCTATTTGGGTGTGACTTTGGGAGACTGCTCATGCGTGAGTGGGGAAATCCACCCAAAAAATCCTGTACTGGGCGACATAGCTGGGCATCATTCTGCTACTCTACTACTCTGACGGCAGGGCTAGCTTCCCGCTAGGCCAATGAGTGAAGAACAGGAACAAGCACAGCTTCACACCATTCTCAGCAGGTGGAACGCCAGCAATCCTGTGTTAACAATGAGACTGCGGCAGGTCAGAAGCAGCGGGGAGATCAGCCAGCGTGAGGGTCCCGCCTAGGAACAGCTGCTGCCTCCGTCCTCGCTGTCCACAGCCCAGTCCACCTGTACTGAGCAGTGGGAGGAGACTCAATGGCGACTTTGGGTGGCGAGCTGAAGTCACAATGCTGAAGCCTTTTTATTCCTGAGTTTACTCGGTGAGTAGAAACTCTTTTAAGTCTATCTCAGAGGAACTGAAAGAGAAGAAGGGAAAGCGTTGGGCGAGAGGGTTTATATAGTCCCTGATGTTGTGCCAGGATGTTGGCACAATTGCTGCGGTGAGTGTTTTGATCTGTATCAGAGGGCTGACTGTCGCCAGAGAGGTAACCAATAGCAAAGCCCGTAGGTGGGCGGAGCACACACAAAGTAAAACTTCGGTTTCTACATGGATGTCATTATGGGCAACAGAGCCTGTAAGACTTGAGTCTTTTTGACTTGCAAATCCAATTCCATTGCAAATCTCCCACAGCAGAAATGTAGCAAACGCCACGTGAGTAAAAACAGCTAGTTGAGCGTGCTGTATGAGTTTCAGTGAGAGATTTTAATGTATTTTAAAGATTTGTGTGCATTACTTAGAATATTTAGCTTGTGCCAATCTAGGTGCGCGTTTGTAGATTTGTAGCCAAATTTGCAAATTTTTGTGTTGCAAATCCCCTTCGCACTTTTGGATTGTTTTTCACATTTGCACATTAGATTACACACACACAAACTTGCTTCTACATCAAGGTTGGGCAAATATTTTTCCCCAAGGCCATATTTGAACATGGGACTCTGGTGAAGGACCGGGCCAACACAGTTAACGTTTGAGTTGTAGGGTAAACACTATGTGCAACAAACACTGTAAATTCAACACCAGTCACAGCTGCACCTCCTCAGTTTTAGAGCCACTCTTTAAAGTTTGCTCTACCTCTTGCAGAGAATAGAGATAACAGCTCTAGGAAAGGTTGTTACCATTTGGATTTAGAACATGTTGTAGTGGAATCAACAGATCACTGCAGAATATTGAAGCAAAAGGAAAAACATATGCAGTATTTAATTTTTAATAAATTATTTGTAAATGCTTGGCAGGCCGGATTAAACATGACGCATGTGGCCCCCGGGCCTTAGTTTGCCCACCCCTGAATTTCACGCTCTGCTCATGCAATTGCAAATAGTTTGGCTACAGCATCACATGACAAAAAGCTACAGGAAGCAGCTGTAACCTGTCAAGCAGGTTACACTATTACCTGAGCAAAACAAAGTTTTACTTTAACTTTCACTTTTACTTAAACAATTTTAAAACTGAAGACAGAATACACAAATGAGGTTCGACTTTGACTTGAGTGATTGTCAAGAGCTGGTTCCACTTTAACGACCAAGGAAATCTTTTTCCATCAGTTTTATTGAACCAACACTTTTTTATAAAAGCAAAACTGTTTAAATAAAATAATCCTCTTCCGAATCTCATTTCACTCAAACTTTTAAAAAACTTATACTCACGTTCTCCTTTTGCAGTCGCCAAAAGAAGCACAAAGCAAACGTTGAGGATTACAGCCATTTTACCTTCATTACTTTCCACTTTCATTTTAATAAAAGGGGAGTGGCCAAATATTTTCATGCGCAGACCAATGACTGTAGAAGGGTGCAGACAAACCAAAAGCAGTTTACAGCAAATCAAATTTAATTTCTTTCACATTAAAAGCAAACAAAGTAAAAGCTCACCGTTTTTATAAAAAAAAAAAAAAACAGGTCCTGATTGACAGCTCGGACTGAACAACTCGGATTCCAGAGACAGATTTAACACGAGCAGGGTTTCTGACGTCGTTCTGTTTGTGGGAGTTTATTAGCTCTAGACCAGGACTGTCCAAACTTTAGCCCATGAGAGGGGCAAAGATAGTCTCTCAGGTTTTAGATGGATTTGAACAGGTTTTAGATGGAAAGTCAGTCCCAAAACCGAGCCCTGCACAATAGCGCCCTTCAGTGGTAGCTTTACGGAAATACAATCCCCCTTTTTTTAATTTGCCAGTAAGATTAAAAAAATGTTGTTTTGTTTTTCACTTCACACTGTGCTTTAAAAAAATTTTTTAGAAGCTGCTCAAAAAGAAAACGAGGCACAAAGCGATCATTATGAAATCTTTTAAAGACGCTCTAATCACAACAAACAATGAAAATTAATTAACAAAAAAAAGAAATTTCTCAAATCTAACAGTTTTACGAAATCTTGACAAATCAAAAAAGTCAATGGGTATAATTTTTTAAGAAACAGATACTAAATTATCTAGAGCCAGTCACTTTCTCAACACAAATCCACATAAAAGCATCAGAAAATACTGGGTTCTCTTCCGTTTTATTAAGAAAGTCATGAGAAAAGATGATTAATTTATGATTATGGATCATAAATTATTAAGGATTAATGAATTTAACTGCTTTCTACTGGTTTTTATATCCCTAGGGAGGCGTCCGGGAGGCATCCGAAACAGATGCCCGAGCCACCTCAGCTGGCTCCTCTCGATGTGGAGGAGCAGCGGCTCTACTTTGAGCTCCTCCCGAGTGACCGAGCTCCTCTCCCTATCTCTAAGGGAGCTCCCTGCCACTCTGCGGAGAAAGATCATTTCGGCCGCTTGTATCCGGGATCTTGTTCTTTCGGTCATGACCCAAAGCTCATGACCATGGGTGAGAGTGGGAACGTAGATCGACTGGTAAATCGAGAGCTTTGCCTTACAGCTCAGCTCTTTCTTCACCACGACAGACCGGTACATCCACCGCATCACTGTCAATCTCACGCTCTCTCCTTCCCTCACTTGTGAACAAGACCCCAAGATACTTGAGGCAGGAGCTCTCCACCAACCTGAAGGGGACAAGCCACCCTTTTCCGACTGAGAACCATGGTCTCAGACTTGGAGGTGCTGATCCTCATCCCAGCCGCTTCAAACTCGGCTGCAAACCGCCCCAGTGCACACTGAAGGTCCTGGCTTGATGGAGCCAACAGACAACATCATCTGCAAAAAGCAGAGACAAGATCCTGTGGTCCCCCATCCAGACTCCCTCCAGCCCCTGGCTGCGCCTAGAAATGCTGTCCATAAAGATAATGAACAGGACCGGTGACAAAGGGCAGCCCTGCCGGATTCCAACATTCACCGGGAACAGGTCTGACTTACTGCTGGCAATGCAAACCAAGCTCCTGCTCCGGTCGTACAGGGACCGGATAGCCGTTAGCATAGGGCCCCGGACCCCATACTCCCAGAGCACCCCCTACAAGATCCACAAAGCACATGTGGACTGGTTGGGCATAGAGAGGGTATAGAGCTAATCCAGTGTTCCACGACCGGGACGAAAACCGCATTGTTCCTCCTGAATCTGAGGTTCAAATATCGGTGTGTGATCCAGTAATATCCACTTTATCAGTCATAAAGAGGTCAAAGTTTATTTAACTGTTACTGTCTTATTAATAAAGAGGAGACCTGCAGGTGAACTGTGGAAGGAGCAGACAACGGGTTATGAGGAAGTTGTGCTTCACTGACAGACGATGAAATCAGTTTAATCTTTCAAAATAAACTTTACAATGTCTAAATGACAAAGGCATTGGAAATAACACTACTTTTATATGTTTTTAAAATGTTTATCTGCAAGAAAATACCTATTACAGTGGGATTAAAGAGAAAATACTTTAGAATAAAATCAATAGAAACACATTACTATCAGAGTATTTTTATTGGGTCAAGAACTTATGGCGGAATAAAAAAGACAAATGCACAATTCACCACATTATCAGTCGTCTTTACTTCCGTCTGAGCTAAGTCTTTTTAATCCTGTCATGAAAACTGTCCAGTCCTGGTTCAGTTCTGGAGTCATTGGAGGATAAAGTGGTGTTGTTCAGCTTTGACACGGAGCTTAGGAGCTGTACTTTTCTGATCAAATCAAATTTTCCTCTCTGTCCATAACGTCAGTGAATCTACGTAATATTTTAACTTTTTGACTGTGGTCATTTCTAACACATTGTCTAACTTGTTGAATCTGTCACTGCTCTGTCCTGTTATTGGTTAAGCCTGCCCCTGTGCATCTCCCTGATGCTCAACATGGTGGAGATTGTCTACTTGGCGTGTTCCCTGCTCCAAACAATGGTCGCAATCCACCCACGCTTTGGCAGCAACAGCCTGATGAGAAACGAGAAGATGAGCCTCACTGATGTCAGCCACAGCACAGCCTGAAGAACGCCACTGCATCTGGTCTACACAAGAGTCTAAAGAATGTTCTACCCATTTGTACAGCAAGAGTTTTATCTGATGCTTATTTGACCCCAAGAATTTGACTATTGATTTGTGATAATATTTTGACACAGATTGTGTTGGAGATCCAGACTGTTCGACACAATGGGTGTGTCAAACTGTTAAATAACGTTTTAGCCAGTTTCCCTCCTCTCCTCTAATATTTTAATGTTGTTGCTCCATGAAACCAATGGACTTCATTGTCACTAAATCTTGCAGTGACCTCTCAGTGTCTCTGTAAAATCCCTCCAAAGACATCAAGTCTTTGTCATGGAGCATATTCTTTGTGTGAGTGAGTCTTATGTAAATCCAAATGTAAAACAAAGCACTGAACACAGATAAAAATGAACAGACTGAAACTGAAAGATCGGGGTTGATCAGTGAAGCATCACTTTGTCTTTTCTTACCCAGGATGCACCTGTACACCACTCCTGACAAAGTCTGTAGAAATGACTGGACACACTTTTGAGTCACATACTAACTGTGATAACATATTTAATTCAACCTACATTTACAAATCTCATTCAGACACAGGTCTCACAGGGTTCAGTCGAGTGCTTCAGTGATATCCACTTTATCAGTCATAAAGAGGTCAAAGTTTATTTAACTGTTACTGTCTTATTAATAAAGAGGAGACCTGCAGGTGAACTGTGGAAGGAGCAGACAACGGGTTATGAGCAAGTTGTGCTTCACTGACAGACGATGAAATCAGTTTAATCTTTCAAAATAAACTTTACAATGTCTAAATGACAAAGGAATTGGAAATAACACTACTTTTATATGCTTTTATAAAATATTTTAATAAATATTTGGGATTAAATTAAAGAGCAAACACTTCATAAAAAAAATCAATAGAAACACATTAATATCAGAGTATTTTTATTGAATGCATTTTTGATAAAAACATATTTTGATTAAAAAAGTAAAAGCTGAGTGAGAAGCTTAAAGAGCAAAGAGCACAGACAGTGCAGGGGCCCAGTGCAGTGGTCCCTGGTGCTGGTACTAGTCGGAGCCACACTCTGACTTGCTGATGTGTTTCTCTGACGTCTGGGAGCCCAAAGACACTCGACAAGTGTAAACCTTATTGTGGTTCCAGTCGCACGTCTGAACAGACAGAGAGCTGCTCATTTGGAAAGTCTGGTCTGGTTGTTGGACAGCGCTGCTGCTCCAGACCCCACTGCTCACTGGACTCCCAGCAGCCAACCAGGTCACATGACCAAAGGGCACAGACTGAGTGGACACACAGAGCAGAGTGGCTCTGTTGGACTGGAGCTCTGTGTCGGACGGAGGGAACACAGTCAGGACCGGAGGAGGGAGGCTGGAGCCTGAGACACAGCGACAGAGAAAATATGAGACACAAACACAAGACAACATCAAATCACAGAAGAAGAAGAAAAATAAAACAAGAACATAAAATGTCACTTTCTTTGATCAAATGTAAAGTTGGATGTTTTGTCATTAACTTAAACATATATTTTGTAATTTATTATTTAAAAGTAAATTCTAACTTTTTAAGAACTTTCAAAATGTGTAAATTTCTAAAACCAAGTGTAAAAAAAAATGTTTTCTTGCATTAATTGATTGTAAAATAGTTAATTTGGAACAAAGACAGCAAATTAAAAAAAACTTCTTTTTACATCAATTTAAAAACCAAATGCAGAAAACAAGAAAATCTGAATAAAGTGAACTCATTTAAATCTATAGCTCATTTCTAAAGTGACTAAAGTCTGATAAATAGTGAGTTTAAAGGCACTTACCCGTCACAATCAGCCTGGTGCCTTGTCCGAATACCACAGTGCTTCAGTTTGTGAACATGCTCGTACAAAAACCTCCGACTCTCACTAATGAGGCCAGTCACACTCAAACTTCCTGTTGAGACACTCTTTGAACACATCTGTTCTTCTTCATCAGTGTGTGGCACCTCGAGGGAGCATTTAGACAAATGTAAAAAAATAAATATAGATTGGCTTTATAAATTAATTTAAAAGATATAATTGTGTATAGTACATTAAATTGACTAAATCATACTCTATAATTTCAACAATTTCAACAAAATGCAAGAGTTTCACCTGAAGAATCTAAAGAATGAGACCTAAGACACAGATAAGTTAAACTGATGAGGCAGGACACAGTTCCAGTCATTCTTACAAAGTTTAACAGTTCAATTAATTTTATTTTCAAATGTAATAATAAAATTATTGCACCGCTGCACTCAGACTATCCAATATTCAAATAACACACACACACACACACACACACACACACACACACACACACACACACACACACAGACACACAGACACTCACACACACACACACACACAGACACACAGACACTCACACACACACACACACACACACACCCACACAAACATTAATTGCATAAGTGATCAATGACCAATCACTGCTTTAATGTTTGAAAAGTGAAAACGTATCTTGTGACGTGAACAAAGTCTTGTGGCCAGACTCAGTCCAGAGAAGAGATGAAGCCACTCTTCCCCGGGACACTACAAACACTATTGTGTTCTTTACTGTATTCAAGAGAATATACTTTTGCTTTATGTATGTTTATATGTTTGTTGTATAATAGTGTTTTTAACAGAAAAGTTTGACTTAATATTTTCTGTTTCTATTGCAGTGGTGTTTATAGTGAACTTGTTACCCCTCTCAGCAGATGACTTTCACTGTTTAACGTTGTAATGTAATGTAGATAAACGCATAAGACAGACCAGCTATAGATTTAGAACTCCATTTATTACATGGTATATCCCCAAATTTACTATTATGAAAGAAGTGTTTGTCATTTGATTCAAATGCTTCATTTGATTTGTTCATTAGATTTGTGAATCTATTTTCCTTTATTTCTGCAAGAATTTTTATTTTTAATAGAAACTCTTGCAACGGATGCTGCACTTTCTGTAAACTTACAGGCATCTGGCAGTGTTGGGAAAGTTCACTTTCTACAAGAACTAGTTCAAAGTTCAGTTCACACATTTTAAAATGAACTAGTTCAGTTCATAGTTCAAACTTCAAAATTTTGAACTAAGTTCACAGTTCCAAAAATGAACTTTTTCTTAGTTCTTTTTTTCCATATGTTGCTGCGAGCTATTATTTTTCAAAATTATTGCCACAGCCCATATACAGTAGAATCACAGACAGCAATTATTTTATCAGTTTTAACAATGAAGCTATGTGTCAGATTTCATCTTCATATCTAATTTTGAATCCTTATCCAACAGGGTTTACATTAGCATTGAGGGGACAGCATTTCCTCATTGTGTTGCTTTAATGCTTTGTTGTCCATTCACTCCACACTAGTAGCAGCTGCAGCTTTCAACCCTACAGTACATTCTCAAAAACATGAGGAAAAACGTGCTGCTTGAATGGTCTTTTTTAATAAATTATTAAAAGAAAAACAGGACAGTAATCATTAAGGTGCAATCATACAATTCTTTTAAATGATCATACACCTTGTTACGTGTCACCTCCATGCTTTTTTTATTTTTATTTTTATTTTTTTTGATGACGCGTCACGCATGCGGTTGACGGCGGGGCGACACTTGTGGCTGGTGTTGCCAGATTTGGTGTTTTTCCGCTACATATTTAGACCCGTTTGCGGTGTGTTTTAGCCGTGTTTTCGCTTTGAAGGCTCTATAGAAATCTGGCACCCTATTGAACAAAGTTAACCTGAGAGAGCGTGCCGTTCACAGACACCAGAATGAACGAGTTCACAGTTACGTTCAATAGGCAGTAATACCGCACGTTCAGTTCACGTTCGCCCAAAATATGAACGCTTTCATGAACTATCCTTCAATGAACGCATTCAGGCACAACACTGGCATCTGGACCAGGGCTGTGTCCACATCTGTCCACACAAACAGAAGAACAACTGAGGATAAGCTCACCTGTTCCAGTGTGTCCCAATGTGTCCCAATGTGTCCCAATGTGTCCCAATGTGTCCCGGTGTGGACAAAGAAAATTGCAGGAGAATAAGTCAGGTGATAGAGCAGTGATGCCAGAAGAGAGAAGAGTTAATGTAAAGAAGAGACTGAAATTTAGCCCCAGTGTGTAGCCCAACTATTATTGACCAGGATGCACCTGAGCCACTCTCAAGGAGAATGAGTCTGATGTTAGAGCGGTGATAAAGAACACAGAAGAGAAAAGAGTTAATGTGAAGAAGAGACTGAAGTTTAGCCCCAGTCACAGACAGAGAGCACTAAAAGCAGAAGTGTGTAGTGCACAGGTTTTTGTCACACTGTATATCACTGTGATACATACTCTTTAGCAGAGTCATCCCATGTATTACAATAATAATCAGCTGAGTCTCCCTCGTCCACATTGTTGATGATCAAACGATAATCTGATTTAGACTGATGAGTCGATGTGAATTTAGGAGCTGAAAAACCAGAGCCATATCTTGTGCTAATGCCCCAACCATTCACTAAGATAGGTTTAGGAGTTGCTCCAGGAATCTGTTTGAACCAAACAGCAGCGTGCTCAGTAACTGTGCCCAGGTTACAGTCCATGGAGGCTGTCTCTCCTCTCGTCACTGTCACAACAGGAGGCTTCTGTGTCACCACCGTCACAGCACTCACACCTGGAAACAACAACAAGACATGAAGTGAAGAGAAACACACTGAGACAGACTGATGGCTCCAACATGAGCTCAAAGCCTCCTACATGTTAGAGCAGTGGTCAGAGTGCACAGGCTCCACAGCATGTTGTCAGACTGATGTGTTGTAAACTCTGAAAGTGAGCTCACTGCTGACAGACGACAGACTTTGGAGGATGAAGAGAGGAGCTGCTGAGGGAGGATTTAATACAGCACTGAACCCAAGACAAACTGAGGGAGGAGCCAGGCTTTTCATTTACTCTCACTATTACACGTCTAATACTGATGGAAATAACCTGCTGACTTTGTCTTCACTTCTCACTTTTGTCATTATGAACCTGAAAACAAACAGAATAAAACATTAGGTTATGTTCAGGGTTAATGTTTGAGCTGTGAACAAAGAATTGATTCAGAAAGTACAAAGTTAAACATGATGGTGATTTTGTTTAGTGACAGAAACAAAGTGACATGTGTTTTAAATCAACTCTTAGTCCTTTTTATAAATTAAATTTAAAAAGGGTAATAAAAGTGTCACATAAAAATTACATTTTGCCAAAAAAAAGTCATGTGCAGCATCAAGGACTTTTAATAAGAGAAAAATGAAGAAGAAGCTTCAAATAAAGTTAATATGAAATATTGATAGATTTCCTACACTCTTTGTCTCAAATGTGATCTGAAGCTATGTTTGAGTGACAGCTGAGACCCTCCTCCTCTCACTCTCTTTCTCTCACTGTCTTTATAAGCTCCACTCTGTCTTTAAGCTGCACTTTTTGTTCTGCTCTGAGCTGGACACCTCTCTCTGACAACATGCTGTGGAGCCTGTGCACTCTGACCACTGCTCTAACATGTAGGAGGCTTTGAGCTCATGTTGGAGCCATCAGTCTGTCTCAGTGTGTTTCTCTTCACTTCATGTCTTGTTGTTGTTTCCAGGTGTGAGTGCTGTGACGGTGGTGACACAGAAGCCTCCTGTTGTGACAGTGACGAGAGGAGAGACAGCCTCCATGGACTGTAACCTGGGCACAGTTACTAATTACGCTGCTGCTTGGTACAAACAGATTCCTGGAGCAGCTCCTAAATATGTCCTGAGCTTCTATCATGGCTGGAGCTCTGTATACTATGGCTCTGGGTTTTCAGCTCCTAAATACACATCGACTCATCAGTCTAAATCAGATTATCGTTTGATCATCAACAATGTGGACGAGGGAGACTCAGCTGATTATTATTGCTCCACATGGGACACCTCTGTTAATGAGTGGGTACCACAGTGATATACAGTGTGACAAAAACCTGTTCACTACACACTTCTGCTTTTAGTGCTCTCTGTCTGTGACTGGGGCTAAACTTCAGTCTCTTCTTCACTTTCTCTTCCTCTGGCATAACTGCTCTAACATCTGACTTATTCTCCTGCAATTTTCTTTGTCCACATTGGGACACACTGGGACACACTGGGACACATTGAGACACATTGGGACACATTGGGGCAGGTGAGCCTTGTCCTCAGGTGTTCTTCTGTTTGTGGACAGATGTGGACACAGCCCTGGTCCAGACGTCTGCTTCTTCACTGTAGCATTTACAAATTTATAGGAAAGTGGAGCTTTAAAATTTCAAACTCATGTTACAATGAAGCAATTGCATCAAATGACAAACACTTCTTTCATAATAGTACATTTGGGGATTTACAATGTAAACACTGTAGTTCTAAACCTAAAGCTCTCTGGTCTGTCTTAGGGTTTTATCAACATTACATTACAATGTTCTACAGTGAAAGTCATCTGCTGAGAGGGGTAACATATTCACTGTAAACACCGCTGCAATGTAGAATCAGAAAATATTAAGTCAAACATTTCTGTTGAATACATTATTATGAAACAAACTCATATGTGTGCTTCATCTCTTCTCTGGACTGAGTCTGGCCACAAGACTTTGTTCACGTCACAAAATACGTTTTCACTTTTCAAACATTAAAGCAGTGATTGGTCAGTGATCATTTATGCAATTAGTGTTATACCTGTGAGGAGTGTGTCTTGTAAATAAAAGTGTGTAAATTATAGATTCTGAATTACTCAATTTAATGTACTTCACAAATTATAGCTTTTATATTAATTTACAAAGCCAAACTATATTTATTTTTTTTACATTTGTCTAAATGCTCCCTCGAGGTGCCACACACTGATGAATAAGAACAGATGTGTTCAGTCAAAGAGTGTCTCAACAGGAAGTTTCAGTGTGACTGGCCTCATTAGTGAGAGTCGGGAGGTTTTTGTACGAGCATGTTGACAAACTGAAGCACTGTGGTATTCGGACAAGGCACCAGGCTGATTGTGACGGGTAAGTGCCTTTAAACTCACTATTTATCAGACTTTAGTCACTTTAGAAATGAGCTATAGATTTATATGAGTTCACTTTATTCAGATTTTCTTGTTTAATGGATATAGTTTTTTAATTAATTAATGCAGGAAAATAGTTTTTTTTAGTTTTTTTCTTACACTTGGTTTTAGAAGTTTACACATTTTACTACTTTTAAATAATAAATTACAAAAAATATGTTTAAGTTAATGATGAAACATCCAACTTTACATTTGCACAAAGAAAGTGATATTTTATGTTCTTGTTTTATATTTCTTCTTCTTCTGTGATTTGATGTTGTCTTGTGTTTGTGTCTCATATTTTCTCTGTCGCTGTGTCTCAGGCTCCAGCCTCCCTCCTCCGGTCCTGACTGTGTTCCCTCCGTCCGACACAGAGCTCCAGTCCAACAGAGCCACTCTGCTCTGTGTGTCCACTCAGTCTGTGCCCTTTGGTCATGTGACCTGGTTGGCTGCTGGGAGTCCAGTGAGCAGTGGGGTCTGGAGCAGCAGCGCTGTCCAACAACCAGACCAGACTTTCCAAATGAGCAGCTCTCTGTCTGTTCAGACGTCCGACTGGAACCACAATAAGGTTTACACTTGTCGAGTGTCTTTGGGCTCCCAGACGTCAGAGAAACACATCAGCAAGTCAGAGTGTGGCTCCGACTAGTACCAGCACCAGGGACCACTGCACTGGGCCCCTGCACTGTCTGTGCTCTTTGCTCTTTAGCTTCTCACTCAGCTTTTACTTTTTTAATCAAAATATGTTTTTATCAAAAATGCATTCAATAAAAATACTCTGATAGTAATAGTGTTTCTATTGATTTTATTCTAAAGTATTTGCTCTTTAATCCCACTGTAATAGGTATTATCTTGCAGATAAACATTTTTAAAAACATATAAAAGTAGTGTTATTTCCAATCCCTTTGTCATTTAGACATTGTAAAGTTTATTATGAAAGATTAAACTGATTTCATCGTCTGTCAGTGAAGCACATCTTGCTCATAACCCGTTGTCTGCTCCTTCCACAGTTCACCTGCAGGTCTCCTCTTTATTAATAAGACAGTAACAGTTAAATAAACTTTGACCTCTTTATGACTGATAAAGTGGATATCACTGAAGCACTCGACTGAACCCTGTGAGACCTGTGTCTGAATGAGATTTGTAAATGTAGGTTGAATTAAATATGTTATCACAGTTAGTATGTGACTCAAAAGTGTGTCCAGTCATTTCTACAGACTTTGTCAGGAGTGGTGTACAGGTGCATCCTGGGTAAGAAAAGACAAAGTGATGCTTCACTGATCAACCCCAACCTTTCAGTTTCAGTCTGTTCATTTTTATCTGTGTTCAGTGCTTTGTTTTACATTTGGATTTACATAAGACTCACTCACACAAAGAATATGCTCCATGACAAAGACTTGATGTCTTTGGAGGGATTTGACAAAAACACTGAGAGGTCACTGCAAGATTTAGAGACAATGAAGTCCATTGGAGCTACAATATTAAAATATTAAAGGAGTGGGAGGGGAACTGGCTCAAAAGTTATTTAACAGTTTGACACACCCATTGTGTCAACCAGTCTGGATCTCCAACAAAATATTTACAAATTTATGTCCATGTAAACTCGTCATTTTATTAATTAGAGACTTTAGCATGTTTTGATGTTGGTGGTGGAAATTGGAGAATCTGGAGAAAACTCACATAACATGCAAACTCCAAAAGGCCCTGTGCTGCCATTATTAATGTGGACAACAGAAAGACAGGGCAAATATTATTATTATATTTATTTTTTTACTCCAACACATTAATACAAATGACAAAATGTGTTTTTAAGTAACAAAGAAAAGTTTACTGGTCCAACACAGGATCCATAGAAACTACATACTATTCAACTTCCCTTTTTGAACTGATGCATTTTTTAGCTCTATTAATAAAGGCAACGTTTTCATCCTTGATACTTTTATTACGTTATTAAACAGATACAAACAAAACCAATACACTGCTAGTTACAGTGATTGTTTTCCAAAACATGTAGCTATCTTTAAAAAACGCCTGAAAACACATCTCTTCTGTCAACACCTGACTGACAAACACTGAATTCTACTTCCTTTCTATTGATTCCTTCTCTTCAAAAAAATAAAAAAATAAAAATAAAATATATCCTTAGCTTTGTATACTGTGCTGGGTTTAAACTGACTAGCTTTTGGTGCACTTGTGCTTTTTGTTACCTTGTTTTGTTAAAATTGCTTCCATTGTTTTCCTCACTTTGAATAGTACAGAGCCCCTCTGGTCACTATGTCAAAAAAAAATATGTGTAACTAAGTCGTGGCCACGAGATAACTAAATATGAATAAATATAAAAGGAGAATGCACAATGGAGCAGCTTTTCTCCCGAAAGCATGCACACTAAATCTGCCACCCATAAGGCTCATACATACAGCCAAATAGAGGAACCGTGACCTAAGCCTACAACGCCCTCTGCTGACGTTTTATCGTAGGCTACACAGACATGCTTTTCCAAAATGTCAAACACTTCAATAATTAATAAACCAGTCTGCACACTACTATAGACTATCTTAAAATCATAATCAGAAATACTTTATTGATCTTTTATATTCATTCATATTTACTTATCTCGTGGCCACGACTTAGTTACATATATTTTTTTTTTTTACATAGTGAGACCAGAGGGGCTCCGTACAAGACCACAAACAGATGTGGATAATAAAAGCTCAACTTTGTCGTTTATCATGTTTTCTGTTTGGATATGATGTTTATCCCAAGAATTGTTCTTAAAGCGCTGATCAGTCCTAAACCCTGGTTTGTCTCTTGCTCTGGGCTCAGCGGCTGTTATTTACAGAAGACAAAACAGCTTTAAATGTGGTTTAAACATGAAACTGTGTTGAAGACTTTACAAAACACATTTGAGGCTCAGTTTTATGCTAACTCATGCTAAATGAATTCAGACCTTCTGTATTTCCCACAATGCTGTCTTTGGAGGAGGATGGATGTGCTTCATTTTTCATAAGCTACTTTTAATATTACATTAATCCACCACAGGCTGCAGTGCAAACAGGAAACACAGAAGTACAACTGGAGCTGTGTTTTGGAAAGGGTTTTGTGTTTAATGTGTTTGCAGTGAAGCCTTTCCCAACTGTTCCCAGACAGCTACGTCCAAACCTGAACAACACAGCAACGCCAAGTGTCTTATAACCAGAAATATCAAAGTCAGAAAAATCAGAACAGAGCAGATGTTCAGAGGAACAACAGAAAACACGGCCTGAACAACACTGACCCGAGTCTGCAGCTGATGAAGGCACTAAAACCCTGCAGGTGTCTGAAAATAAGAAAATGCTCTCAGAAAAGTGTCTTGAATCAAAATTTGTCTAGTAGATATTGTAATGTAATTTTTCTAGTTGGATAATCTTTTATTACCCACACAGACTCTAAAGCATTCATTTATAGCTGCACCTGGTGGATTTAAGCCCCTGCTGCTGTGTTTTCAGGACTGTTCTCAGGAAAGTGTGTTAAAGTGAAAGGGTTCATTGACTCCTATGTGCTCCTCGTGAAACTAATGAAACTAATGCTGTAAGTCACATTGTCCCAACCCTCATTTCTTCTGTCATTGCTTCATCTCATTGTGTTCAGAGACAGATAGATCTACTCTGTCATTCTTTAAAGCAGAGTTACATGGATGAAGGTGTCAGCGCCTATTGATCTTACCCTGATTGCACCACGCTTCATGAATATAAAACACTGTCTCTGCTGTGTTTCCACAAGTGCAAACCAAAACCCAAACCAGAAAACCCACTGTTGGTGTCTGTTCCCGTTACTTAACCTTGAAGTCAGTGCTGTCTCATTATCTCAGAGTGAATGGCTGTGTGTAATGATCGGGTCTGTCCTCTTTTCATCCAGAGACTGCCCTTGCACCAGATTCAAAGACACGACGCAGAAGGATTAAGAGCGAGGTGTGAGACTGCAGCAACACAATCACCAGTCATCTCTAAAGTGTGCCTTTTAAATCAAGGTTTGACATGACACACAGCAATTCTCACATACAATTATCTTTATAACAATTAGAAAGTGTCTTCTTTATAATCTAAAATCAGACGGAGGCCCTGTCCACGTTGAAGTGTGTGTCTTTGAATATATCTTTCTTCTTTGCTTTTTTTCTTTGTCGGCATTTCCTGGAGTAGATGTAATAAACTCTGAACTGAAACTAAAATACTGGAAAATCCCTTCCTAAATGATGAGAGAAGAAAACACAGAAATCCTGAGCACATGTTCGAGTCGGTGAGTGCTCGTGCTGTGGCTGAGTTTGGTTTTGTTAAATGGATTTGGAGTAAACAGAGCACAGAGACGTGTGTAGGGCAGTTTAAAGTAATACTATTTAAAGTTACTGTAAACATACTTTTGTTTGAGATAGATATTACTCTTATATGAAAAGTAAAACTTTAATTCAAGATTAATATAAACTATACAATATTTTCAAATAACCTTTACAGTTGAAAAATGGGTAGAAATCAGCCTTTTTTCAGGTATCTGATTGGTCATCTACTCAATAATTATCAGTAAACACATAAACCATTATGAAAGATAAGGCAGGATCGCACAGAGGAGAAATTAACAGCAGCTCTCAGAAACAGGTCAAGAGCAAAAAGTAAAAGAAAGGTTGACATGCAAAAGAATAAAAAAGCTCTAATCCATCACTTTGTCACAAAGACGGTTAACAGTGGTCTACAGATGTTTTATTGTGCGTTTAAATGCTGTGTTTTGATTGGCTGTTATGTTCTGGGTGTGTCTGCAGCTCATTAAGCTCCTCCCACTTATTTGTGTGAGCATTGCCACTGGTTTGGTTCAAGTGGGATCCTTTAAATGAACTGAACGAGGATCTGAAGAAGGGTATCATTAATAAAGCACTTGACATATGAAGATATTGTTTTATAAGAAACAACAGAAGAACATTTAGAGGAAGGTTCAAATGTCCTGAAAAGAGTCAAACAGTCTCAAATAAAACCCATAAAGTGGCCACTGTATTTATTTTGTGGCTTGAAAACTCCTTTGACGTGTGAACAAGATGCACAAACTCAGCAAAAATGTGGAGCAAAGGACTAATGAGGAGATTTCATTTAAAGCCCACATTTTCCTAGATTCAATAAAATGTTAGTAACTTAATATAAATGTGAAATGATATCAACACAAACACTGATATTTTAGAGAAACATAACCACTAGGCCTGATTGCTTGTGGTCAGTGGATTTTTCTGGAATAACCACTGACTCTCCTTGTTTCTGAACTGTCAAATATAGTATTGTATAATCGTCCAAGCTGAAATAGTTGATGTAAGCTCTGGATTGTGTTCACTCCCTGCTCGGTTTTAAACGGAATCTGCTGTGATGACAGTCAAAGGTCACATTTAAACAGACGTCTGAAGAAAAGGCCTGTGGATTATTGTTAAAACGGTTACATTAAGGGAAAATGGGAGCAGACACTGGTCTCGACTTTACTCGAGCTGCATTTATCAACAAAGTGAACAGCAAACGCACACAGATAAATCATAAAAGACTCCTATCAACACGAGCAGGCCTCCTCCCGCCGACACAGAGCTGGAGACGTGTAACAGGACAGAACGAGGAGCGCTGCGGATTCCCCCCGAGGAAATCAGTGCTAAAGTGGGAACCATTTACGTGTGCAGCCCTCCTTCAAAGCGCTCCGACACTGACCTTGGCCACGCTCTACCTGTTGTAGAGCTTCTTCATTTGCAGCACATTTCACCGTCAGGGATAAAAGTGGGGCGGGCATTTCAAAGAAAACAAACACACACAATAAAGAACACTGGGTTGTAGAGTGACTTTGTTTGAAAAAAAAGGAAGAATAGGACTTTGTAGTGCATCAGACTTTCAGAAATTTAAAAAATAAACTCATTCACATTTTTGGCAAAGACTGTTCCAGACATTGACCTGCCGCCATGTGGTGTAGGTCTGGTTCCTGCTGGACTTTGATGAAGCTGGACTCTTGAGTTCACGTTGTCATTTTTTTAAAGTCCGGTTTAAAAATATTAAATAAGAATCCTGAAACTTTGCCAACAGTACCATCTGTTGCACCTGCAACAAAACCCACCGAGACTCGAGGAGCACAGTCGGGTTAGAGCCACAAAACTGGATTAAAACTGGACTAAACATTATCTAAACAGGACCAATAACATAACCCAAGAACAAAACCAGGACCAAGGATAAACCAGGACTAACCCTGGACAGCTCTAAATGAGGGCTAAACCACAACCGATCAAAAACCAAACTAGGACTAAACCAAATTAAATCCGAGACTAAATCATTAATGTTATGTCAATTCCAGGTACAAGTTGTACTGAGCACTCCCAAGCTGTAGGGGGCAACCACGCATCAAAAGGTGATGGAACCAACTTCTAGGAAGTGCTCTTGGGACCATATTTACCAGAACACAGAGAGGGCATGGCATTTGAGATGTTTGGTAGCAGCTCAATTGGCCTTCTCTGTTCCTGAGGAAGAAGATACTGTGAGCACAGCTCCTGATGATCCAGGAAGGACAAAGTGAGTCTTTGTTTGAGTTCAGGCTTCTGAATGATTTAGTTGGCTTGGTTGTAATCTGCAATATAAAAAAAATATTGAATACTTTGTGTGAACATTATTCTAAGCATGTGTATTGTTTAAATTCTATAAGTTTAATTATGGTATTGGTATTTTTATCTATTAGAGACCCTAGGCTAATTTAAATGACTTTGTTTGATTTGAGGATTCAGTAACATTTATTATTATTTGAGGAAGTGTTATTGAGATTTATTTGTGATTTATTTGCAACTAATTTATGGTTTGGTTTGTGTATCTAAAAGGTATCAACCTATTCTGTTCCACCCCAATCAATCAAAATCATCTTTTAGAAAATAAAAAACACACAGACAATTAATGAACCAGATTTAAACAAGGACCAAACCAAACTGAATCTAAACCTGTAAAAACTAATGGGAATAAAACAAGACTAGACTAAATCATGAAGTAAACCAGGTCTAAACTGTCCATCAAAGTCTGCTTTGGACCAAGTTAGTCTGAAAAGGCGGGTCTCAGTCCAGCCTTTCTCCAGGCCCTGGTTTGGGTTTCAGGAGTGATCCTAAATAAAACCAGGTTCTGGTGTCACTATTAAAGAGCCTTAATTTTCATTTCAAACCTGCAGCTCTTCGGTCAAAAAACGGCTGATTACTGGTGAAACAGAGGTCTTTTCTTTAAATGAATTTGTATTGGTTTGTCAGTGAAGACCCAGGTTTGTTTGAAGTCTGAGTGTAATCAGTTTTAACCACATTCCTCTGCAATAAACCCGGGTTAATGCTGTCGTCAGTGTCCATTGATCATCTGTGGAGTTAAAACACAGGTCTCTCCTGCAGCAGGAAATTGGTCCCTCGTTTATCCCAGCATCACAAAATGACTTGTCACGACCCTCGGCCAAACAGCCTGATGTTTTCCTGTCTCCAAACTCCACAGATTACAGACCAGGTTTAACGGAAACACACACTGACCTTAAGGTTATTTGTGACTCGCCATCGAGCCCAGTCACTGCTGCTGTTTACCTCTAACTTCAGCTGAGGACAGACGTTTGGAGAGCTCCAGTGAGCCCAAGAAGTTTATTTTCCTCCAACACCTTTCTGCCCAGGAAGGACAAGCGGAGGACAAGCGGAGGACAAGCGGAGGACAAGCGGAGGACAAGCGGAGGACACGCGGAGGACACGCGGAGGACACGCGGAGGACACGCGGAGGACACGCGGAGGACACGCGGAGGACACGCGGAGGACACGCGGAGGACACGCGGAGGACACGCGGAGGACACGCGGAGGACACGCGGAGGACACGCGGAGGACACGCGGAGGACACGCGGAGGACACACGGAGGACACACGGAGGACACACGGAGGACACACAGAGCAGCAGATCCTGGTGTGAGCGTGTATCTATGATCCATACGTTTGGTGAAAGAAGTATGTTTATAGTTTGCTTTTGAAAGCCTCAACAGAGTCAGCTCGACGCACTTCCATAAATGTGTGTCTCACTGTGTCAAAGGCCAGACTCAAATCCATTTCAGAAGTTCGGAGAAATGCTCTCACATCAGGAGTCACACTGTCCTTGAAAACCCAGTGCAGATGCCTTTGCTTTAACCTTTTCTTTGAGAAATACAGAGAGAAATGGCTTTGGCAGTTTTAGACTTCTAGACGGCCATTTTTTTTTTTTTTAAATCACACTGAAAGCATTATGTTTTTTTTCACTCCATTCAAGTCTGTTTAAATATATATGAGCCTCATTTACATTGAATTTCCATAAACATTGAGGAATAAGAACCTCCGGGCTTAAATTACATTGACGTAACACTGACAAGGTGATTAAAAAACAAACAAACACACATCTAATATTACATTTATGTAATTTTAACGTTAGAGCTGTCTTAATATTTATTGATCTAAATATTGTAGAGCAGAAAAATGAATTGTTTAACTTCATTTTGGTTTGTCAGAAAAAAAACAATGTTTTCAAAATAAAAGCACAGAAGGATGACTGGTGACACTGAGCAACATAATGTGGCTCGGTGGTAGAGTTAAAACTGTCGTTGTGTCCTTGGGCAAGGCACTTAACCCTCCTTGCCTCCAGTGTCCGCAGCACTGGTGACAGACTGCCCCAGGTTGTCACCCCTGGGGCAGTCAAACACACGACATAAACGCCTGCCATTTACCATTTACCGTAATGAGATCTGTGCAGACACTGACCAGAGCAGAAACAAACATTTCTCTCTTTTTCTTTTTGGAATCTTGATCTTCAAGTTTCTCCCAAGAGCAAGACAAGCGTATTTGTGTTATGAAGATTTTATTAAATGTTTGTGTTTGACAAAGTCTAATGCTGCTCACCATGTTTGTTACTGAAGCTTCAAAATAATTTGAAAAATGTAAAAATACTGTCTTTCATCTCAGTTTGACGAAGCAGAATATACCATCCAATAATCAGAGATCCTCAGTGAGCGATGGCTGCTTGTTTTAATAAAATGCTCAGAGAAAAGCATCTTGAAAGTGTCATTTTTGTAAAGTCCATCAAAGTGGTTATTTTCTACTAAATTAGTGAAAAGAGTCTGATTTCTCATTTGTTGGTTTAAGCCTGACCTCAGTTCTGCTTCAGACCAGTTCTGCTCCAGACCAGGTCTGAACCAGGACCAGGTCTGACCCAGGACCAGGTCTGGACCAGGTCTGAACCAGGACCAGGTCTGACCCAGGACCAGGTCTGGACCAGGTATGAACCAGGACCATGGCTGACCCTGGACCAGGTCTGACCCAGGACCAGGTCTGACCCAGGACCAGGTCTTTACCAGGACCAGGTCTTTACCAGGACCAGGTCTGGACCAGGTCCCTGGACCAGGTCTGGACCAGGTCCCTGGACCAGGTCTGGACCAGGTCTGACCCAGGACCAGGTCTGACCCAGGACCAGGTCTAGACCAGGTCCCTGGACCAGGTCTGGACCAGGTCTGACCCAGGACCAGGTCTGGACCAGGTCTGACCCAGGACCAGGTCTGACCCAGGACCAGGTCTGGACCAGGTCTGAACCAGGACCAGGTCTAAGTAGTTCTAACATCTTTCCGTAAACACTGAACAGAAACAGATTAGCAGAAGATTTAAACTGGGCTTGACTCTTGACAAACTGCTCATACTCTTGGCCTCTGGAGCAGAACAATTACTCCCACATAAAACTCTTTAATTGTTCTTGTGTCGCTGTAAATCTTAGCGCGTCTGTTTCTGCTCCGTAATGAACTGTGATGCAGCAAGGCTTGAATAATGACGTGGCTCCAACAGCCTTCCATCGAACAATCCCAGGGAGGAAATAACATTGAACGGGAGGAAAATACTGTGGATGGACAGTAAACCACAGCTTTGACTCAGTTTAAGTGTTGTGTGGATTTATGAGACGAACAGGGAATCTCATTTTATAACCTTTGCAGGTTAAAAGGAGATTGCTGAGAGCGTGTTTATTTTATTGCATCCAGACAAAAAAAAAAAGTCAGGTTATTAAAAGCACATACTGTGGTCTAAAGGAGTGAGGACACTGCATGGGACATTACTTTTGGACATTGCTTTTGGAGTAAGTCCACAGAAGGCCACTTTATGTCTGAATAACCTAAAACGGGACAATACCATATTTGGTCAACCCTTAATACAGCCTCGACCCCTGACCCCAGAGTCCGCCCGTCAACTGAACGTCAAGGCTCAGACTAGGTCCAGAGTCAAGGTCCAGAGAGGCCAGGACCAGACCAGGATCTGAGGCTCTTTAAGATTGATGGAAACAATCTCAAATCAATCTCGGAGACAAACGTGACACATACTCAAGAGAAACACAGGTGTGACATCACTTCCTGTTTAGTGTTAAAATAACTTAATTAAAATACAGGACTTAATCCAAACAAGAAAAAATTCTGACTAAACCTGAACAAAAGCTTTGACTAAAGAAGCCAGGACTAAACACTAACCCGGACTAAGATGAAACCAAGATCTAACAAAGGACTAAAAGCACATCTAAACCAAGTCCCACTAAAAGAGAAACATGCAGCGATGCATCATGGGAGTTGCAGTCTAACAGTGCTTCTTCTTGAACGGTTAGAATCTGAGTCCGGTCTGTATCTGGTTTTAAAAAGGACAGGTTGGATTTTCTGGAGTTTGTTGTTTCTCAAACAGGAAGTAAGACAAGTCCAACTGGCCCCGTCCGTCTCTGAAACAGTTCCAGCGTCCAGCCGAGGTCTGAGGGGCGACAAACAAAACCAACTCCTGCCGCTGTCTATGTGGAAACACACAAATGGACAGACTAAACCTGGACTTTACCCGATTAAACCTGGACCAAACGTGGACTAACAGGACTGATGTCAAACTTTAGGATTTAACCAGAACTAAACCCAGAGTTAATACTGGGTTTGTCTGGAATAAAACGGACCTAAAGATGGGACTAAAGCAGGACTTTAACCAGATCTAAAGCTGGTCTTATTCTAGATAACACAACGGCAGAAATTTATTTTGCCGAAAATGAGTGTCTGGACTAAGACCACAACAAAGCCAAGTACCAACAGGACTACATCCAGAATAGACCAGTTCTAAATCATGGACTAGACCTGAACAAAAGTCAGGATTAACCAAAACTTAGAACAGGTTTGAAACAGTAATACAACGGCAGTAAAACACGTGTTAAAACCAAATCTAAACAAGGAATTAAACCAGGTCTAGAGCCTAAAAACGGGACTAAATCATGAACTAAACAGAACTAAAGCCAGATCAAAACGTAGACTCAACCAGGACTTCTCTTGGTGTTTAATCTTTTACAGACAGATGCTGCCCTGGCTTCAGTCTGTAAATTTAAATTGTACACATCACAGAAGTCTTTGACACTCTCTGGTTTTCCAGAGTCTGAGCAGAGGACACAGTCCAACAGATGGCTGCAGACACTGGAGCAGGGCCAGTCCCAAATGAATCCCAAATGAAGCTCTTCAAAAGCACTTCAAAGACACAGTAGCAGCAGCATGTTGCAGAAAAAATGTGAGAGAAATCCACAAACAGGCTTTAATTACACCTCACTGCTGCTTCACCTCGCGACCAAAGGGTTTTTGACAAACTGAGGCTAAAACGACAAAATCCTGCTCGAGGAGACTACAGCTGCTGCAGATCTGTGTCAGGGAGGATTATTTTAGAAAACCTAAAATTAAGACCACACTTAAAGGCCATTATAAGAGCTTTAGGGACTGAGATGCAAGGGAAAAGTTCTAAGACTGGACTCCAGTGTTAATCAGTGACATTTTTAGTTCTGGACCAAACGTCAGAAAAGACACCAGAGGGAAGAGGAGACGGAGGATAAAGACTGGCATTAACCAAAAAATGATGGCAGAGGCGAAGAATGTAGCGCTTTGCTCTTTCCCACAGTGTTTGGCACAAAGAATCTGACCTGTCTGTAGAGTCTACAGTCTGAACCTTTCTGCAGAGTCAAACCCTTGTCTTTTTGCCGAGTCGTGTTTTGTAAGAGTGTGAGCTTCGCTGTGACCTTTACAGACACTTACTCTCACTGTAGCTCTTTTAATGTGACCGCCGCTGTTTCAGACGGTGTTATTTACTGAGTGACATTGACACTTTGTGGGTTTATTAACACTTTATCATTAACGTGCACGTCGGTTTCACTTTCTGCATGAGAAAATGCAGATATCCGGGCCACGGCACCAAATGTTATAGGAATTTATTAAATCCTTATATTTATCCAGAGAGACACGGAGACAGATTTTAATTTACAAGCAATTTCCAGGTTTTAATCCTTGCAAGAATTGAAGCATTTTCTTATAACAAGTTAATATGTCACTTCTGCAAAAGTAGATTTTTATTCTCAATTGAAGACCTCTCTGACACATTGTGACCTTAACAAAGAAGTGGTACTCTTGGGAGATTTTAATGTAAATCAGGACAACAAAAGTGATCTAAAAAAGCTTAAAGAGACCCTTCAAAAACACAAATAGACGTGATATTCTCAAACAAACCAGAAAGGATAACTAAAACGCTTCTTTTTTAAGGCAAGGCACTTTAATTTCTACAGCACATTCATGGGTAACTCAAAGTGCTTTACAGAAATAAAAGACAATTTACAAGATTTAGATTTAGAGACATAAGAAAAATTAAAGGTTTTTAACCTTGAACATTGTTAAAGTTGAGGTTGTTCCAGGTTTTTGCTGATACTTAAAGCTGCTTCACCCTGTTTAGTTCTAACTCTGGGCTCGAGCAGAAGGCTGTCCCAGATGTTCTGAGTCCGAGGAGGCTCATAAATAACTGTCAGAAATATATTCTGGTGCTAAACCATTTAGAGACTTGTAAAGCAGCAGTGATGTTTTAAAGTCTATTCTCTGAGCAACAGGAAGTGCAGAGATTTTAAAACTGGACTGATGTGGTTGTACTTCCTGGTGTTAGTTAGAACCCGAGCAGCAGCGTTCTGAATAAGCTGCAGCTGTCTTAACCCTCGTTTTGAGAGACCAGTGAGCAGGCCATTACAGTAATCTAACCTGCTGCAGATAAAAGCATGAATAAGTCTCTCTAAGTCTGGTTGAGACATTATTCCTTTGACTCTGGAAATGTTTTTAAGGTGATCAAATGCGGATGATGTAACTGACTTAATGTGACTCTGAAAATTTAAGTCTGAGTCCAGGATGAGCCCTAGATTTAACCTGTTTTTTTAGATTTTAGAGAAAGAGACTCGAGGTGACTGCTGAGACTTTCTCTTTGTTTCTGTCCCAAAGATGATTAGTTCAGTCTTTTTTCTGTTCAGTTGGAGAAAATGTTGGGGCCACACTGGGGCCCTGGCCCCTGCTGAAATCGGATTGGTCCTGTGCTGTCACTCATCTGTCCTCACTGTCCCTGCACCCCTAAATGTAAGTGGTGCTGTGGAGCCTCTGTGACGGGACGTTTAAAAGTGTCCTGGACGTGTCTGAACAGTTAAACACGAGCAGGTTTATGGGTTATAAACTTTAATCCTGCTCCGACTCTCACTTGCCCCTCCCCTTTCCCCTCCCACAGCAGCACCTCAGACCTGTCAATCACTCGCTCATCTGTGCACTGGTGTGAATAAAAAGTTTAACCACCTCTGAGAGAAGCAGAAGATTTACTCTGAAACTCATTAAATGTAGGAGCTAAACACAAAGGCAAAAACAAAAGAGATTTTATAAAAATGTGAGTTTAATGGATGTTTTTAAGTTCTTTAGTGCTTTATTAGTTGATGTAATGGTCAGTTTAACCCATTCTCTTCATGATGCATCTGGAATCTTCTCTTCAATGCGATTCCTCTTCATAGAAATCCTGAAAACTGTACACACACCTAAACAATAGATCTAACTGAGCTGTTCCTAAGATGCACTCATTTTTAATCCTATCCATCCCTTTATAACATTTCCTCCACCATTTTCACCTCTTTTTCACTCTCCAACTGTAAATGCACTGCGCTTACTGCTCTATAAAGGCAAAGGACAAAAAACGTATATTTGCAAAATTTTATTCATTAAATGTACACAAAATTCAAAACATGGATGACATTTTAAAGAAACTAAAGAAAGCAGTCAAAGATTGGTGTTTGTAAAGAAGAAGGAAGTGCATCTATGGTCAGTAGATTTGACGGGGCCTTTTGTCTGCATCAATTGATTTGAATGGTCCTTCACTCCTGTCGTAATGAATGTATTTAAGTTTTCAATCTTCTACTCTGAGCACTGCTTAGTCATTCCAGGACAAACTACTCCCAAATATCATCCTCCAATAAACTCAACACAACAGCATCAAGTTTACTGTGAAGACTCGAAAGAGAACAGTCTGGCCTTTAAAGACAGCAACAGCCCTAAAGCAAATCAGAAAACTCAAAACTATTCATTTCAACATTGTTAAGAGCATTCAAACAAGACGCAGACTCTGTCCTCAACCCTTCAATCCATTCAGGTCCAAAAGTCCCCTTTAGCCTCATCCTGGATAAATTTATGTTAAAACAATAATTTACCAAGAAGCTGCTAATGAGAACTATCAGAACTGAAACAAGGATTGAGGTTGTAGGGGAGGACAGGAAATTAATGCTTCTTCCTTCCCTTTCTTCTTTTCTTTGAGCTGTGTTGGGAGACATTAGCCTCTTTTTGAGCCTTGTCCTGAGCTTTGGCCTCACACTGGGGCACAACGTCCTCTTCAACTGGAGCAGTAAGGTCGGTTGTCTGAGAGTCTTGCTGGATGTAAGGGACCAGTATAGTTGTGTGTATGTCTCCTGTGACAGAGTCGCCTTGACCTTCTGTGGCATTAGTTTTAGACTCAACTAATTCAGCTTGAGACTGACTGTCCTCAACCTTAACCTCTGAAGTGAAGGTGGCTGTGTCAGAGTCTCCTTGGAGTTTGATGGGGGATTGGGTTTGTTCACCCTCAGCATCAAAAGTTTCGTCCTGGGCCTCGATCAAAGGGACCACATTAACTGTGGGCTCGCTCATTCTCTTTTTCATTCTGTGCATCTTGACTTTCAAAAAGGTCCAGTTGTTAATTATATCGTCGTCTTTTCCTCTTCTTTTGCTCTGGGTTTGTTCACCTTCAGCATCAAAGGTTTCGTCCTGGGCCTCGATCAAAGGGACCACATTAATCTGGGGCTCCACCAGTGTCTCCTTTTCCTTTTGTGCATCTGTAATCTCCAAATTGACCACTTGATATTTCTTTCCCTGTCTTCTCTTTTTCTTCTTGTTCTTGCTTGTAGATTTAAGGTCATGTTCTGTTTGATCGTTAAATGTCCTAATCTCAGGTTCCAGTGCTTGAGTCTCGGGCTGGGCTTCTTCAGTTTCGATCTGTGTTGCAATCGGGACAGTCTCAGGCTTCAGCGTCATGTCAGCCTGAGCTGCTTCAGATTGGGCTTCTCCACTGGATGTTGTGTCGGCCTGTAAGGATTCGATCATTTCAGGCTCCAGAGCTGTTGCAGGAGGATCAGCCGACCCACTGTGGAGGTCGAGTGATGGTTCTTCTGTGATGAAAACCTCCATCTCACAATCCACTTGGTCTACTGCTTCTGTTTGAGTCTCAGACAGTTGACCTTGTGACTCCATGCCTTCACATTCAAGAGAAGAGGTGAAGGTCTCAGTGTCACACTGGACATCCTTTATGGATTGGGTCGACTCACAGTCCTCTACTGTAGTTTCACTTTCACCCTCTGTGGCTTTGTCCTGGTTCTCTGTTAAAAGGACTGTGGCCTCTGAGGCTGGAGTGGCTTTGACTATTTCAGCTACTTGATGGTTCTTCTTCCGTCTTCTCTTTTTCCTCTTGTCCTGGCTGGTAGATTTGAAGTCTTGTACTATTTCATCCTTGACTGGGACAATCTCAGACTCCAGTGGCTCAGTGTCTGCCTGAGCTTCTCCAGGTTGGGCCACAACATTGACTATAGTTGTGTGTATGTCTCCTGTGACAGAGTCGCCTTGACCTTCTGTGGCATTAGTTTTAGACTCAACTAATTCAGCTTGAGACTGACTGTCCTCAACCTTAACCTCTGAAGTGAAGGTGGCGGTGTCAGAGTCTCCTTGGAGTTTGATGGGGGATTGGGTTCTTTCACCCTCAGCATCAAAAGTTTCGTCCTGGGCCTCGATCAAAGGGACCACATTAACTGTGGGCTCGCTCACTCTCTTTTTCATTCTGTTCATCTTGACTTTCAAAAAGGTCCAGTTGTTAATTATATCGTCGTCTTTTCCTCTTCTTTTGCTCTGGGTTTGTTCACCTTCAGCATCAAAGGTTTCGTCCTGGGCCTCGATCAAAGGGACCACATTAATCTGGGGCTCCACCAGGTTCTCCTTTTCCTTTTGTGCATCTGTAATCTCCAAATTGACCACTTGATATTTCTTTCCCTGTCTTCTCTTTTTCTTCTTGTTCTTGCTTGTAGATTTAAGGTCATGTTCTGTTTGATCGTTAAATGTCCTAATCTCAGGTTCCAGTGCTTGAGTCTCGGGCTGGGCTTCTTCAGTTTCGATCTGTGTTGCAATCGGGACAGTCTCAGGCTTCAGCGTCATGTCAGCCTGAGCTGCTTCAGATTGGGCTTCTCCACTGGATGTTGTGTCGGCCTGTAAGGATTCGATCATTTCAGGCTCCAGAGCTGTTGCAGGAGGATCAGCCGACCCACTGTGGAGGTCGAGTGATGGTTCTTCTGTGATGAAAACCTCCATCTCACAATCCACTTGGTCTACTGCTTCTGTTTGAGTCTCAGACAGTTGACCTTGTGACTCCATGCCTTCACATTCAAGAGAAGAGGTGAAGGTCTCAGTGTCACACTCAACATCCTTTATGGATTGGGTCGACTCACAGTCCTCTACTGTAGTTTCACTTTCACCCTCTGTGGCTTTGTCCTGGTTCTCTGTTAAAAGGACTGTGGCCTCTGAGGCTGGAGTGGCTTTGACTATTTCAGCTACTTGATGGTTCTTCTTCCGTCTTCTCTTTTTCCTCTTGTCCTGGCTGGTAGATTTGAAATCTTGTACTATTTCATCCTTGACTGGGACAATCTCAGACTCCAGTGGCTCAGTGTCTGCCTGAGCTTCTCCAGGTTGGGCCACAACATTGACTATAGTTGTGTGTATGTCTCCTGTGACAGAGTCGCCTTGACCTTCTGTGGCATTAGTTTTAGACTCAACTAATTCAGCTTGAGACTGACTGTCCTCAACCTTAACCTCTGAAGTGAAGGTGGCGGTGTCAGAGTCTCCTTGGAGTTTGATGGGGGATTGGGTTCTTTCACCCTCAGCATCAAAAGTTTCGTCCTGGGCCTCGATCAAAGGGACCACATTAACTGTGGGCTCGCTCACTCTCTTTTTCATTCTGTTCATCTTGACTTTCAAAAAGGTCCAGTTGTTAATTATATCGTCGTCTTTTCCTCTTCTTTTGCTCTGGGTTTGTTCACCTTCAGCATCAAAGGTTTCGTCCTGGGCCTCGATCAAAGGGACCAAATTAATCGGGGGCTCCACCAGTGTCTCCTTTTCCTTTTGTGCATCTGTAATCTCCAAATTGACCACTTGATATTTCTTTCCCTGTCTTCTCTTTTTCTTCTTGTTCTTGCTTGTAGATTTAAGGTCATGTTCTGTTTGATCGTTAAATGTCCTAATCTCAGGTTCCAGTGCTTGAGTCTCGGGCTGGGCTTCTTCAGTTTCGATCTGTGTTGCAATCGGGACAGTCTCAGGCTTCAGCGTCATGTCAGCCTGAGCTGCTTCAGATTGGGCTTCTCCACTGGATGTTGTGTCGGCCTGTAAGGATTCGATCATTTCAGGCTCCAGAGCTGTTGCAGGAGGATCAGCCGACCCACTGTGGAGGTCGAGTGATGGTTCTTCTGTGATGAAAACCTCCATCTCACAATCCACTTGGTCTACTGCTTCTGTTTGAGTCTCAGACAGTTGACCTTGTGACTCCATGCCTTCACATTCAAGAGAAGAGGTGAAGGTCTCAGTGTCACACTGGACATCCTTTATGGATTGGGTCGACTCACAGTCCTCTACTGTAGTTTCACTTTCACCCTCTGTGGCTTTGTCCTGGTTCTCTGTTAAAAGGACTGTGGCCTCTGAGGCTGGAGTGGCTTTGACTATTTCAGCTACTTGATGGTTCTTCTTCCGTCTTCTCTTTTTCCTCTTGTCCTGGCTGGTAGATTTGAAGTCTTGTACTAGTTCATCCTTGACTGGGACAATCTCAGACTCCAGTGGCTCAGTGTCTGCCTGAGCTTCTCCAGGTTGGGCCACAACATTGACTATAGTTGTGTGTATGTCTCCTGTGACAGAGTCGCCTTGACCTTCTGTGGCATTAGTTTTAGACTCAACTAATTCAGCTTGAGACTGACTGTCCTCAACCTTAACTTCTGAAGTGAAGGTGGCGGTGTCAGAGTCTCCTTGGAGTTTGATGGGGGATTGGGTTTGTTCACCCTC
This sequence comes from Neodontobutis hainanensis, assembly GCA_024349245.1. NCBI lineage: Eukaryota > Metazoa > Chordata > Actinopteri > Gobiiformes > Odontobutidae > Neodontobutis > Neodontobutis hainanensis. The sequence goes on along the minus strand of JALDNG010000388.1, from coordinate 25,669 downwards.
AGCATCAAAAGTTTCATCCTGGGCCTCGATCAAAGGGACCACATTAACTGTGGGCTCGCTCATTCTCTTTTTCATTCTGTGCATCTTGACTTTCAAAAAGGTCCAGTTGTTAATTATATCGTCGTCTTTTCCTCTTCTTTTGTTTTGGGTTTGTTCACCTTCAGCATCAAAGGTTTCGTCCTGGGCCTCGATCAAAGGGACCACATTAATCTGGGGCTCCACCAGTTTTCCTTTTCCTTTTGTGCATCTGTAATCTCCAAATTGACCACTTGATATTTCTTTCCCTGTCTTCTCTTTTTCTTCTTGTTCTTGCTTGTAGATTTAAGGTCATGTTCTGTTTGATCGTTAAATGTCCTAATCTCAGGTTCCAGTGCTTGAGTCTCGGGCTGGGCTTCTTCAGTTTCGATCTGTGTTGCAATCGGGACAGTCTCAGGCTTCAGCGTCATGTCAGCCTGAGCTGCTTCAGATTGGGCTTCTCCACTGGATGTTGTGTCGGCCTGTAAGGATTCGATCATTTCAGGCTCCAGAGCTGTTGCAGGAGGATCAGCCGACCCACTGTGGAGGTCGAGTGATGGTTCTTCTGTGATGAAAACCTCCATCTCACAATCCACTTGGTCTACTGCTTCTGTTTGAGTCTCAGACAGTTGACCTTGTGACTCCATGCCTTCACATTCAAGAGAAGAGGTGAAGGTCTCAGTGTCACACTGGACATCCTTTATGGATTGGGTCGACTCACAGTCCTCTACTGTAGTTTCACTTTCACCCTCTGTGGCTTTGTCCTGGTTCTCTGTTAAAAGGACTGTGGCCTCTGAGGCTGGAGTGGCTTTGACTATTTCAGCTACTTGATGGTTCTTCTTCCGTCTTCTCCTTTTCCTCTTGTCCTGGCTGGTAGATTTGAAGTCTTGTACTATTTCATCTTTGACTGGGACAATCTCAGACTCCAGTGGCTCAGTGTCATCCTGAGCTTCTCCAGATTGGGCCACAACATTGACGATAGTTTTAGCCTGTGTTGGACTGGTAACTTCAAACTCCACAGGTGCCAAGCTGTCCATCTCAAAATCCCCTTTAGCTTCTACCTGGACCTTAACAGGTTCACTTTGGAACCCAGGTTCAGCCATTGCCATCTGGTCCCCTTGGGCGTGGATTAACTCTGTAGATTCAGTGTTGACCACCTCTTCTTTATACTCTTCTTCAGCTTTGTCCAGATTCGCCAAAGTCTCCTCAAGTTCCTCATTATATCTAAGGAGTAGAGTCTTGTAAATGCGATCTTGTTTCAGCATTTCCTTCTCACGCTCCTGTAAGGCTTTCTCAAGTTTCTGCACTTTAGCTGTCAAATGCTTTTCCCTTTCCTGGTAGGCCTTCTCCTTCTCAAGCCATTTCTGTTCCATCTTCTCCATAGTTTCTTCCATCATTCTTTCTTCCTCCACCTTTTGCTTTTTGTCAGTGCTTAATTTAACCATTTTAGGTTTGTGTGTTTTAAGTCTGTTTATCTATCGCCTTCCGTTCTTTGCTGTGCTGTAAATAAATCTCTTGCAGTAATAAATTGTGGATGTGTTCTGGTTAAAAGCTCTGGTCTCTCTCGGTCTCGAGTGGATAAGTGTCTGCCTGGCTGTCTGCTGCCTACTCAAAGGTTCTGGCTGGTTCTGAATGATGTCATATGGAATGTCCAGAATTCTTAAGCCCCGCCCATAGTTACACAGTCCTTGGCTACCGTTGCTAAGCAGTTTAATCCCAAACATTCTGCCCCAGAGTTTATGCACTTTTACATTTTTAACTTGAAAGACTGACATGTTTCTCTTAAATTAACAATAATTAATTTCAAAATGCAGATAATTTGACTAATAATGACTTCTTTTACGTGCTGTCTTCAAGTTTAAATCCACTGTCTTACCACATTGTGTGATCGGGAATGTCTCCTGAAGTCCTCTTTCAGTTTCCAAAGCAAAAATCTTTGTTTGTAGCACACTGATTTCCTGTAAATATTTTGGCAGAAAGAGTTTTTTTTTTTTTTTTTTTTTACCCCAGACCTGTTGAAAAAAGATACTGAGACTGCAGTTGCTCAGCAGGTCCAATGTGTTGTTTAAAACATACAAATAAGTAAAAACATAAAAATCCAGTTAAAATAAATTAAAAAGTATTTTTTAATTGATTATAAATCACTGGCTAAAGGTGTAAATAAGTTATGAATAATAAATTATGAAGCAAGGAGCGGTTATATATTGAAAGTTTAATACTGACAATATGCCTATTTTGTAAATAAATAAGTAAAAGTAGATACACTTTATGGCGTTCAACTCTGGTTCAACCATTGTTGTGTTTCTCGCTGTAGTTTATCTAATAAATTCATTGGCGATGTCATCCATCGTTGGCGTGATAGCGTCGTGGCAGGTCAGTCGGGCGGCGTGGTTCAGTCTGGCTTGTCTCATCGTTGGTCTCAAGTAAATATTTAAGTCTCGACAGACTTGAACACGACGGCGTCTCTGAGCTGCAGGACGTAACGGGACATTAGAGCTGCAGACGTTAAATCATTAAAGACACTGCTTCAACAGCAGCTGATGCACAGCAAGTAAATGTTAAAGACCTGACAGTACAGTAGGACCTAATTAGTACAAATACAAAAAAAATTCAGGCGTATTTTTAATAAATTGTAAGCTGTAGTGTTCCAGCAGAACACAATGGTGGTTATTTATTTATTTTTTTAATGTATGATATCATGAGACATTGTATTGTATTGTTTTAAAGAATTTGAACAGAAATGAATAATCCAAAACAAGGGGGGTAACTGTATTCAACACATGTTAACAGCACTTATTTGTGCTTAATTTGTCTTTTTTGTATTGTTGTGTGTCCGTGATCCCTGTAGCTCGATAGTATTTCTTAGTTCTGCCTTCTGCCTTTGGTCTTGTGTAGCTTAGCATGCTAATTCTGTTCCTGGGAAATACCAAGCTGCAGTCATGAACCCCTTAAAATGTCCTCGCGTAAGAGCACCACCACACAGCGATATACAGCGATATACAGCAATATCCAGCGATATACCTCTGTCCACCAGAGGGCAGGCTCCATTTACATTTAGTCATTTAGCAGACGCTTTTATCCAAAGTGAGGAAAACAATGGAAGCAATTTCAACAACACAAGGTAACAAAAAGCATAAGTGCACAAAAAACTAGTCAGTTAAAAACCTAGCACAGCATACAAAGCTAAGGATAGGGAAGATTTATTTATTTATTTATTTTTTAATTAAAAGAAGGAATTGATAGAAAGGAATTTAAGAATTCAGTGTTTGTCAGTCAGGTGTTGACAAAAGAGATATGTTTTCAAGCGTTTTTTAAAGATGCCTACAGAATCTGCTGATCTTGTAGCAGCAGTAGATCATTCCACCAATGAACAGATCCAGAGAAAGTACGTGAAATTGAAATTTTTTTTTTTTTTTTTTTTTTTTTTTTCCTTTTTGGGATGGTACCACCAGAAGTTGTTCATTTGCAGATCGCAGGGATCTGGTAGAACATAGGTCTGTGTTAGTGAGTGAAGATATGAGGGGGCGGGGCCAGTGGTGGTCTTGTAGGACAAGTGAAGATATGAGGGGGCGGAGCTAGTGGTGGTCTACTTTATATAATACTATATATATAATACTATTTAAAGTTACTGTAAAAATACTTTTGTTTGAGATAGATATTACTCTTATATGAAAAGTAAAACACTTTAATTCAAGATTAATATAAACTATACGATATTTTCAAATAACCTTTACAGTTGAAAAATGGGTAGAAATCAGCATTTTTTTTTCAGGTATCTGATTGGTCATCTACTCAATAATTATCAGTAAACGCATAAACCATTATGAAAGATAAGGCAGGATCGCACAGAGGAGAAATTAACAGCAGCTCACAGAAACAGGTCAAGAGCAAAAAGTAAAAGAAAGGTGGACATGCAAAAGAATAAAAAAGCTCTAATCCATCACTTTGTCACAAAGACGGTTAACAGTGGTCTACAGATGTTTTATTGTGCGTTTAAATGCTGTGTTTTGATTGGCTGTTATGTTCTGGGTGTGTCTGCAGCTCATTAAGCTCCTCCCACTTATTTGTGTGAGCATTGCCACTGGTTTGGTTCAAGTGGGATCCTTTAAATGAACTGAACGAGGATCTGAAGAAGGGTATCATTAATAAAGCACTTGACATATGAAGATATTGTTTTATAAGAAACAACAGAAGAACATTTAGAGGAAGGTTCAAATGTCCTGAAAAGAGTCAAACAGTCTCAAATAAAACCCATAAAGTGGCCACTGTATTTATTTTGTGGCTTGAAAACTCCTTTGACGTGTGAACAAGATGCACAAACTCAGCAAAAATGTGGAGCAAAGGACTAATGAGGAGATTTCATTTAAAGCCCACATTTTCCTAGATTCAATAAAATGTTAGTAACTTAATATAAATGTGAAATGATATCAACACAAACACTGATATTTTAGAGAAACATAACCACTAGGCCTGATTGCTTGTGGTCAGTGGATTTTTCTGGAATAACCACTGACTCTCCTTGTTTCTGAACTGTCAAATATAGTATTGTATAATCGTCCAAGCTGAAATAGTTGATGTAAGCTCTGGATTGTGTTCACTCCCTGCTCGGTTTTAAACGGAATCTGCTGTGATGACAGTCAAAGGTCACATTTAAACAGACGTCTGAAGAAAAGGCCTGTGGATTATTGTTAAAACGGTTACATTAAGGGAAAATGGGAGCAGACACTGGTCTCGACTTTACTCCGAGCTGCATTTATCAACAAAGTGAACAGCAAACGCACACAGATAAATCATAAAAGACTCCTATCAACACGAGCAGGCCTCCTCCCGCCGACACAGAGCTGGAGACGTGTAACAGGACAGAACGAGGAGCGCTGCGGATTCCCCCCGAGGAAATCAGTGCTAAAGTGGGAACCATTTACGTGTGCAGCCCTCCTTCAAAGCGCTCCGACACTGACCTTGGCCACGCTCTACCTGTTGTAGAGCTTCTTCATTTGCAGCACATTTCACCGTCAGGGATAAAAGTGGGGCGGGCATTTCAAAGAAAACAAACACACAATAAAGAACACTGGGTTGTAGAGTGACTTTGTTTGAAAAAAAAGGAAGAATAGGACTTTGTAGTGCATCAGACTTTCAGAAATTTAAAAAATAAACTCATTCACATTTTTGGCAAAGACTGTTCCAGACATTGACCTGCCGCCATGTGGTGTAGGTCTGGTTCCTGCTGGACTTTGATGAAGCTGGACTCTTGAGTTCACGTTGTCATTTTTAAAGTCCGGTTTAAAAATATTAAATAAGAATCCTGAAACTTTGCCAACAGTACCATCTGTTGCACCTGCAACAAAACCCACCGAGACTCGAGGAGCACAGTCGGGTTAGAGCCACAAAACTGGATTAAAACTGGACTAAACATTATCTAAACAGGACCAATAACATAACCCAAGAACAAAACCAGGACCAAGGATAAACCAGGACTAACCCTGGACAGCTCTAAATGAGGGCTAAACCACAACCGATCAAAAACCAAACTAGGACTAAACCAAATTAAATCCGAGACTAAATCATTAATGTTATGTCAATTCCAGGTACAAGTTGTACTGAGCACTCCCAAGCTGTAGGGGGCAACCACGCATCAAAAGGTGATGGAACCAACTTCTAGGAAGTGCTCTTGGGACCATATTTACCAGAACACAGAGAGGGCATGGCATTTGAGATGTTTGGTAGCAGCTCAATTGGCCTTCTCTGTTCCTGAGGAAGAAGATACTGTGAGCACAGCTCCTGATGATCCTGGAAGGACAAAGTGAGTCTTTGTTTGAGTTCAGGCTTCTGAATGATTTAGTTGGCTTGGTTGTAATCTGCAATATAAAAAAAATATTGAATACTTTGTGTGAACATTATTCTAAGCATGTGTATTGTTTAAATTCTATAAGTTTAATTATGGTATTGGTATTTTTATCTATTAGAGACCCTAGGCTAATTTAAATGACTTTGTTTGATTTGAGGATTCAGTAACATTTATTATTATTTGAGGAAGTGTTATTGAGATTTATTTGTGATTTATTTGCAACTAATTTATGGTTTGGTTTGTGTATCTAAAAGGTATCAACCTATTCTGTTCCACCCCAATCAATCAAAATCATCTTTTAGAAAATAAAAAACACACAGACAATTAATGAACCAGATTTAAACAAGGACCAAACCAAACTGAATCTAAACCTGTAAAAACTAATGGGAATAAAACAAGACTAGACTAAATCATGAAGTAAACCAGGTCTAAACTGTCCATCAAAGTCTGCTTTGGACCAAGTTAGTCTGAAAAGGCGGGTCTCAGTCCAGCCTTTCTCCAGGCCCTGGTTTGGGTTTCAGGAGTGATCCTAAATAAAACCAGGTTCTGGTGTCACTATTAAAGAGCCTTAATTTTCATTTCAAACCTGCAGCTCTTCGGTCAAAAACGGCTGATTACTGGTGAAACAGAGGTCTTTTCTTTAAATGAATTTGTATTGGTTTGTCAGTGAAGACCCAGGTTTGTTTGAAGTCTGAGTGTAATCAGTTTTAACCACATTCCTCTGCAATAAACCCGGGTTAATGCTGTCGTCAGTGTCCATTGATCATCTGTGGAGTTAAAACACAGGTCTCTCCTGCAGCAGGAAATTGGTCCCTCGTTTATCCCAGCATCACAAAATGACTTGTCACGACCCTCGGCCAAACAGCCTGATGTTTTCCTGTCTCCAAACTCCACAGATTACAGACCAGGTTTAACGGAAACACACACTGACCTTAAGGTTATTTGTGACTCGCCATCGAGCCCAGTCACTGCTGCTGTTTACCTCTAACTTCAGCTGAGGACAGACGTTTGGAGAGCTCCACTGACCCCAAGAAGTTTATTTTCCTCCAACACCTTTCTGCCCAGGAAGGACAAGCGGAGGACAAGCGGAGGACAAGCGGAGGACAAGCGGAGGACAAGCGGAGGACACGCGGAGGACACGGAGGACACGCGGAGGACACACGGAGGACACACGGAGGACACGCGGAGGACACGCGGAGGACACACGGAGGACACACGGAGGACACACGGAGGACACACGGAGGACACACGGAGGACACACAGAGCAGCAGATCCTGGTGTGAGCGTGTATCTATGATCCATACGTTTGGTGAAAGAAGTATGTTTATAGTTTGCTTTTGAAAGCCTCAACAGAGTCAGCTCGACGCACTTCCATAAATGTGTGTCTCACTGTGTCAAAGGCCAGACTCAAATCCATTTCAGAAGTTCGGAGAAATGCTCTCACATCAGGAGTCACACTGTCCTTGAAAACCCAGTGCAGATGCCTTTGCTTTAACCTTTTCTTTGAGAAATACAGAGAGAAATGGCTTTGGCAGTTTTAGACTTCTAGACGGCCATTTTTTTTTTTTTTTTTAAATCACACTGAAAGCATTATGTTTTTTTTCACTCAATTCAAGTCTGTTTAAATATATATGAGCCTCATTTACATTGAATTTCCATAAACATTGAGGAATGAGAACCTCCGGGCTTAAATTACATTGACGTAACACTGACAAGGTGATTAAAAAACAAACAAACACACATCTAATATTACATTTATGTAATTTTAACGTTAGAGCTGTCTTAATATTTATTGATCTAAATATTGTAGAGCAGAAAAATGAATTGTTTAACTTCATTTTGGTTTGTCAGAAAAAAAACAATGTTTTCAAAATAAAAGCACAGAAGGATGACTGGTGACACTGAGCAACATAATGTGGCTCGGTGGTAGAGTTAAAACTGTCGTTGTGTCCTTGGGCAAGGCACTTAACCCTCCTTGCCTCCAGTGTCCGCAGCACTGGTGACAGACTGCCCCAGGTTGTCACCCCTGGGGCAGTCAAACACACGACATAAACGCCTGCCATTTACCATTTACCGTAATGAGATCTGTGCAGACACTGACCAGAGCAGAAACAAACATTTCTCTCTTTTTCTTTTTGGAATCTTGATCTTCAAGTTTCTCCCAAGAGCAAGACAAGCGTATTTGTGTTATGAAGATTTTATTAAATGTTTGTGTTTGACAAAGTCTAATGCTGCTCACCATGTTTGTTACTGAAGCTTCAAAATAATTTGAAAAATGTAAAAATACTGTCTTTCATCTCAGTTTGTGAAGCAGAATATACCATCCAATAATCAGAGATCCTCAGTGAGCGATGGCTGCTTGTTTTAATAAAATGCTCAGAGAAAAGCATCTTGAAAGTGTCATTTTTGTAAAGTCCATCAAAGTGGTTATTTTCTACTAAATTAGTGAAAAGAGTCTGATTTCTCATTTGTTGGTTTAAGCCTGACCTCAGTTCTGCTTCAGACCAGTTCTGCTCCAGACCAGGTCTGAACCAGGACCAGGTCTGACCCAGGACCAGGTCTGGACCAGGTCTGAACCAGGACCAGGTCTGACCCAGGACCAGGTCTGGACCAGGTATGAACCAGGACCATGGCTGACCCTGGACCAGGTCTGACCCAGGACCAGGTCTGACCCAGGACCAGGTCTTTACCAGGACCAGGTCTTTACCAGGACCAGGTCTGGACCAGGTCCCTGGACCAGGTCTGGACCAGGTCTGACCCAGGACCAGGTCTGACCCAGGACCAGGTCTAGACCAGGTCCCTGGACCAGGTCTGGACCAGGTCTGACCCAGGACCAGGTCTGAACCAGGACCAGGTCTAATTAGTTCTAACATCTTTCCGTAAACACTGATCAGAAACAGATTAGCAGAAGATTTAAACTGGGCTTGACTCTTGACAAACTGCTCATACTCTTGGCCTCTGGAGCAGAACAATTACTCCCACATAAAACTCTTTAATTGTTCTTGTGTCGCTGTAAATCTTAGCGCGTCTGTTTCTGCTCCGTAATGAACTGTGATGCAGCAAGGCTTGAATAATGACGTGGCTCCAACAGCCTTCCATCGAACAATCCCAGGGAGGAAATAACATTGAACGGGAGGAAAATACTGTGGATGGACAGTAAACCACAGCTTTGACTCAGTTTAAGTGTTGTGTGGATTTATGAGACGAACAGGGAATCTCATTTTATAACCTTTGCAGGTTAAAAGGAGATTGCTGAGAGCGTGTTTATTTTATTGCATCCAGACAAAAAAAAAAAGTCAGGTTATTAAAAGCACATACTGTGGTCTAAAGGAGTGAGGACACTGCATGGGACATTACTTTTGGACATTGCTTTTGGAGTAAGTCCACAGAAGGCCACTTTATGTCTGAATAACCTAAAACGGGACAATACCATATTTGGTCAACCCTTAATACAGCCTCGACCCCTGACCCCAGAGTCCGCCCGTCAACTGAACGTCAAGGCTCAGACTAGGTCCAGAGTCAAGGTCCAGAGAGGCCAGGACCAGACCAGGATCTGAGGCTCTTTAAGATTGATGGAAACAATCTCAAATCAATCTCGGAGACAAACGTGACACATACTCAAGAGAAACACAGGTGTGACATCACTTCCTGTTTAGTGTTAAAATAACTTAATTAAAATACAGGACTTAATCCAAACAAGAAAAAATTCTGACTAAACCTGAACAAAAGCTTTGACTAAAGAAGCCAGGACTAAACACTAACCCGGACTAAGATGAAACCAAGATCTAACAAAGGACTAAAAGCACATCTAAACCAAGTCCCACTAAAAGAGAAACATGCAGCGATGCATCATGGGAGTTGCAGTCTAACAGTGCTTCTTCTTGAACGGTTAGAATCTGAGTCCGGTCTGTATCTGGTTTTTAAAAAGGACAGGTTGGATTTTCTGGAGTTTGTTGTTTCTCAAACAGGAAGTAAGACAAGTCCAACTGGCCCGTCCGTCTCTGAAACAGTTCCAGCGTCCAGCCGAGGTCTGAGGGGCGACAAACAAAACCAACTCCTGCCGCTGTCTATGTGGAAACACACAAATGGACAGACTAAACCTGGACTTTACCCGATTAAACCTGGACCAAACGTGGACTAACAGGACTGATGTCAAACTTTAGGATTTAACCAGAACTAAACCCAGAGTTAATACTGGGTTTGTCTGGAATAAAACGGACCTAAAGATGGGACTAAAGCAGGACTTTAACCAGATCTAAAGCTGGTCTTATTCTAGATAACACAACGGCAGAAATTTATTTTGCCGAAAATGAGTGTCTGGACTAAGACCACAACAAAGCCAAGTACCAACAGGACTACATCCAGAATAGACCAGTTCTAAATCATGGACTAGACCTGAACAAAAGTCAGGATTAACCAAAACTTAGAACAGGTTTGAAACAGTAATACAACGGCAGTAAAACACGTGTTAAAACCAAATCTAAACAAGGAATTAAACCAGGTCTAGAGCCTAAAAACGGGACTAAATCATGAACTAAACAGAACTAAAGCCAGATCAAAACGTAGACTCAACCAGGACTTATCTTGGTGTTTAATCTTTTACAGACAGATGCTGCCCTGGCTTCAGTCTGTAAATTTAAATTGTACACATCACAGAAGTCTTTGACACTCTCTGGTTTTCCAGAGTCTGAGCAGAGGACACAGTCCAACAGATGGCTGCAGACACTGGAGCAGGGCCAGTCCCAAATGAATCCCAAATGAAGCTCTTCAAAAGCACTTCAAAGACACAGTAGCAGCAGCATGTTGCAGAAAAAATGTGAGAGAAATCCACAAACAGGCTTTAATTACACCTCACTGCTGCTTCACCTCGCGACCAAAGGGTTTTTGACAAACTGAGGCTAAAACGACAAAATCCTGCTCGAGGAGACTACAGCTGCTGCAGATCTGTGTCAGGGAGGATTATTTTAGAAAACCTAAAATTAAGACCACACTTAAAGGCCATTATAAGAGCTTTAGGGACTGAGATGCAAGGGAAAAGTTCTAAGACTGGACTCCAGTGTTAATCAGTGACATTTTTAGTTCTGGACCAAACGTCAGAAAAGACACCAGAGGGAAGAGGAGACGGAGGATAAAGACTGGCATTAACCAAAAAATGATGGCAGAGGCGAAGAATGTAGCGCTTTGCTCTTTCCCACAGTGTTTGGCACAAAGAATCTGACCTGTCTGTAGAGTCTACAGTCTGAACCTTTCTGCAGAGTCAAACCCTTGTCTTTTTGCCGAGTCGTGTTTTGTAAGAGTGTGAGCTTCGCTGTGACCTTTACAGACACTTACTCTCACTGTAGCTCTTTTAATGTGACCGCTGTTTCAGACGGTGTTATTTACTGAGTGACATTGACACTTTGTGGGTTTATTAACACTTTATCATTAACGTGCACGTCGGTTTCACTTTCTGCATGAGAAAATGCAGATATCCGGGCCACGGCACCAAATGTTATAGGAATTTATTAAATCCTTATATTTATCCAGAGAGACACGGAGACAGATTTTAATTTACAAGCAATTTCCAGGTTTTAATCCTTGCAAGAATTGAAGCATTTTCTTATAACAAGTTAATATGTCACTTCTGCAAAAGTAGATTTTTATTCTCAATTGAAGACCTCTCTGACACATTGTGACCTTAACAAAGAAGTGGTACTCTTGGGAGATTTTAATGTAAATCAGGACAACAAAAGTGATCTAAAAAAGCTTAAAGAGACCCTTCAAAAACACAAATAGACGTGATATTCTCAAACAAACCAGAAAGGATAACTAAAACGCTTCTTTTTTAAGGCAAGGCACTTTAATTTCTACAGCACATTCATGGGTAACTCAAAGTGCTTTACAGAAATAAAAGACAATTTACAAGATTTAGATTTGGAGACATAAGAAAAATTAAAGGTTTTTAACCTTGAACATTGTTAAAGTTGAGGTTGTTCCAGGTTTTTGCTGAAACTTAAAGCTGCTTCACCCTGTTTAGTTCTAACTCTGGGCTCGAGCAGAAGCCTGTCCCAGATGTTCTGAGTCCGAGGAGGCTCATAAATAACTGTCAGAAATATATTCTGGTGCTAAACCATTTAGAGACTTGTAAAGCAGCAGTGCTGTTTTAAAGTCTATTCTCTGAGCAACAGGAAGTGCAGAGATTTTAAAACTGGACTGATGTGGTTGTACTTCCTGGTGTTAGTTAGAACCCGAGCAGCAGCGTTCTGAATAAGCTGCAGCTGTCTTAACCCTCGTTTTGAGAGACCAGTGAGCAGGCCATTACAGTAATCTAACCTGCTGCAGATAAAAGCATGAATAAGTCTCTCTAAGTCTGGTTGAGACATTATTCCTTTGACTCTGGAAATGTTTTTAAGGTGATCAAATGCGGATGATGTAACTGACTTAATGTGACTCTGGAAATTTAAGTCTGAGTCCAGGATGAGCCCTAGATTTAACCTGTTTTTTTAGATTTTAGAGAAAGAGACTCGAGGTGACTGCTGAGACTTTCTCTTTGTTTCTGTCCCAAAGATGATTAGTTCAGTCTTGTTTCTGTTCAGTTGGAGAAAATGTTGGGGCCACACTGGGGCCCTAGCCCCTGCTGAAATCGGATTGGTCCTCTAAGCTCCACTGTGCTGTCACTCATCTGTCCTCACTGTCCCTGCAGCCCTAAATGTAAGTGGTGCTGTGGAGCCTCTGTGACGGGACGTTTAAAAGTGTCCTGGACGTGTCTGAACAGTTAAACACGAGCAGGTTTATGGGTTATAAACTTTAATCCTGCTCCGACTCTCACTTGCCCCTCCCTTTCCTCCCACAGCAGCACCTCAGACCTGTCAATCACTCGCTCATCTGTGCACTGGTGTGAATAAAAAGTTTAACCACCTCTGAGAGAAGCAGAAGATTTACTCTGAAACTCATTAATTGTAGGAGCTAAACACAAAGGCAAAAACAAAAGAGATTTTATAAAAATGTGAGTTTAATGGATGTTTTTAAGTTCTTTAGTGCTTTATTAGTTGATGTAATGGTCAGTTTAACCCATTCTCTTCATGATGCATCTGGAATCTTCTCTTCAATGCGATTCCTCTTCATAGAAATCCTGAAAACTGTACACACACCTAAACAATAGATCTAACTGAGCTGTTCCTAAGATGCACTCATTTTTAATCCTATCCATCCCTTTATAACATTTCCTCCACCATTTTCACCTCTTTTCACTCTCCAACTGTAAATGCACTGCGCTTACTGCTCTATAAAGGCAAAGGACAAAAAACGTATATTTGCAAAATTTTATTCATTAAATGTACACAAAATTCAAAACATGGATGACATTTTAAAGAAACTAAAGAAAGCAGTCAAAGATTGGTGTTTGTAAAGAAGAAGGAAGTGCATCTATGGTCAGTAGATTTGACGGGGCCTTTTGTTTGCATCAATTGATTTGAATGGTCCTTCACTCCTGTCGTAATGAATGTATTTAAGTTTTCAATCTTCTACTCTGAGCACTGCTTAGTCATTCCAGGACAAACTACTCCCAAATATCATCCTCCAATAAACTCAACACAACAGCATCAAGTTTACTGTGAAGACTCGAAAGAGAACAGTCTGGCCTTTAAAGACAGCAACAGCCCTAAAGGAAATCAGAAAACTCAAAACTATTCATTTCAACATTGTTAAGAGCATTCAAAGAAGACGCAGACTCTGTCCTCAACCCTTCAATCCATTCAGGTCCAAAAGTCCCCTTTAGCCTCATCCTGGATAAATTTATGTTAAAACAATAATTTACCAAGAAGCTGCTAATGAGAACTATCAGAACTGAAACAAGGATTGAGGTTGTAGGGGAGGACAGGAAATTAATGCTTCTTCCTTCCCTTTCTTCTTTTCTTTGAGCTGTGTTGGGAGACATTAGCCTCTTTTTGAGCCTTGTCCTGAGCTTTGGCCTCACACTGGGGCACAACGTCCTCTTCAACTGGAGCAGTAAGGTCGGTTGTCTGAGAGTCTTGCTGGATGTAAGGGACCAGTATAGTTGTGTGTATGTCTCCTGTGACAGAGTCGCCTTGACCTTCTGTGGCATTAGTTTTAGACTCAACTAATTCAGCTTGAGACTGACTGTCTTCAACCTTAACCTCTGAAGTGAAGGTGGCGGTGTCAGAGTCTCCTTGGAGTTTGATGGGGGATTGGGTTTGTTCACCCTCAGCATCAAAAGTTTCGTCCTGGGCCTCGATCAAAGGGACCACATTAACTGTGGGCTCGCTCATTCTCTTTTTCATTCTGTGCATCTTGACTTTCAAAAAGGTCCAGTTGTTAATTATTTCGTCGTCTTTTCCTCTTCTTTTGCTCTGGGTTTGTTCACCTTCAGCATCAAAGGTTTCGTCCTGGGCCTCGATCAAAGGGACCACATTAATCGGGGGCTCCACCAGTGTCTCCTTTTCCTTTTGTGCATCTGTAATCTCCAAATTGACCACTTGATATTTCTTTCCCTGTCTTCTCTTTTTCTTCTTGTTCTTGTAGATAGATTTAAGGTCATGTTCTGTTTGATCGTTAAATGTCCTAATCTCAGGTTCCAGTGCTTGAGTCTCGGGCTGGGCTTCTTCAGTTTCGATCTGTGTTGCGATCGGGACAGTCTCAGGCTTCAGCGTCATGTCAGCCTGAGCTGCTTCAGATTGGGCTTCTCCACTGGATGTTGTGTCGGCCTGTAAGGATTCGATCATTTCAGGCTCCAGAGCTGTTGCAGGAGGATCAGCCGACCCACTGTGGAGGTCGACTGATGGTTCTTCTGTGATGAAAACCTCCATCTCACAATCCACTTGGTCTACTGCTTCTGTTTGAGTCTCAGACAGTTGACCTTGTGACTCCATGCCTTCACATTCAAGAGAAGAGGTGAAGGTCTCAGTGTCACACTGGACATCCTTTATGGATTGGGTCGACTCACAGTCCTCTACTGTAGTTTCACTTTCACCCTCTGTGGCTTTGTCCTGGTTCTCTGTTAAAAGGACTGTGGCCTCTGAGGCTGGAGTGGCTTTGACTATTTCAGCTACTTGATGGTTCTTATTCCGTCTTCTCTTTTTCCTCTTGTCCTGGCTGGTAGATTTGAAGTCTTGTACTATTTCATCCTTGACTGGGACAATCTCAGACTCCAGTGGCTCAGTGTCTGCCCGAGCTTTTCCAGGTTGGGCCACAACATTGACTATAGTTGTGTGTATGTCTCCTGTGACAGAGTCGCCTTGACCTTCTGTGGCATTAGTTTTAGACTCAACTAATTCAGCTTGAGACTGACTGTCCTCAACCTTAACCTCTGAAGTGAAGGTGGCGGTGTCAGAGTCTCCTTGGAGTTTGATGGGGGATTGGGTTTGTTCACCCTCAGCATCAAAAGTTTTGTCCTGGGCCTCGATCAAAGGGACCACATTAACTGTGGGCTCGCTCACTCTCTTTTTCATTCTGTGCATCTTGACTTTCAAAAAGGTCCAGTTCTTAATTATATCGTCGTCTTTTCCTCTTCTTTTGCTCTGGGTTTGTTCACCTTCAGCATCAAAGGTTTCGTCCTGGGCCTCGATCAAAGGGACCACATTAATCTGGGGCTCCACCAGTGTCTCCTTTTCCTTTTGTGCATCTGTAATCTCCAAATTGACCACTTGATATTTCTTTCCCTGTCTTCTCTTTTTCTTCTTGTTCTTGCTTGTAGATTTAAGGTCATGTTCTGTTTGATCGTTAAATGTCCTAATCTCAGGTTCCAGTGCTTGAGTCTCGGGCTGGGCTTCTTCAGTTTCGATCTGTGTTGCAATCGGGACAGTCTCAGGCTTCAGCGTCATGTCAGCCTGAGCTGCTTCAGATTGGGCTTCTCCACTGGATGTTGTGTCGGCCTGTAAGGATTCGATCATTTCAGGCACCAGAGCTGTTGCAGGAGGATCAGCCGACCCACTGTGGAGGTCGAGTGATGGTTCTTCTGTGATGAAAACCTCCATCTCACAATCCACTTGGTCTACTGCTTCTGTTTGAGTCTCAGACAGTTGACCTTGTGACTCCATGCCTTCACATTCAAGAGAAGAGGTGAAGGTCTCAGTGTCACACTGGACATCCTTTATGGATTGGGTCGACTCACAGTCCTCTACTGTAGTTTCACTTTCACCCTCTGTGGCTTTGTCCTGGTTCTCTGTTAAAAGGACTGTGGCCTCTGAGGCTGGAGTGGCTTTGACTATTTCAGCTACTTGATGGTTCTTCTTCCGTCTTCTCTTTTTCCTCTTGTCCTGGCTGGTAGATTTGAAGTCTTGTACTATTTCATCCTTGACTGGGACAATCTCAGACTGCAGTGGCTCAGTGTCTGCCTGAGCTTCTCCAGGTTGGGCCACAACATTGACTATAGTTGTGTGTATGTCTCCTGTGACAGAGTCGCCTTGACCTTCTGTGGCATTAGTTTTAGACTCAACTAATTCAGCTTGAGACTGACTGTCCTCAACCTTAACCTCTGAAGTGAAGGTGGCGGTGTCAGAGTCTCCTTGGAGTTTGATGGGGGATTGGGTTCTTTCACCCTCAGCATCAAAAGTTTCGTCCTGGGCCTCGATCAAAGGGACCACATTAACTGTGGGCTCGCTCACTCTCTTTTTCATTCTGTGCATCTTGACTTTCAAAAAGGTCCAGTTGTTATTTATATCGTCGTCTTTTCCTCTTCTTTTGCTTTGGGTTTGTTCACCCTCAGCATCAAAAGTTTTGTCCTGGGCCTCGATCAAAGGGACCACATTAATCGGGGGCTCCATCAGTGTCTCCTTTTCCTTTTGTGCATCTGTAATCTCCAAATTGACCACTTGATATTTCTTTCCCTGTCTTCTCTTTTTCTTCTTGTTCTTGCTTGTAGATTTAAGGTCATGTTCTGTTTGATCGTTAAATGTCCTAATCTCAGGTTCCAGTGCTTGAGTCTCGGGCTGGGCTTCTTCAGTTTCGATCTGTGTTGCGATCGGGACAGTCTCAGGCTTCAGCGTCATGTCAGCCTGAGCTGCTTCAGATTGGGCTTCTCCACTGGATGTTGTGTCGGCCTGTAAGGATTCGATCATTTCAGGCTCCAGAGCTGTTGCAGGAGGATCAGCCGACCCACTGTGGAGGTCGACTGATGGTTCTTCTGTGATGAAAACCTCCATCTCACAATCCACTTGGTCTACTGCTTCTGTTTGAGTCTCAGACAGTTGACCTTGTGACTCCATGCCTTCACATTCAAGAGAAGAGGTGAAGGTCTCAGTGTCACACTGGACATCCTTTATGGATTGGGTCGACTCACAGTCCTCTACTGTAGTTTCACTTTCACCCTCTGTGGCTTTGTCCTGGTTCTCTGTTAAAAGGACTGTGGCCTCTGAGGCTGGAGTGGCTTTGACTATTTCAGCTACTTGATGGTTCTTCTTCCGTCTTCTCCTTTTCCTCTTGTCCTGGCTGGTAGATTTGAAGTCTTGTACTATTTCATCTTTGACTGGGACAATCTCAGACTCCAGTGGCTCAGTGTCTGCCTGAGCTTCTCCAGATTGGGCCACAACATTGACGATAGTTTTAGCCTGTGTTGGACTGGTAACTTCAAACTCCACAGGTGCCAAGCTGTCCAACTCAAAATCCCCTTGAGCTTCTACCTGGACCTTAACAGGTTCACTTTGGAACCCAGGTTCAGCCATTGCCATCTGGTCCCCTTGGGCGTGGATTAACTCTGTAGATTCAGTGTTGACCACCTCTTCTTTATACTCTTCTTCAGCTTTGTCCAGATTCGCCAAAGTCTCCTCAAGTTCCTCATTATATCTAAGGAGTAGAGTCTTGTAAATGCGATCTTGTTTCAGCATTTCCTTCTCACGCTCCTGTAAGGCTTTCTCAAGTTTCTGCACTTTAGCTGTCAAATGCTTTTCCCTTTCCTGGTAGGCCTTCTCCTTCTCAAGCCATTTCTGTTCCATCTTCTCCATAGTTTCTTCCATCATTCTTTCTTCAACCACCTTTTGCTTTTTGTCTGTGCTTAATTTAACCATTTTAGGTTTGTGTGTTTTAAGTCTGTTTAAAGAAAGTTTTTCCAAAGGTCTTTCAAATGTCCAACTTGTATCTATCGCCTTCCGTTCTTTGCTGTGCTGTAAATAAATCTCTTGCAGTAATAAATTGTGGATGTGTTCTGGTTAAAAGCTCTGGTCTCTCTCGGTCTCGAGTGGATAAGTGTCTGCCTGGCTGTCTGCTGCCTACTCAAAGGTTCTGGCTGGTTCTGAATGATGTCATATGGAATGTCCAGAATTCTTAAGCCCCGCCCATAGTTACACAGTCCTTGGCTACCGTTGCTAAGCAGTTTAATCCCAAACATTCTGCCCCAGAGTTTATGCACTTTTACATTTTTAACTTGAAAGACTGACATGTTTCTCTTAAATTAACAATAATTAATTTCAAAATGCAGAAAATTTGACTAATAATGACTTCTTTTAAGTGCTGTCTTCAAGTTTAAATCCACTGTCTTACCACATTGTATGATCGGGAATGTCTCCTGAAGTCCTCTTTCAGATTCCAAAGCAAAAATCTTTGTTTGTAGCACACTGATTTCCTGTAAATATTTTGGCAGAAAGAGTTTTTTTTTTACCCCAGACCTGTTGAAAAAAGATACTGAGACTGCAGTTGCTCAGCAGGTCCAATGTGTTGTTTAAAACGTACAAATAAGTAAAAACATAAAAATCCAGTTAAAATAAATTAAAAAGTATTTTTTAATTGATTATAAATCACTGGCTAAAGGTGTAAATAAGTTATGAATAATAAATTATGAAGCAAGGAGCGGTAATATATTGAAAGTTTAATACTGACAATATGCCTATTTTGTAAATAAATAAGTAAAAGTAGATACACTTTATGGCGTTCAACTCTGGTTCAACCATTGTTGTGTTTCGCTGTAGTTTATCTAATAAATTCATTGGCGATGTCATCCATCGTTGGCGTGATAGCGTCTCGTGGCAGGTCAGTCGGGCGGCGTGGTTCAGTCTGGCTTGTCTCATCGTTGGTCTCAAGTAAATATTTAAGTCTCGACAGACTTGAACACGACGTCTCTGAGCTGCAGGACGTAACGGGACATTAGAGCTGCAGACGTTAAATCATTAAAGACACTGCTTCAACAGCAGCTGATGCACAGCAAGTAAATGTTAAAGACCTGACAGTACAGTAGGACCTAATTAGTACAAATACAAAAAAAATTCAGGCGTATTTTTAATAAATTGTAAGCTGTAGTGTTCCAGCAGAACACAATGGTGGTTATTTATTTATTTTTTTAATGTATGATATCATGAGACATTGTATTGTATTTTTAAAGAATTTGAACAGAAATGAATAATCCAAAACAAGGGGGGTAACTGTATTCAACACATGTTAACAGCACTTATTTGTGCTTAATTTGTCTTTTTTGTATTGTTGTGTGTCCGTGATCCCTGTAGCTCGATAGTATTTCTTAGTTCTGCCTTCTCCCTTTGGTCTTGTGTAGCTTAGCATGCTAATTCTGTTCCTGGGAAATACCAAGCTGCAGTCATGAACCCCTTAAAATGTCCTCAGTAAGAGCACCACCACACAGCGATATACAGCAATATCCAGCGATATACCTCTGTCCACCAGAGGGCAGGCTCCATTTACATTTAGTCATTTAGCAGACGCTTTTATCCAAAGTGAGGAAAACAATGGAAGCAATTTCAACAACACAAGGTAACAAAAAGCATAAGTGCACAAAAAACTAGTCAGTTAAAAACCTAGCACAGCATACAAAGCTAAGGATAGGGAAGATTTATTTATTTATTTATTTTTTAATTAAAAGAAGGAATTGATAGAAAGGAATTTAAGAATTCAGTGTTTGTCAGTCAGGTGTTGACAAAAGAGATATGTTTTCAAGCGTTTTTTAAAGATGCCTACAGAATCTGCTGATCTTGTAGCAGCAGTAGATCATTCCACCAATGAACAGATCCAGAGAAAGTACGTGAAATTTTTTTTTTTTTTTTTTCCTTTTTGGGATGGTACCACCAGAAGTTGTTCATTTGCAGATCGCAGGGATCTGGTAGAACATAGGTCTGTGTTAGTGAGTGAAGATATAAGGGGGCGGGGCCAGTGGTGGTCTTGTAGGACAAGTGAAGATATGAGGGGGCGGAGCTAGTGGTGGTCTTGTAGGACAAGAGCATAGCTTTGAACTTAATGCGTGCCTCAACCGGGAGCCAATGTAACCTAATGAGGAGAGGAGCCAGTGTAACCTAATGAGGAGAGGAGCCAGTGTAACCTAATGAGGAGAGGAGCCAGTGTAACCTAATGAGGAGAGGAGTTACGTGCTCTCTCTTCGGTTCTTTAAAGACCACTCTTGCTGCTGCATTCTGGATCAGCTGCAGAGGTTTGCTTGTGCAGCAGGAGTCCAGCCAGAAGAGCATTGCAATAATCCAGTTTGGACAAGACAAGAGCCTGAACTAGGATTTGCGTCGAGCGCTCCGATAGGAAAGGTCTAATTTTCCTAATGTTGTAGAGGATGAATCTACAGGACCTGGTGGTGCTGGCAACATGACTTGTGAAGTTTAGTTGATCATCAGTTACCACTCCCAGATTTCTGGCAGTGCTGGACGGTGTAATGGTTGATGAGCCTAGTTGAATGGAGAGGTTGTGGCGGGTCTTTGGGTTTGGCCGGAATCACTAGCAGTTCTCCAAAAGCTGAAATATAAGGGGAAACCCAATGGCGACTTTACAAGTGTAAAAATCATGTTTACAGCCTGGTACAAAAGATGGCTCCGGCCTCTAGAGCTAAGTATTTATTACATAACAACTCTGGGGGGGATTTTGATTAGTATGTTTGTGTATGGTATCTGAAAACTATCATATTACTCTGCAGTAAAAGCCAAAAAGCCCAGATGTAACCGCCATTTTATTGCCCTGTCATAATAACAATATCGGTGAACAGGGGACCAATGGGCGGAAAACGTCCATATATTATAAAGTCATTATTATAAGTCATTGGGAAATATGGAATTTTCTTAGTTGAACAAGCAAAATTGAGTCCATGGGATAAAACACTATATTTGGTTTAAGTTAAAGGGCACTGTGAGATGTTTGGTACCATTTCTCTGTAATGTCATCATTATCTCTTTCTTTTCTTTAGTTGAGATGAGTCCTTGATGTTTTTCTGAGATGTTGAGCTGTTTTAATCCTTTGAAAGGGTTTTTGTGTGTTTCATATGTTCGTCCATAAGGTTTTGTAACTCCTCTTCCACAGGTTATTTTTGTCTGAAGTGTCTCTGTTTTGCCTTTATTTCCATTGCAATATAGTTTACTTTATTCACTGTACATTGAGTCCTTTCATTTAGCAATGCTTTTCTAGCTTTGTTGTAAGCCATTTAGTGTTCTTTCTTGGAATTGTTTTTTAAATCCAGGTTGGGTGGTGTTATGTCTTCATCCCGGCACAGTGGGTTGAATCTTAGGTGATTTTGGTGACGTGGCCTTTTTGTTCCAGATGCTCAAGGATGCGGAACTCTGTGATACACAATTGTCCATAACTTATTTGTTCATTATTTGGTCTTCCATAAAAGTTAACTTGTTTTCTTATAATCAGACCAATGTTTTAAAGTGTTTAACGTGACATATTTTGATTCAAACCTTTCTTTTTTATGTTAAAATGTGAATAATTATGTGCTCTCTTGTGCAGATGGCTGGGCCAGGAAGTCAAACCACAGAGATGCCAGCACTTATTCTTGGGACGTTGTACGACTGCAGACGAGACAAACTGGTCCCTGGTGAGGGCTTTTTACATTTTAGATTCATTCATTCATTTTCTTCCCCTTAGTCCTGTTAGGGGTCTCAGTGACTGGAGCCTATCCCAGCAGCTTTGGGCCTAAGGCAGGGTTCACCCTGAACAGTGACCAGTTAGTTTCAGGGCTAACATTTAGAGACGGACGGTGACAAACAGTCTTTCACTCTCACATTCATTCACTAGTGACACTTTAGAGTTGCCTGTTTCCCTGTACATGTGTTTGTACGGTGGGAGGAACTGGAGTACCGGGAGAGAACCCACGGTAACACATGGAAGACATGCAGACTCACATTCTAGATCAAAACTTTTTAAAAAAACTAAAAAAAAAAACAGCTGATGCTGATCATTTTGTCATAAACCCGTCACACCTGTACACTACCTTTGACACGGCCAGTCAAAAGTTTGGACACATTTAAATTTACTTCTATATATTGGAGAATCATACTAAAGACATCAGAACTATAAAAGAACACATATGGAATTATGTAGTAAACAAAAAAGTGGCAAACAAACCACCTTTATGAGGTAGTCACCTGGAATTGTTTTCGAACCCCGGGACATGAATAATTTTTTTTAACATAACTGTTGCAATGGTAGTGTATTGAAAAAAAAACTTTTTAAATGAGAGTTATTAGCAAAAGCATTTTTAAGACTTGAAAGAAAGAAAAAATCATGAAAATCTTTAATTTACCCTAAAATACACATAACTCCCCAAATGTAATTCCATTTGCATCAACACAGACTAAATAAGCTAAATAAAATGTCAGGAAATATGCACAAACGAGTGTGGCATTCAACAGTTTATTATTCACACAGAAGCACTCCAAAATGGTAAAACAGTACAATCAGAACAAAATCACCTGGTAAAGTTAGGCTATAAAGCTAACTTTCTCTACGTGCACGGGGGATGCCGTGTGGAGCCACTCCACACCTCAGCCACTTCTCTTGCTCAGTTAAGTAGGTCTCTCCCAACTTTCCCCTCAGTGCAGCACCGTTTTATCAGCGGAGGGTGTGGCTTTGCTAAAAAATAGATATCACAGTTATGCTCAGTGTTTTTCCACTCTGCATGCCGAGGTCACAAGTCACGTTGCACACTGTCGGTCAGAAATGCTTTTGCTCAAGGTTTCTCAGCATGTTTTGTTACACATTAAGTAGCCCTTTGCACTAAGGCAAGCAGATGCAACATTTGATATTTCACATATGATTACTCTTGTATAACCTTCAAAATGCACACATAGAAACAAAGTTTAATACAAAATACAAATGAACTCCTTAACATAAAATTACAACAAATGTTGAGGGAAGCCGGAGGGACCGTGTCTACATCCCAATGCTTGTTGTACTTTTGGTTCCTGACCTGTTACTGTCATCACAGTTATGACCAGCATGGACCCAGCCAACATATTCCAGTTCAGTTCAGCTTTTTACTCTCAGGAGGAGAGAATATTCTAACATATTCACTTTACTGTCATGAGCCACGGAATTCATGAGTTGAAGTCCCACAAAGATGGATTCCAGTCCTGACGGATTGAGTCCACGCTGTGCTCTCTCAGCGTTTCTTCTTTTACTCTTGCTCCTGCTGAGCCTGCTGCAGCCCCTGCTTTGGCTTCAGAAATGACGTAATACAGTTCACTGTCTCTTCAGACCAGGAAAGTTTTCTGGAGATGTTGAGAATTGCAGAGGGTTTTCATGGTTTAGTGTGGACTACTTTTTAAACTGCAGCCTGAAGCTTTTCCTACGGAACATTTGAAAGTAGCCTACATTATTGAGCTCCTATCTGGTTGAGCTGAAGCTTAGGCTATGTCAGAATACATGGGCAAGCAACTCTTACATCAGTTGACCTTTTTTCAACCACTCTCAAAAAGAGTTTTTGCCGCTCAACCCATGGACTTGATGCAACCCAAGCCATCCTCGGTTACGACAAGGCAGTCGCTGAGTCGCGGACTATGCCACTGAGTTCTGCACTTTGGCAGCAGACCGTAGCTGGAAAACGTCTTCTCTGCTCAACACTTTTGACTATGGACTTGATGCTATTAAGATGGCGGGATGCTTCAGATGTTTGGAGTCTCCCAGTGTTTCTCTACTACTAACAAGGTCCATCCCTGTGCCTTCCTGTCCCTGAAACTCTCTCCTACTGAAAGAAACTATGATGTAGGAAATCGTAAACTCCTGCCAATAAACATGGCTCTGGAGGAATGCTTCATTGGCTTGAGGGTGCATATATTTTTACCTGGTTTAAATGGACTACAATAACTTGGAGTACATTAGGACGGCCAAGAGACTGAACTCCTGGCATTTCACTAGATCCTATCAGTCTGGCTCAAAGAAGGTTAAGCCTGATGCTTTGTCTCACGTCTCCTCTTCTCCCACCAGTTTGCCATCCTTCTATGTGGTGGGGGCAGTCACATGGGAAGTTGAGAGGCAGGTCAAACAGGCCACTGCTAACATTTCTTCTCCGGTCGGCTGTTCCAGATTACTTGTCTTCACAGGTCGTTCACTGAGCCCATGACTCCTTGTTTGCCTTCTATCTTATAGTTTGATGTACATGCGTCATTGTCAAACAGCGGCCTTCCTTCAAACAGACAAAATATAAGAATCAGGCTCTTGTGACGTCGCTGTCGTGTATAGTATCTCAAAACCCCTCCACCTGGAGCAATTGCAGTATTTACTTTACAGATAAAATGAGCAGACGATGGAGATATGATTTAAAAAGAATAGTCAGGTTTTAATCCTTGCAAGAATGAAGCAAAACAGACACACAGTAACAATGGTACAACGGATGGTTTTGCTTAAAGAGGTAAACAATACATGGGTTTTTATCTCAAGCAGGACACACAGATTTTAGGAGGAGATGACGGATGCTGCCTCTATATTTCCCATAACGTAGAGGAATATGTCATGACATGAACAGACTGACATTACATGAACAGTACTAGCAAGATAATAATAATAATAATAATGGAGATATACAATTCCCATAACATATCCCCCCTGTTTATACCCAACGTGGCATAAATCAAAATCCCACCTTGATGTGAATTGTACTCTGTCAGAGGTGAAAACCAAGCAGGCAGCTGACCTAGCCTAAGTACATTTGACCCTTTGGTAAATCACCTATGGCCGGGAAAAAGTCCTTCTGACACCCCTCTGCCAAGGCGGCTATTCACAAACAAGGCCTAAACTATAAAATATAGGTAACTGATTAAATGATAATGCAGAAGAAAAGATCACAATTCAGAACAGAAAAATCACCAAGGATAACTATACTGATTGTTTGAACTCAATATGTACATTTACATTTACATTTATTCATTTGGCAGACGCTTTTATCCAAAGTGACTTACATTGTTCTACAGTAATTACCAGTGTTACAGCCACTGGAGGCAAGGTGGGTCAAGTGTCTTGCCCAAGGACACAACGACAGTATGAACTGTGGGGAGAGTGGGAATCGAACCAACTACCTTCGGGTTGAAAGACGATTGCTCTACCCACTGAGCTACTGCCGCCCCCGTGTATCAACAGGATCATGGGTCAGTCCTAAATGACTTTGTTCAGTGGTGTGACCGTTCATTTTTACATATG
The DNA here is from genome assembly GCA_024349245.1 of Neodontobutis hainanensis. Lineage (NCBI taxonomy): Eukaryota > Metazoa > Chordata > Actinopteri > Gobiiformes > Odontobutidae > Neodontobutis > Neodontobutis hainanensis. Next base: position 465 of record JALDNG010000388.1, on the reverse strand, counting down.
AATGTGTTAAAAACAAAGGAAATTAAAAAAGACATACGCAAATCACCACCTTGCCCCAGTGCCACTGTCATCAAGAACACGGACATTCACCTGTCGACAGCTACAAATATCTCTGAGTCATTCTGGACAATAAACTGTGTTTTGAGCCTTGGGTGGAGGCTGTTTCTAAAAAAGTCCAACAACGAGTGTACTTTCTGAGGAAGATGAACAGTTTTAATGTATCCAGTGAAATAATGACACTGTTTTATCGTGCTTTTACTGAATCAGTTTGAACCTTCTGTATTGCTGCCTGGTTTGGAAGCCTCTCCCTGACCAACAAAAACAGACTGGGTAGTCTGGTCAAAGTGGCCTGTAAGATTTCAGGGAGGAGTCAGGTTCAGCTGAAGGACATTTACAGCCGACAGGTGCAGACGAAGGCTGGTGCTATAGCGCAGACCATCCCCTCAGAGGAGTTTGAGCTGCTGC
>JALDNG010000387.1:0-241631 GCA_024349245.1 Neodontobutis hainanensis | reverse complement strand
TTGCCGTACGTCTAAGCAGAGAATACGATAATATTAGATATTTTTAAAATTGAATAAAATCGATTCATAAATCAAGTTTGTTGATTAAATGGGATTTGTTTCCGAGTAGAAGATACACGAAAACCAAATATCATACACCTGAATAGAATGATTTTTTTGAAACCATCTTCTTCCAATAAAAAATTAAAGACCGAAGATAGGGAAGAAATTTAACGTGAATTGACCGAAAGTGATTAATTTCTGGCCATCTCGAAAATAATAAAACCGATTGCTGTGATATTGAGGAAGATTTAATCATTCTAACTTGATGAAGAATCAAAAATATTATTTCTAAATTTGAGGAGAGATATTTTAGGCTAACATTCAGAATATTTTCTCAATTATACTCCTCAGATTCAATCTATCGAAATTAAGAAACTAAAAAAACTTTTAGTCATGTAGTTATGGTGATGATATGAACAGAACTTTCACTTTTGACAGGATATAAATTTAATTTTTTGAGAACAAAAAGTTTTCTTGAGTTTATTTATAAAAGTAGCTCCTTGCTTTTTCGAAAAGTTTTTATCGTTGATCTTGTTATCATAAGAGGCCTACTACCTTTCTATCTTATAATCAATTAAATCTTAACAAAAACAACATTTCCAAAAAATTTTCGAACTGTCACTATCATTCTAGTTTATATTGAAATTTAATTTTATTTTAGAATAGATAATGGAATATTCAGTCGTACACGTAACCTGGAATAATTAATTGAACCGTGATGAAAAAAGTCTAACAGTCATTGACCAATAAATCCTGACTAAATTCATTAACTTTGGAAGTCGTCAAGATATTCTTGAAAATATTTACTAAATATCAATAATTATAACGATAAACTCTGTAAATTTCAACTTCTGAAGGAAATGAAATACCTTTTTAAGAAAACATGATGAAAACCCAAAAATGGTTGTGGATCTTTTCTTAAAATTTTGATTTTTATCACATAAATTCTGGACATCAATCAATCTTAGACTAGAAGATAGTTATTTTCGGCTAGTATATTTGAAAGAATTTCTTTGATATTCTTTAAATAAGCATTTTAATATTTATGAGAAAGGGAAGTAACCGTAAATTGACTAAAAACTTCAACCAAACTTGGTATTATTCATCGACTAGACTATGTGCAGTTTTTTGAAGATACAAATCTGAGTGACAAATTTTAATTTTAGCTTCTCTAGAAACGTTCAAAGATCCATCTCTGTAAAAGCATTCAAAGAAACAAATCAAGCTTCAGATAGCTAGGCTGTAAAATTTTGATTTTTATAATTATCAATAATGGTCTGTCTGATTAACATATTTTTGGAATCCATTTTGCATATGTTAAAATTTTTTATGCAGTTAAATTTTATATTGTTCGACAGAGAATATAAATGCTCAGATACAAACCAAAAGCATACGTGATAAATTTAATATCCAAGACCAGAAATAAAAATGGAAAATTAATCAACATTCATAAACTCATTACCATCACAGAAAAGGTACGAGCATTCTGAGATAAAAATAATTTCTTGCAAGAAGAAAACCCTTCACTGTCTAAAGGCCGCATGAATGAGATGAAAGAGAATTAATTTTATGTGATATCATTATAGATTTTTTCACATCACTTATCTTTTTAAACATACCTTACCTCTCATAGAAAATGTGATGAAACTGCTAATACCAAAACCCATTAATATAAGCTTGTTAATCAACCAAGATAATATTTAATATCTATTAAAGATTTGCATACGTTTCAAAGCACTATGAGCTCCCTCCGTTAGAAAATCTAGCTTATATAGTTTATCTATATGACCATAAACGTTTGTATAATATTTTAACATCAGTCTGTTTAAATTTTTTTGTTGACCAATTATGAGGAAAACCTATCCAGGCTTCTTTTTAAGAAGGTTTATGTTCAAGTACAACCTTTAGTTAAACACTCTTCAATTTCTTTTATGTTGTATCATTGATTTCATGGTTGAAATGATGTTCCAGAAATGTTCTTTCATAAAACCAATAACTTATAAGGGTTAAATTGAAACAAAATTGATAATGAGGCCTAATATCCAAAGATCGCCTCTTTTCCACTTCTGAAAGAGTCGAAAAGGATAAATCAAACTTACAATTTAAAAATAGATGTAAAATTGATACTCTTGTCCAACATTTACATTACGAGTAAAAATATCAAACTAAGATTTTTCAAGAACTCTACAGATAAGATCTTATTGTTATTTAACCCATCAAGAGTTGAAGTATAGAATCACATTAACTGTTAAAGCTTCTGAATTTGATGAATTCATACTAGTTTGTTAGCTGAGTCATTTTTAAGCAATATTTAATTTTCTTTAAATTATTAAAAGTTGGCTTAGTGGCGCCATAAGCTATAAAATCATAAAACATTTTCATAGCTAATTAAATGAAAACAAATTTTTTTATTGAAAACGATCTTAGCCAACCATTGTATAAAATCAATTAAATAATTTAATAGAACTTCTAATAATTTGAGTCATCCATATAATAACAAAACATAGGTTTGGCGATTTCAAGAATAGAAAATAAACACTATGTTTTAAGATTTAGCGATGCATAGAATCTTGTTGCAAACCGAAGATCGACTATTTACGACATTACTCATCCAAGAAGTGTAAGTATTTTGAGAAACATGACATTTTAAAAACATAATATCTAAGTTTTGAACCTTATTAAAAATATAATGATGCTCAATTCTTGCATGAATTAATGTAAATCTTAAAGTGAACTGGTATATTTTGAATATAGATCACCCTCTATAAATATTATGAACTGAATTAGTCTGCCTCTTATCCAACCAGGGAACTAAAATAACTCAAAAATAGTCTTACGAAAGCATCATGGGAAGACAAAAGAACACTCGAATGACTAAATAAAATTAATAGAAATTAACCAAGATTTGATAAAATTTATTTTCCAAAAAAGATGTTCAAAACAAAAAATGTTCTTTTATCAAAGGGTCGTTGCAGGTAATAAAGAAAATTTATCGATTTATTTTTCATTATATTTTCTAAATTAGTCAATGTAAGAGAAAAGTCACGCCAATTAGAAATGATTATTTTTTAATGAAGGTTGAATTCTTCTCTTGTATTTGAATACACCTTTAAAACATATTGACCAGGAAATCCGGATTTAACATATAAAATACGAAATTAATAAATCTTTTCAACATTTGAAAAATAAAAATAACATAAAACCTGAAGTTTCGCAATCTCAAAGAATAAATTAAGAATAAAAATATCAAACGATTTCCAAGGAACTATACGAAATTTGAGTTGGATAGAAAAGACTCATCGTTTTTCGTCCATTCTGGGAGAAATTCGTGATGGTTTTCATGAGTTTACTGAATTATTTATGAGTTAATTTTCACATGTTACTTAAATAATGCCTATCTATTAGCTTTCTTAGAAAATTTAACTCTACTGTCAGTTTTTCAGCTTACATGATCGATGAAAAACTGTAAAAACTATGATTTTTGTTCTGTTGACATCTACTAAATTACAAGTTATAAAAGTTATAAAACCATCAACGGCGTTCCTTTCAGATTTTTTTGAAATATTGAAATTTTTAAGATGAAATAAAAGAATCATGATGTATGCACGAGAAGAAAACAAGGTTAACACTGTTTATTAACAGTTTCAGAAGAAATAAATTTTCATTTAAAATTTACTTTGAAGCTATCATGAGTTCAATAAAAAATATACAATATTAACTCATAAAACATGTTTAAATTTTTTAAATTGTAAATGTTTTGATGAACAAACGATAAACTTTAATTTAACGATAAATTGTTAAATTTTAAAGCTTTTTATTTTAAGTTATGAGAAATGAAAAATAAAATAGTTCTTGCAATGAATTTATGGAATTAAGACAGAAAATGTTTCTCAATTTTTCAAAGTTTAGTCTTGGTCTATTAAGCTTTTTTAAAAAAGTGCAAATGAAGTAAAAATTTAAGTGTATATTATTCATCAACAACTGAAAACGAGAACGTTTATATTCAAACTTAACTGTTAGAAGACTTGATTGATATGATAATAAACAGATTCAACATCATCTCTTGTAATTTACGTTTATAGATTCACAATGTTAACACTCTTGAAGCTTTGACATAGTGTGTATATTGAAGTGATCTATATTTGACACTCAGAAATTACATGAATATATTAAAAGAGCGATATATATAAAAGCTAAGATATCAGATTGATGTTCAAAGATTTTACCGTTTAAAAAAGGATTCAGAAAAAATTTATAAGGAATAAAAAGTCAGCAATATAGAGGGATTGCATCCATTTTCGTCAATTTTTCATTCAATTTCGTCAAAAAAATTGTTTAATAATTAATTTTTTTTAAAAACAGAGGTTTTATGCGCAAATAGTCTGTATATATAGTCATATAAATCAATTTTATTCATCCTTTATTACTTCGCGATTCAACGATCTTCGTATATATCGCATCATGTTTCGCCAGTATCCTGAACAATCGTCAGCGGATATTAAATTCCCGCACTCTGTTATCAAATTCATTAACACGCTTTCATTTTGTGGTGCTGCATATTTAACAAAATCCTTCCATTTCGCAAAACAGTTCTCAATTGGGTTGAGAAAAGGTGAATAAGGAGGAAGATACAAAAGAATATGTCCATTATTAGCGATTATTTGTTGAATAGAGGCACTCTTATGAAATGGGACATTGTCCATTATCAAAACGACTCTATTCATATTTTTGCTGCCAATTCAACCATAAATCTCTCCATATATTGGCCATAACACAATGTATTATACGCAGTTAGAAGTGTTTCAAATTTTTCATCGCGATCTCTGCTAATTGCGGCACATAGAGAAACATTACGCGATCTTAATCGCGGCGAGGAGACAATTGCCGGTTCTCCTTTTTTAGAGTATCCTCTACAAGCTCGCATCGTTGCACAAAATCCCGCTTCGTCAATGAATAAAAATAGGCGATCATCTACTTCGTTGAGTAATTTCATAAAAGACAGCATATTCATATCTTAACTCAATTGTTCTGTCATCAACACGGCGTTCAGGTATTAAACTTGTTTGCTTTAGAGTATAATGAAAATTTTTTAATGTTCGACAAATTGATGATTTCGAAACCGAAATATTAATTGTGGTTAGATTGTTTTGAATGCCTTTTAAGGTAACACAGGCATTTTCATCAACCATGTTTTTTATTGATAAACACGTCTCTTCGTTTAACTTTTATACTTCTTGGTCTACCGCGGGGATTCGCCAATATCCTTCTAGTTTTCCGATATAACAATATTAAACTTGATACTGTTCTTCTTTTAAAAGTAAACCATTCTGCCATCTTGGATGCCGTTTTTCCTTAGTTGTATTTTACTTTTATTTGATTCCGTTCTTCTGTTGTTAACTTTTTTCATAGAATACATAGGTATTAAAATTATTAATAAAAAAATTTGACGAAAATGAATGCAATTCCTGTAAATGTAATTAAAATGAAAATTGTGAATGGCCTAATAAGTTAAACATATCATCCTATCATATAATTTTAAGTTTCCCTAAGATATAAATTACATATTAAATTTTAATATAAAAAATTAATTCAAAAGGAACTTTGAATTAAAATATTTGGTGAAACCTGATTTGAAATTTAAAATTTGTTATATTCGACGATAAAATGTTCTCATACTACTCATGCGAAATTTTTCTTGGACATATTAGAAAATAAAGAGAAACCTATATATCTTTGTAAAAGATGTAATAAATTTATTCTTACCATTTAAAAAATTTACGTTCGCAACAACTCTGAGAATTTTGTTATCATATTAGATGAATCTTTATACAGTAGGTTATGGTAATTTATTTCTAGCACGACGAATATATCAAAGCAACGGGTTCTTAGGATTTTTCATCATCATACCAAAAATTTCCATGTACTATAGCTTGAAAGCGGATCCTCGTTTCCAAGAACAAAATCGTATTGAGGCCTGTTATTCATATTTCATCGATTCTTGGCATGCGAAAAACATGGGGAAGGAGCAGAAATTTGTACTTTGTATGTTTTCAGGCGCAATTTATGTCTGAGTTCTTTTGTATTTATATTTCGCTTGATTTGTAGATAGAAAGATTTCAGCGCCAACACGAAAGGAAAAAGAAGCACGCGATTGAAACTCTTGAAGCAAATAAGCATATATATATGGTACTGAAGAAACATTCCACTGATTTTGATTCTAATTATTTGAGGTTGAACTTTTTCATTTTAATTTTAAATCGATTTGTTTATCAACTAGTTTTAAAATTCAAAAATATTTTATTTTTCAATATAAAAGTTCCTTCATTAGTGTTTCGTCATAATTTTCTTTTCGTTGTCCTTAAAGCTCTTTCATGACATTTTCAATCAATTTTGAATATTTAAAACTTTGAGCATATTTAAATTGCATTTACCATAATATGTATAAATAAAAACTTATTTCAAAATTATTTTTTTATTTTGTGTTCGAATGTTCACTGGGAAATTTCTTTAATGTTTGTGGTGACTTCACTTCTGTAAATAAGAGCTGATAAGACATAAATTTAGTTATAACACAGGAAGATGGTCGAATTTTGAGATAATAGAAAGTTATATACTTGATTTGAAGTAAAAACAGGCTGATTCAACTAATAAATCTAAAAAGAGATTCAATTAATTCCTTTGGTGTAAATTTTATGGGATTTTCACTTTCATCGACAATGAAATAATCAGACTCTGTATTAATTTACCTATTTTTTAGAGTAAAGTGTCTCATTTCCCATACGTTTAAGTTTTTTATTCAACATATCGATTGGTTGTGCTCAAAAATTAGGTTTTGGCCTTTTACATGTCGATGATGATTTAATTCTTTTTTGAGTTATCAAGTAAATTGTGAAAAAATATTTCGAGTGTCAATCTTCTATCCTAGATTTTATTCCAAACCTTCTGATCTTTCAGATGTGGAACATGATGATAAAACTCATGAAATTCCATGGAGACATTAAGCTCACGTGCCCTGCTGTGATTACTGTTTTCTGTACTTTAAGAAAAATAGCCCTTAACTATCAGTATGCATTCTTCGGAAAACGTGTGTGAAAATGAGAAGTGTTATCTTTTCACCGAAACTTATCGTGTTCATCTCTCAGAGAGAAGTCTCGTTTTTGTCGCATTTGAACGCCAAGAAGCACCTCATTGGTTCTTTTTGAGACAGATTATGAATTAAACAACCATCTTATTAACTCCAAAGAAATTCCACTGTGCATGGATTGCATCCAGGTGCATACCAACTCCCGTCATTGATTATTTTGGTTTAAAATTATATCACGCTATGAATTTATAAGACTTTTCCTTATATCCAGATTATATTAAGGTTTGGTAAAATACGCTTTATCAAAAGGTATCACTTTAAGAACATCCAGATCATGCTTTCCTTTAAATCGGAGCGTTTTCAACGTCGATATTCATTTTTTAGAAAGCTTGTTAAATGTTTAATTTTTGTGAGTAAATTGAGTATAAATAAACGTATCGGTCATCAATCTTTGATTTTGAAAATATTCGATCTCTCCCCATGGAGTTTTAACAAGAATTATTCTCGATTTTTAAAAGAGAGAGAGAGTTAATTTAAAAATTAGGGTTTTACATTCTATCCATAATACTTTTGCAAAATCTTAAATTATATTAAGCGGGTTTATTTCAGGAGTAATTAAACCAAACTTTAAAAGATAATTTGATTAAAACAAAAAATAAATTTAATCTTTCAAATAACCGTTAAAATATGTTTAAGACTCTCTTAATGGAAAAGTTTCGTAAAACTAAGTTTGACGAATGTTAAATAAAACATAACATCTTTGAAATCTGTTATCAAACCTTGATGCCCTTAAATAATTCTAAATTCTTTCATAAAATGTTTCTGAAGATAAATACATTAATTGTTTTATGTTTGGTTAATTATTTAGTCAACATTAATCAATTGGTTCATGGCAATAAGAAACATAAATAACAAGCTATATTTCTATAAATTTCATAAACCATTCAAAACTGCTAATTTTTAGATTATCAAGTTCTTAAATTTAATATATTCAAATAGACATGATTGAAATCTTGTAGTTTATACAATTATACTGAGTATTTTGACAAGCCATACAAATATAGACATAAAAAGTTTTAAAACTATATTCACTTAATATTTGTTAAGAAGTTTAACTTTCACCTGTAAAGTGTCATTAAAAAGTAGTATCACCAACTCCAAACTTTTGGCATTAAGTTATTATGTTACCTATCATGTCTAAAATTGTAATTTGTATTCATATAAAGAATGTCTGAAAAACTTACATGTAAAACTCACCTTATTTATCAGGAATTAATATATATGATCCAAACTGTCAAATAATTTTCGTGAATTCTAACCTAATCAAATCTAAGAAACATTTAATGGCAGTAAATAAAATGAGTATGTTAAAATTTTTGATCGGTGAGAATTTAAACGAGATAGGCAGAGAATTTAATTATATCGAGATGATAACAATGAGAATATACTTTAAAAATGTTTTTAAAAACATACAGCCCGTTATATCAAGATTTTTCGAACCTTTAACTTTTCAAAACATTTTTTACCATTCTGAAAATCACATTGACGGGGTTGAGTTGTATCTACATAAAATTCAATTGGAAAATTAAGATGCATTCTTATCAAAATTGACAAGCTATCGTTGAAATCCAAAAATTTTTATATACCTTGGACGACGAGTTTATACGGAAAACACCGCCGAAAAGGCCATTATTCAAGATAAAACCTAAAACAACCTAAGCAATATGTGCATATTTTACTGGTTAAGGATAAATCATCATATAAGTAAAAACTCAAATCAAACCATACCTTGGTAGTCCTAGGTAAAATGTGAAATATCTCATGCGCAAAAATTAATTTTTTATATTTAAATTTGACCCATGAAAGATATAAATTATAATCCTATGTAATAGGTTTATCCGTAGAACGTTGGGCATAAACCATATTTATAATTGTAAAGAGTAAATTTATTGAAAATCTGATAACACTGAGATCAACCTAAAAAATAACGCAGTTTAATGATAAATCTAAAGAAAGAAACCGAAATTATTTAAAAACTCACTTAAACCAAGAGTGAGTAAATATTAGAAGCTATTACATTTTTGATTTCAGCTTAGAATCATGGGATAGGACATGATGAAAATATGCGTAAATAAACCAAATGCTTTGACCGAGCCAAATAGGTAAAAATCTTTGCATAATAACTCAGAACTATGTAATTCAGGTAATTTATGGCAAAATAAATAAAACCAGATTTATAACATCAAAGTTATAAACGAACACTAGTTTAAAATCTAATGATTATGAAAAGATTTCTTTTTATTTTTGTAGTCATAAGGCTTTGGGTCAGGCTTATGGAATATCATTTTAATCCTATCGTCCGATGTGGTTAATTGGGTTGTTTCTATATCACCAGGAGATATTTTAAGTCGGCGTTCATTCATAAAATCAAGTGCTATTATCCGATTTATCTCACTTTGGGACATATCCCTTCCATATCGGGATGTCGTCCCATCATCTATGAGGCTGTACATAGTCCACCTGTGAGGATTAAGCTCGTAATCAGGGACTTCGGACGATGGCAGGTTAGAATTTTTCAATCCGAATGTTACAAAATAAACCCGAAGAATAACTTGGGGAAAATTTTCTCTTAATCGGACCCGGTACATCTAAACGGAGGGATTCCTCGAAGTGACCTAGGCATCTCTTTTGACACTGTCAATTGCCTCTAGAATTGACGACAACTTGCTTTCAAAATGATGACTAGACTCTTGGCTGAATTTTTTCATTATAAATCGACACTTTTGTCGTGTTAATCAAAACATTGAGACAGTATGTTTGTTTGGAGGAATTATCTGTTCGAGCAGGCGCCGAATAAAATGTCGAAATAATCAACGTTAACTATCGACAACTTTATTTCTCTTTTCAACCATTTGTTGTTTCTTATCTGTTTAAAACAAATCAAGAAAAGTAAATTTTCTTAATTTTAAGTTATAAAACTGTTAGAATTTACAATGGAGGATAGTGGTAACAAATGATTATAGCCTATATATTTGGGAGCTTGTTCACTTTCCCCAATTAAAAAGCGATTAAATTTTATTCGATAATTTATTGATGAAATTTTCAACCAATGAATTTTGATGAAATGACCAACCAAGATTTTTTGTCAAGAGTCAAAATTGAGACGCTATTTTATTTGTTCAAGAATTAGGCCTTTTGCCAAATTGGAAAACATGTTCATGAGGTGTATGACAACTCTTCGGCATAAACAAATATCGAAGAACGATGGCTTTTATTTCAGATACACACGTTACTTCTGTCGAAAGGAAGTTAGTTGACGGGAAACAATTTGCAGGGATGTAATGGCTGATACTTTTCTGCGAAATTCTGAGATAATTGAAGGAAGTGGATGTGTTGTGGAAATCGACGAGACTTTAATAGTTCGAGAGAAGGTAAATGTTGTCCGAATAGCATGCCATCAATGAGTTTTTTATCTGTACAAAGTTGCTTCAAAGGCTGGATTTATTGTGGAAATACACGACCGTTCATGAGTTACACCATGTGCAAAAATTAGTCTGGATATGTTACCCTCTTCAGGAATAATTAGTGAAATATGAAAGCCATACGAAACACTAGGAGATGAATTTTTCACTCATTTAATAATTAACCATAACCAAAATTTTGTTGACCCTATTACATAAGCTACTACCAACCATTTTGAAACAAACACAAGGAACGATACGGTACTCGTTGATCTACACTTCATGGTCGTTTCAGTGAATATACTTGAGACAAATGTTAGAAAAATATTTAAGCCATTTTTAACACATCATTCCCTGTTCCCATTAATTAAATTTAGTTAATTAAAAATTAATATTTTAATTATTTTTTATTATTATGGATATAAAATTTAATCGCTTTTTAATTATGTGGGAAGTGAAAAAGTGTTCATATTTGATTAGAATAGCAATAATCTAGACCTATAATGTTATAAGTATTCACAACCCGAGAAAATTTTAATCATAGCAGTTAATATATTTTAATAAATAAATTTTATTTTTGATAATTAAAAAGCCACACTTATCTAAAAATAATCACTGATTATGCTTATAGGTTAAATTATGTGGATGTATGGCTCTCATTCTACGACACATCTTGTAAATTTCTGAATGATGGGCGTTTTAGCTGTTAAATTTTTTATTATTCAGCGCCATTACACGTTTCAAAGCGCATTAATTAAGTTTTGTAAATATGGATGATAATGGCTTTTACTTCACTAAAGTCGAGTGGTTTTGTCAAAGTTATCTCATAATAATACTTGAGATAAAAAAAGTCTGTGTGCCATTACAGGATTACAACGTAAAAACATTTATTTTTTCTAAAACAGAGTTAAAGTACAAAATCTGAGTTGGTTAAAGTAAAAAAATTAAATTTTCTTACAAGTTAAGCAAACTTAGCTTCAAATTTGTTTGATTGGGGATTTTGAAAGGATTGGTATGTTGTCATGTTTTACCATTTTTCTGATAATTGTTTCAGATTATAAATTTTTGAAGTAAAAATATATTCAGCTTCTTAATCTTGTTAATTGAGTAATTATTTAATAAACCTACCATGTTTAGTTTGATAATTTTCTCACTCCTTTACTGAGGTGTATACTGTTACATCCTCAGCACCAGTGTTTTTTGTCTTCCGAATACTTTCAACTTGAATCACAGTAATGGCGGATTTCTTAATTTAAAAAATATATTTGTTCATGCGCGTTTTAAGTTCACAAATGTATTTTGAACACAATAAACCATATCCTTACACCAATTTTTGTCTTTGCAGAATATCCGGAAAGAATCCTAATAACTAAAATATTGTTAAAAAGGACCAGTTGTTCTTAAAAGTCTAATTTTCAAATGAGATTGAGTATGTTCTCACAAATGGGGAAAGAATACTGGTGAGATTTTTAAAGCCATTACACAATCAATACTTCAAAACATATTTCTATAACGAATCAGTAGATATAAATTTAAATCAAATCAGGCAAGTTGACAATGCCTTGCTGAGTATACGACAGAGTGCCATAATTCATGTAAAAATACAACGATGAAAAGAAAGTGAAATTACTCAACGACTTTCTCTCCAATAAAAGAATCAAAATTAATGATAAAAGCAACAAAATACTTTTCACAAGTTTAAACAACCCTGTTATTTGGATATTGGAGAGCTATGGCCGAATTAGACGACGAATATCAACCATAACTTAATTGGGCACGCGTACTAGAATTGAATTGTCTGAGATCAAATAATTTGACGTTTTCAGTTTAACACAGTGAATGACGAAATATTTACAATTTTCTTAATTTCAAATTTATTTCCCGATTGATAAATTTTTTTGAAATATTTTTAAAATATTCTGTTTTGCTTCATAGTTTTGCTCATTTCATGTACTTAAAGACTTTGGGCAGAATTGAGCCAGACCACATTTTAAATTCAGTTTAAGGTATAATTTAAGCACTTTAAATATCTTAGGTGTGTAAAAACATGACAGTAGGAGACTTACTTGAATACGCATGACAAGATGTCTTCAGTAAACTGTAGTTTTAATGTAGAATTGCGTATTATTTTTCATTGATGGCATTTTTAACCATATGACATGGGATTTAGCGACAAGAAAATGTTGACTAATAATTTTTGTTCATCAATGGGCACACAAAAATATGAAAAATCTTACAAAACCCTTCAGAGTGGTGTTGTACCTCCAGTAGACTTAGCCGTCGCCTGTAAAAACTTCAAAATCTTAGATTATGTTAAGTACATCTGTTATAACTTTGATAAACAACATAATGTACTCAGAATGAAATTGTTTCGGGATACTATTTAAAGGCGAAAAATTAAAATTTTAGAAAATAAATGTTTGTCAATTGACAAAGCCGAAGAATGTTCTAGAAGGTGAGATTACCTCATCGCCGGGGCACCTATAAATCTCTTAAATATTTATTTTAAATCAGGAATTAATCTGAGTGATCTCATAACGCTTATTTTTATAACTCTAAAATACATTTACAACGAACACATTTCTTCATAAAAAAGACGATATGATCCCTTACTTATAGTTTATATATGAACTACCAAAAGGTACGTTTTAAAAGTTGTGAAAATAAAATTATTTTGCTTGTCAGTAAATCAACTATAGATCTTAGACGTTGATTTTTAGAAGTAATCCAAGCAGCTTACAGCTCAGTTTGAATCATAGGTCTTTCATGACATTCCTGATTGAATTTGAAAAATATAAGGGGAAAGAAAACCAATATATATAAAATGACTTATGGCGCCATAGATGCAAAAACTAGTGCTGTTAATGGTTAGCTCTGGCTAAGGTTCTCAAAATACAATTCACGTTTAAATATGACATAATAACGATTTTGAAGAATCAGTACTTAATATCAATTTTCAAATTTTATAAAAACAATATCTTTGAGACGGTGTGGGTAAGATTACCTAAAATTATAATTTAGACTTTTTTACTTTTTCCGATTATCAATTTATTTATTTTAGGTAATTATCAATAATTATAAAACGCTGCGATAATTTTGCCGAAATCTTTCTTAACCATGAATATATTGTGATTGACTTTTTATTTTTTAATTGCTTTAAAGTTATCAGCGTAAATTTAATTTTTAATTTATCACGCGAAAGCATGCTTATCAATTGATATTATAGATTATCATGACCGATTCACACATAATCGAAAATATTAATGATGGTCGAAAATGATATTTTCATAACGTGACAATACTAATCTAAAATAATTCATATTACAAAAATAAATATTATCTATCTAGATTCGATTTAACGACGTTCATAATTCAATAAATGATACCAAACAACTCCCCTATCATTAAATTTATGATTTATGTGTTAACAAAGTGTCTAATCAAAATTATAACGCCATTGCTCAATACGAAAGCTAGAGAACTGCCAAAAAGTATTAAAATTAACTGCAAACACTTATTTCGTTCTTTGAGGTTTAATTATCGTTAAATTTTATGTTTAATAATAAAAAAACTCATGTATAGATCTTAATAAGTTTTTAAATCACATGAGACTTTATTCGACAATGTGGCGATATACACTTTATAATGATCGTGACTAATCGTTAGTGTGTTAATCTTCTTTAACAATGTCGACGAGGATGGAAGAAAATATTCCTCCTTTCTCGAGAAATTCTGAGCCGTCTGACTGGCTATTTCGATATGAACTAATTGCTGAAACAGAAGACTGGACGCAAATTAAGCAATTCTCCTTCCTTCCAACATTCTTTGACGAGGGGTCCTGAAGGAGTACCGCTCCACGTCAATATCGTCTCTACTGGCCTCAGAGAAAAAAAATTAGCCCAAATCAAGGCTTGGATGAGCAATCTTAGAAGTAGCGGCGATTCACTCTCCTCTGACTTCTCAAACTTCACTTCGATGACCTTTTCTCCGAGACAGGATATTTCCTGCTTTCGATCGAATTTAGAAGCCTCCCTAAAGCGGCTCAACTATCACTTTCGGCTTCTGACCGAGATGACTAAGTATCGCAAAGAATATTGACCTCTTTACCACATGCAATTGCAGTCCACATTCGGGCCATGGGAGTCTGTGATGTCTCTAAGATTTGACAATAAGCTAGTACCCTGCTGACTCTAGATACGGCGATTCACCACATGGCAGCTAGCGTTGATGGAGAAAAAAATACAAGCGATAAATTATCGCATGCTGAAGATGTGTTAGCCATAAACAAACGAAACGTTATTTCTAGCCATAAACAAAGTAATAACCTAGACGAGATTTTGCTTCAGATTCAAGAGGGCATTGAAAGTCTTAAGACTAATCAAACTGGGGGTTATGATAGCCCCGATTAATTTAAAACCTGTGAGATGTGTGGATCGAGGGAGCACCGAACACAAGATTGTTTGGTGAAAATCGTCTGCTCCTTCTGTAAGAAAAGAGGACGTTCCGCTCGAATTTGTTGAAATAAGAATAGTAATTCTCGTCGTTTCTACTCTTACTCTCTTTTTAATCACCTCGAAAATAACTCATATCTAGTTGACTTCAATATCCTTACAAACAATCGATGTGGTCAGGCCTTATTAGATACGGGTTCTTGTATTTCGCTGATTAACGCAAAATTCGTAGAAAATATCAAAGTTGCCCCTTGTAAAGTTAATTTGGTTAGTGTCAACGGAACCCAGATCGAACACGATGGAAAAATTAATCTATCTATTTTAATAAAAAATAGATTACTGAAGAGGGATTTCATAGTCTCGAGCAAAATAAATTGTGATCTTATTATTGGCCGAGACATACTGAAGGATAATAACACATTACTCGACACAAGAAACCAATATTCTAAATCAAAATACATTGATTGTTCGGCTATCGATAACCTTAAACTAAATATCAACGGAGGGTTACAGGAATGGCAAAGGGATAAAATATCAATATTATTCCACAAAAAATTGAGTGTTTTTCTACAAACGAGAACGATATCGGCCATACAAATCTGTGCCCTTTGGATATCTATACAGGTGACGCAAACCAATCTGCTCAAAACCATATAGAATCCTATGCATTTGAAGACCAGATTTGAAAATAAAATAGATAACATGTTGCGCTACGGAATAATAAAAGAATCAAACAGCCCATGGTGTTCACCAGTAGTCATGGTTAAGAAAAAGATAGTCACAGACTGTGCGTGGACTATCGGAAATTGAACTCAGTAACGTCTAAGGACCAATACTAACCGCCAAACATCGATGAAATCCTAGACGAAACTTCTGGACATCCATATTATTCTTCTCTGGATCTTGAGTCTGGGTACTGACAGTGTGCAGTCAGCGATGCAAGCAAATATAAAACGCATTCTGCCCATATGTCAGATCGGGACTTTATGAATTCAATGTGATCCCATTTTGACTATGCAAAGCACCAGCCCACTTCCAACGGTTGATGGATAAGGTGCTAAAGGGACTGGAATGCTGTAGAGTTTCGTAAGAAGACATGCTCATTTTTTCGAATTCCTTTGAAGAACATCTTACGGATATAGAGGAAGTTTTTGATAAACTACGAGAAACAGGTCTGAAATTAAAACCGAATAAATGAAAGTTGGTGCAATGGAAAGTTGAATTTCTTGGATACATTGTATCGAAAGATGGAATATCTGCTCACTCTTCTCATATAGATCCTATTCTAAACTGGAAATCCCCATCAAATAAATCAGATATAAAATCATTCTGAGAGATTTCATGGTTTTATCACAGGTTCATTGATAATTTCACTTATATTGCGCACCCCTTTAATTAGCTAATGAGAAAGGAGGAGCCTTGGGAGGTAGACTATTCTACTGAACTCGCATTTAATCAACTTAAGGATCGATTGAAGAACATACCAACATTGGGGAAACCAGACATCTCTAAGCCATTCATTCTGCACTGTGATGCATCTGATGTGGCTATTGGAGCAGTTCTCTCCCAACAAGGAAAACAGGGTCTGGTACCAATGGCTTTTACGAGTCGAACATTGAATTCTGCAGAAATAAAATATTCTACCATTGATAAAGAGTGCCTAGCGATCGTGGCTGCTGTCATGAAATTCCGAAATTATCTATACGGACCTCGATTCGTGCTAATGACGGATCATAACCACTCTTTCATCTGAAAAATATGAAAGACGTGAGAGGGCAACGCACACGTGGGATCCAGGAGCTGGAAGAATTCGATTATACCATTGAGTATATTAAGGGTAGTCAAAATATTGTGGCAGACTCGCTTTCAAGAATCTCGGCAGCAATTAAGATTGACTTTAATATGGATTTTGGAACGGAACAAAAAAATCGAAGACTTATTCAACATGTTATCAAAGTACTTAGGCAGCAGGAAAATCCCAACCATGATGACAATATGGGACTGAAAGTACTGAGAGGAAGAGCTCATTTAGAAATTATTGGTGATCTCCTATACCACACAGGTAGAAGAGGAATAAAATAGTCGTTCCGGAACACTGCATTAACATGATTATCCAATCAATGCATGAAAAAGGTTTAGGTCACTTAGGAGTCAATAAAACAGTATCATCTATTCGCGATAGGTTCTTTTGGCCCGATATGGCTTCTGATGTTAAAGAACAGCTTTCTAAATGCTTACTGTGCAACTTAAACAAATCCAAGAGCTGAATTGCATCCTATATCCGATAAAAGCAGATTTGGACAATGGGAGATAGATTTTACTGGTCCCCTACCAACAACATCGAAAGGCAATAAATACATTATGGTGTGTGGATCATTTTAGCAAATGGGTCGAAGCAGAAGCCATACCAGATATATCAGACAAGACCGCGGCAGAAGTTTTATTTTCAAACGTCATTTGCAGATATGGTGTGCCTAGTAGTATTCTAACGGACCAGGGCACGGCAAATGAATCAATATTGTTCACGCACATCTGGCAGTTTATGGGAATCGAGTAGTTAAGGTCAACCCCTTACCATCCGTCAACTAATGGTCTAATGGAACGAACTAACAAGACAATAAAGGACATCTTGAGGTCCGTGACTAGATCTAATCCTGAAAACTGGGACATACATCTCGATAAAGCCTTATTTGCAATTTGTGCTGCTAAACACAGTTCTACAAACTATCTCCTGCATTCTTGGTTCGCGGATCTGAGCCTAAACTCCCTATAGATCTCTCAATAAACAACCCTACAAATGCTTCAGAGGTACAAATCTTATCATGTATTCGTTCAAAAATTAGGGACCTCTCTAAAATCGGTATTCAAAATAGTGGAGAATAATTTGAAAACCTCGGCTACAAGATGAAACGTTTGTACGATACCCAAATCTACGAAATAAAATTTTCGGTCACAGCGTTCTTCTTAAATACGGGCGGCTTCAAAGCTAGAACAACGCTTTGAAGGACTGTTCGAGATAATTAATGCTGAACACTCGGTATATGACATAAAAGAGCTGTTCTATCCGAATAGGATTAAACGAGTCAATCACGAACTATTGAACTGATGCGCTAATCCTAATTCAAATCCAGAAGAAAATTCTATGAATGAGCAAAGACCTTCTCGACCAAGAAAAGATCCAGGGTTCTATAACGAAAGTTAAATAAGAGGTGGTGGTATGTGGCGATATATACTTTATAATGATCGTGACTAATCGTTTGTGTTAATCTACTTTAACAGCAGCATACGTTTTCTTCTCTGTGAATATATAGAGGCTCAAGAGAAGATAAGTTGAATTATTTACAACCGAGAAAGATTAATAAAACCATCACTAACAAATCATAATATAGTGTGGAAAAACGATCGAATAATTTTATTAAAATATATTTTTTCATTAAAAATAAACATATTTTTTAAATTTACAAATTTTCTAAGAATTTCATAAATTCATATGTGCATCCATTTAATGTTACCTGGAGTGTGACCTGAATTTTAGATTAAAAATTTTAAGGAACATTCAGATCACAACGAAAAATAAGAATTTAAACAGTAAAAATATCAAAAATATTTTTATTTTGTTGAAAAAATTTAAACAAGGAATTAATTTATGTGAAATCAAAACAATCCCATTCATGAATTTCATGATTTCATGGTTATAAGGTTGATCTCATTCTTATTAAATTATTCACAATCATAACATTTAGCTTAAGTTAATCCACAAAATACTTTACAATTGATGTTGGATCCACAATTATTAAATACTCTGTGGATTACAATGAGCATGAATACCTTATTATATAATCTGGATAAACTATTTTAAGATAAAACAAAGATATGTTAAAATATAAAACACAAATTTGGAAAAAAATAAAATTCATTAAATATTTTTATTATTTGAGAAGTATCATACATATAATATAATACTGAGTTTTCGCTGAACATTATCATAGTATTCTAATTAACAGGCGAAATTTTTATGAAAAATTGATTTGATACATCATTTATTCTAGTGTTTATATATAGATGAGCGAATCGATTATTTTTTTAAATATAATGATATTTATAATTGCGAACTGATAGAGCATGATTAATGCTTAAATAATCTTTTTTAAGATTTAATTAATCATTAAACTCATAAAACTATAATTTTTGTGTGAAATTTATCTTTGGCGTATTATATTAATGATCTTTCAGTCTGAAAATAAAAAATATACTTTATATGAATCACTTAGATTTGCCAACATTGCAATCGTATTCGTTTTCTCGTTAAAGATAAAATAACATTGATTCGATCCCAATTTAAGTTAAAATCTAATATAAGCTAGATAGTTAAACCACTTTAATGCCCTTATAAAATTTATGTGAATAAATTTTAAATATAGAAATAAATAAACGATCAAATATTTCTCAGACTACGATTAGCCTGCTTCGTAATTGAGATGTTTAAGAACAATTTATCTTTTGATCATAATGAAGTGAAAAAATAACAGTTTACTCAAAGAATATTATAAATATTATTTTATTCAGATATGAGATTTCCATTTTAATATTTTGCACATAAATATTATTCTAAGATATATTCAATTTGTCAATTGTTATGTCAATTTATTTACTGTCAAATACGCGCAAGATTATCATTAAAATTGTCTTTTATAATGTTGAAAATGGAAAAAATATTCACATGATAAAAGTTTTATTTGACCGTTCTGTTTTGATATGCTCATAATCGAAATCGCACGTTTCTAAAATATAGAGGGAAAATATAATGATTTATAACCATAAATTTTAATTAATTTAAGAAAATTAGTTATTATGACGTTATAAGTGCAGAATTTACACGAATAAAAGCTGCATCATGCAACTAAACTAAGACAAAAATTATGCCATCGACTTTAAGTATATAACTATGATATAGGGTGCTTATATATGTCATTTAAAAGAGTTCGGTCAAAAATAGAATGCTTCAATAACTTTGATATTCATGTAATTAATTTATAAACGAAAATAAACTAAATAGTCAAGAATATAATTAAAATCTTTCAAAGAAATTATAAAATAAACTCATTGATTCTTTTTAAAGATTTTCTAGACATTTAAAATCATTAAATGATTTTGAGTAAATTGCTTTTTAGTCTGTGAATGGTTTCTCTTGAGTTTTTCGTGAAATTATCACCCAATAAAATCACAGTATTTCGGAAAATATCTTGATGTAATTATTCTCAAGACAACTCTCTAGTACTAAAAATAAAATCTACAATTAAACATTTCGTCAAAATAATACTTTTTATTCAATTCAAGTTAAAAATTATATATTTAATGATAAACTTCACTACATCATGAAAAGACGTTGTTAACGTTTAGAATATCAAGATGATCAAAAATAATTCTTTTATCTGTGGTTTTGCTTTACCTTCTTCTTACTTCTTTCATAGTAGCTATTGACATACATTTAGCCGTGCTGCTCATCTCTAGAATTTACTTCCTTCCCGAGGTTTAAAAATTAGGCTTAATTAAGTGTTGAACCCTAACTCACTTTGACTCATAAGATTTACCTTGTTTTCATGGCATTGGTTCATTAAAAAAAAGACATATTCGAATATTGTTATGAATAAATAGGATATCGCTCAAAGCTCTGTCAAGATAAGACCGAACCTCACATTTAATCTCGTTGTTGCTCGAGGGCTCACTGATCTTCTCCATTTGGAGTGTAATATATCCACAATTCTGAGTATAGAGACCATGAAATCGATCAACAAAAGGTAATATTTTTTACGTAAAATTATCAAAAATAAACTTATTCAAAATTTTGTTCATTAGTTGCGAAAGCATAGAAAATATGAATAAATTTCAAAATATCTTATGAATGTATGTTCAATTACGTATTATTATCAACTTATTAAAATAAATCTCAAAATGAAAAAATTTAATTATTTTCAAGAAAAGAGATAATTTTTATAATATTAAAATATCTAAACAGGTTAAAATTAATTTTGAGATATTTAATAGATGTAATTTTATTAATTTATCTGATAGAAAGATTAATAATCTAGATAATCAGATGAATGAAAAAGATTATGAGACTGGGTCTAGCCACTTGGTACATTTATTTAACAATCAAATAAATTATCCATCAGAACAATAATGTTCGCGCATTCTTTTATCATGAAAAATAAATTCATAATTAATTATCGTTCCTTTTTTTCTTGTTAAAATTAAGACATCTAATTTAGTTTACTTTTAAAATATTATAAACATGTAAACCTCAACAAATTTTTTACAAAAACAAAACTTTGAAAACAATAATCACGTGAAATTACGAGATCATCGGTTTAATAGACGACGTATGAATGATTTTAAAGATATTTTCTCTTCTTATTTTTGATTGATGGATCAATTGTTAATTCCCCTCATCGAAAAAGATAAAATTGAAAACAAAATCAAAAATTCTATTTAAAACGTAAATCTACAGAACATGATTCACCGCGAAGAAGGTATCCAGGACATATCTCATAGTCAAACTCCTGTTCAAAATTTCGGTACTCTAGATGCAATAACAATCGAAAAGACGTTTTACCATCTAGTTCGACAGAAAGAATGACCATGAAGAAAAATCATAAATCAAATATTTCGCCGAGATGGATATTATATAAAAAGTATATGAAAAAGGAAGAGACTTTTGAGATTATTTCAAACTTATCGACCATCCAAATACGATTTTTTTTCACCAAATTATTTCAATGAATTGAAAAACAAGGGATCTGAATCTAAAAGCTCGCTGGGTTATAAAATTCGAGATACTGCTAAAAACCTACAGAGATACCAATACTTAAGAACCAGTCTAAAGCAGAGATCGACAATTGAAAATAAGAGCTAAAGATAACTTAAATCCTCAATTATTGACGATTTTTAAAAGTGAAAAAGAATCTAGACAGTATCCGGGATCGCCGTTGTGTCATAGAACTGGTTCTACTGACTGCTTTTTAATAGACACAAGTTTTGGAGTCAGATAAGATATTGGAGGTTGTCAGAAACTTTCGGTAAAAATGATAAAAAATTTAATCAAGAAAATACTTTCGGTTATTTTAAATCAACTTTAAAAGATAAACATGAAATTAAATTTCTAGATAGAGTTTTGGCTGAGTTAAGTCTTTTATCTCATTTCGAATCACGTGAGATTTTGAATAAAAATCAAAAATTAGTGGTCTGCTACTTCAGCAGTTAATTGAAACTTTCGCGGAATTTTCGCAAGCTATGCAATATCTCTTTGAAAAACATCACTATAAATAAATCCTAAATTATATAAAGATATTCAAGAACTCATGTTTAATTTGAGCATGAAAACATTTGCAGTATTTTTATATTATTTTAAGAGCTCTGCACAACATTCTTTTCGCATAAAAGAAGACAATTATTCGATGTGGAGTACTTATTGATCCTTTGTACCTTCAGAAATTTAAAGAAAAAGGAAGATATATCGGAATAGTACTTTAAATTTATCTATTTAAGATAAAAATCAAAAGTTACATATTTGATAAACACAAAGAAATGGTCATGATTGAGCCAAATGGACATTGATTTTGATCTATATTAAGTAATGGACATAAATTTATGAAATATATATTTTGTAAATTTTAATTTTATTTTCATTTATTAAGAAATTAAACAGAAAATATTTCAAATTTAAATAGAGGAAAATAGGTTAGTTGAATGTTTTCTTAGCATCATTGATATTGAATTTTAGACGAAATTTTAACAAGATTATAACTGTAGTGTTTTTTATCTTAATGATTCAAGTAACCTTAAAAGTACATTTAAATGTAAATATTTTCATTATTGGCATAAATGGAATGTTTTCAGTTGTTGATTCTTGTAAATTATTATTTGTTAACAGTTTTAACTGTCGATATCAGCTTCTATCAAAATGTGCGATTTATATTGTCGCTTATAATTATAGATTTAGCAATTGATAAAAACCTAAATATAAGTTTTTTCAAAGTCTAATTTTTCTATTTTTAGATTAATCTTATGAAATTTATAAAAATAATTGTACTTTATAATCCATTATCTTAAAACAAGATGTCTCAAAATGTGTTTAAATCAAAATTTTACCTGGAATATTTGTTTTATATCCCTTATAAAACTTTGCACCGAATTTTTAGTTTTATAAAAATAAACAAATTATTAAAAATGGGTACTTTTTCAAAAATATTAAAACCAAAAAACTTTACTATACGTCAATAACTCTCAAAAGTGATTGAGTAAATTGAATTTATAGATGTTAGAGATAAATTTTTTGACTTTAATGGGGATTCATTAAAAACATGTTCTGGACTCATATTTCTAATATAAATGTGAATGAACATCAAAAATGTCATGTTTTTGTTCCAAAAATTTCTTATAAATTTTTACCACGTAAAATATAGAATGATAAATGAGAGAGAACGAAAATAACTAATCAAATTTAAAAATTAACATTGATGAATATTTCATAAGATGAGAAGAAAAAATCTAAAAAAAAATTTTTATGTGAACATTTTGAAATCAGAATTTTAAATATACTTAACTTCTTGAATGATTTTGATAATCCTATACAGAACGATATATATAATAAGATAACAGAATGGAAGACAAACTATGTATAAAATTAATGGAATGCGACAATATAATCTATGAAATTGATCTTTAAAATCTAATATGTCAAACAAGTATACTCATTTAAATAAAGATAACAATAATTCGATACAATTAATATGGATGATATTAATACGAAATATAGTTGAATAAATAAAAGTAAAATCATGGAGAATGCACAGAAAAATAAATTTAGACGAAATTTATAAACCGTCACATTATGCGAAAAGTATATAAGAAACCTAAGATGAAGCGATTTCCAAATGAAAAATGGTCTGAATAAGGAAAGAACGTTTGTATTGGAATGAAACAAGACTTACGATAATAATCATGCATGAACGTAATTTCTCATATTTGTAAAATTATGAATTATTCTGTCTTTACTATTTAAAATTCTTTCATAATTTTATTTATTATATAATTTAAATTTATAAATGGGAAAATATAAGTGAAATGTAATTGGAACACTTAATAACAGACTCTTGAAGACATTCCAACATTAAATGATTTCAAGCATGTTAAAATAAAATTTTTGTGAAAGTGCTGTGACATATCAAATCGAATTATTTAAAATACATGAATTCAGTATTTATGTTGAATTCCTGAAACAAAGAAATTAAAAATGTAAAAACTAAAATAAGGCTTATATCTTCTTTTGATCTCACAAAGAAGTATAACTTTATTAAGGATTCAAAAATCTTTTAATGATGTGATAATTTTTCACATTATTCTATATGCATTTTAACACAAATTTAACTTCATTTGAGAATATAATCATTACTTTTAAGATATTATAATTATATCACAAGGATCCAATTTTCACCTTTAAAATGATTAAATATTACACTTATATCTTTTAAAATCTAAAAGAAAGAGGTTGTTTATGCCCGAATATTTAAATATTTTTTGAATCATAATACATAATTAAAATTTTTGATCTGTTGAACAAAATATAAAATTAAAGGATCTTCATAGTTGATTTTAATTTTTGATAATCGACATTTATTTAACGTAGGATATCAGGGTTACGTGAAATATTAATATCTCTGTAAAATATGAACACGCTTTAAAAATTACATTAAATAATTTCTTGTCTCAACAGTTTATTTTATGATAATGCAAAGCAAAATATATCATAAATGTTTTTTAAAAATTTTTAAATTATGAATTTAAAAAATAAATTAAATATGTTATTTAAAGAAAAAAACGTTCAAAATTCTATCTTCAAAAATGTTGCAATTCCGATTTAAACACAAAATGTTTGTTATCTTAACTGACAAAAATTTTATTTGCTAAATAATTCTCATTGTAACACAAAACACTTCACTAATTTGGTGATAAAAAATATTCATAAGTTCTCCACACATTTAGCAGTATGTATTCCACGAAAATAATTGTTTGCATAGCTAATTTAGACGATAGAAAATACTGGAGATACTTTATTTTTAAAGTTGAAAAGAGTAGGAGAACTTCATTTTGAAATATTAGATATAAATGATTTGAATATTGATTTTATTTACTTTTACTTCCATATATTGCATTGTTTCCAATAAATCTCGAAAGTAATCGATCAGCTTACGATGTCATTCTTTTTTCAATTTTTTATATTTATTACTACGTCTGCGTATATCCAGAGGAGATAAAATCGTTAAACTAATCAAAATATTCTCAAAAAATTAAATTTAATGTTCATCTGAAATTAGTGATATGAAATAGATGAAAATATTTTCAGAGTCGATCTTTTTTAACATCGAAACAGTTTGATGTTTATTATACTTCGAAAATATCTGATGATCAGGACGTCCGTTATTTAAAATGGCGTTATTTTAAACAGAAGTCATAACCTCGAGCGATTTTATATTCAGTTCCTGCATCATAATCGGCTTAAAAATTATGGTAAAATTAAGATTATCTTATTTCCTAATCTTTCTCTTCTGTTGAAATTTTCTCATTATTTCTTCTAAATTCTTAATGAAGTGTCTGTAACCTATACGAAATGTATCAAAATTCATTCTAAAGGGTAATTTTGGATTGAAATAGTTTAATTAGCAAAGAAGGTTAACTGTTTATTGTATAAAAATTGAATATTAATGGGTTCAAAACAAACAATAATCATAAACGTTTTAATAGTTTTTTCAAATATTTTCAAAGCTGCTTTTTATCTTGAAGAACGTGCTACTATACAGTTTCCGAATTCAGACGGTTAGACAGTGAGCACCAATAAAAAACTGTAATCTGTTTTGTATTTAATAAAACTAAAAACATCTAAATTATTAACACTTTTATCAGTTGATCATTTTTGTATGATACTATCTGTAATACATGGATGAGATTGATAATTCGAAGAAATAAATTCCCCAGCTTCAACCATTGTATTATATTCATGTTATGTCCTAAATACATAATATTGATTTTAAATTGCTAAGATTGTCATATATGCCATGATGAGTCGAAAAACGTCGTATATAAAACTATATGTTCGTATTTTAACAAGTTTATTAGTTTAAATTCGTTTTAAATTAAACAAAACATTCTTTCCATCACATTTTATTAAAATATTGAAGAAAAATGAATTTTATTTTCTTAAAATTAAAAATATGAACCTTTTGTAATTAAGGATCTGATATTTTTCATGTATTCTACCATTAATAATTTATTACCTATAATATTTATTATTTTTTCATTAATTTTTTTGCTATAATTCATTCAGCTAAAATAAATCAGTTTTGGACAATGGAATTATAAGGTTAGTAATGTCAAATTTTGCACATGCCATTTGATGAAAATGATGAAGGAAGCAGATATAGCACAAATTGAAAATTTAATTTTCTTCGTGATTTAAGTTTTTCATCTGTCCAAATAAAGTATTTTTTATTTTATAAGTGGTAAATGCTAATAAATTCGGTTATGTTTATAAATCACAAAATTATTTCTGATGATTTCATAGAATAATAGTTGATTTATTCTTTGAATGTTATTTTTCAGATAAAACATGCCAAAATTATGTTAATATTATTTATCTCAGTTTAGACACGCTTTATAATGAAATTACTCTTCATTTCATATTTATTAAAGGATAAATTGATCATTCAAGATAATTATTTTTGACTTCATGTTTTGTTAACATCATTTATTGAATGTAAGACTTTAATTTTTAACCTGATAATGTTTAAATGATAACACAAGAAATTCTACTAAATTATTCGAATATACTCTTTTCACACTCTTGTTTATCTTTGACAAGGCAGGAATTAAGAGGAAATTTATATTTAAAGATTATACTTACCAGTTTAATCTAAAATAGAATGAAACAATTTACAGTAGGTTTTCAAAGGGTCAAATACAATCGTGCCATGTAATATTAATCGAAAATGGGAAACAATACTACCAAAATGGGAACATACATGTTATAAAAGAGGAAAATTCAATACTTAAATAATAAAATTTGATAGCGCCGGAAACTTATTTTTTTGAAACAAAAGTTTCAGATAACTCAACTGTTTATCTCTTTATTATCATCAAATATATGAATCTATACTTATAGAATAAAACGTATATACGCATCGTCTGTTATCTTTATTCTAAAAAAAGCTAAAAAAACAATATGATCAGGGGGAATAGATAATCCAACAATGTTAACATTTTTCATATCTCAACCATACCTCCAAATGAGTAGTATGAACAACAGAAAACATTTTTACGAGGTATTGTTGAGGCGATATCCACAGAGAACCCAACCAATCAATGATATGGGTAACAGGCGAGCTTCTTACTTTAATTCGACGTTGCTATGTTTAACAAAAACAATTAATACTGATCTATCACGAGCGTTTACGGAGTATTAATATACAACACCTCCTTTATTAAGATTGAACATTCAACCTTCTTTCGGCTAGACGGCTTGACCTTCTTACTGGCCCAATATTTTCGAATGATAAATTGCCATGTGGTATGTAGCTTGAATCTGCTTGTTCCCTTTCAGAGAAAGAGTCTTCAGGTTCTTCAGAGCTTGGTACATTTGTTTCTAGGCTGGACATGGAGTGTGCGGGCAAATCGTATTTGATTATGGGAGGTGTATGTTGTTCTGGCGTTTCTTGGAGTTTCTCATTTGATTTCAGAATTTGATCTGCGTGCCTTTTCATCACACCCAATGAGGTTTCTACCAGATAGAGTCGCTTCCTAAAACTTTCGATATCGCTCCCTGAATCCATTTTTGTTTCTTCCATAAATCCTAGGACCCGATCATTTTCGTTAAAGTTTGTTTGTTTATTCATCTTTACCTTCTCCGGGGCTTCATGTTGTCAACCCATGACCGTAGACGTCTTCCGAGCATTAAAAGGCCGGTGATTCCTTTGTTGTACTATGAGAGGCCGATCTGTAGCTCCATAAGAATTTCATTAGTTGGGGTGAATGTCGTTTCCAGTAATGTTTCCTAATGACCCTTTTAGCGTTTGGACGAATTTCTCAGCTAACCCATTCGTTTGAGGATAGTATGGGGCCGATGTTACTAATTCGATGTTATTTGTCCTCGCAAAATTTTTGAATATTTGAGAGGAAAACTGAGGGCCGTTATCTGACACAATTTTCTTAGGTATTCCTATTCGGCAAAATATTTCGGATAGAACTCTCGTGGTTTCTTCAGCTGTGGTGCTATTCATGATGATTGCCTCTGGCCATTTGGAATAATCATCGATCAATACCAAAATCATTTTTCCTGATAAGGGACCCAAAAGTCAACATGAACGCGTTCCATCGGAAATGATGTGCCTGGCCAGTGAATAATATCAGCTTTTGGAGGTGATTTCCGTTTCTCTAACTGGCACTTGGAACAACTTGAAATCATCCTTTCGATATCCGCGTCCATTCCTGGCCACCATAGGTACGTCCGAGCTATCGATTTAGTTTTTACAACGCCGAGGTGACCTTCGTGCATCCTATTTAAGAACGTGCTTATCAATTTTTTTGGAATCACCAGTCTATTTTCCATGATGATGGATCCATCCATGGTTGATAGTTGGTCTCTCCTTCTGTGAAACGCCTGTATTTCTTCATCATATTTCCTATTCGGCCACCCATTGATAATGAATGAATACACTTGTTCTAGCGTTTTGTCATTTTGTGTTTCTTCTCGTAAAGTATTCCACGTCACGCACGTTATGTGGTTTCTTATGCAGTTAATACTTTCAAGTGGGGCGCCATCATTAGTTGTCTCCGTGTCTATAGGCAATCTGGATAATGCATCGGCTATAGTGTTTGATCTACCATCTCTATAGCTAATGTTAAAGTTCACTCCGGATAGGAGATAGCCCACTTAATCATACGAGCAGAAATTGTTTGAGGAATGCCTTTTCTATTTCCAAATATTCCTACGAGAGGTTTGTGGTCTGTTATAACTTTGAATGGAACCCCATCTAAAAATGGGAAAAATTTTTTGATTGCCCACCATATTGCCAGGGCCTCCCTTTCAATGACCGAATAGTTTCGTTCACTTGTGTTTAGTGTTCGAGATGCATATGCGATGGGTTTTTCTTGTCCATCCTCCAATACGTGGAAAATTGCTGCCCCTAATCCCTTCGATGATGCATCCGTCACTAATACAATCGGCAGTGTAGGGTCAAAGTGAGCCATAACAATGTTTTCTGCCAATCTTCGTTTAGCCTCTTGAAAACTTTGTTCCTGCTCGTCGTGCCATACAAATGCTTGTCCTTTTATTTGCAGTTTATACAGAGGAGATAAAATCGTGGACAGATTTGGAATATGTGTCCTATAGTAATTTACTAGTCCGCAGAAACTTTTCACCTCTGTGACATTTGTTGGGGAAGACATATTTTTAATTGCTTCGATTTTGCATGGAGACATCGAAATCCTGTTGTGAGATCCTGTAACCACAATATTCGACTGATGGCTGAAAAAATTTACATTTCGCTAGTTTAACTTTCAGTCCATAATCTTTTAGTCGTGTGAGAACTTGTTCTAGTTTCTCTTGGTGCTCTTCGTGTGTGTCCTGTAATGATAATGTCGTCTAGATAGACCGCTGTCATGTCGATATCTCTTAAGATACTTTCGATTGTTCTTTGCCAGATAGCTGGGGCCGATGCCAAGCCGAACGGTAAACGTTTGAATCTGTACAACCCTTTATGAGTGTTAATTGTGGTATAATGTCTACTTCCTTCGCTGAGTTCAATTTGCCAATATGCTGAAGCTAAATCTATCACTGTAAATAGCTTTCCTCCAGTTAACCTAGAGAGTAAGTCTTGTGTTCGTGGAAGGATACCGATCAACTGCTATGCTGGCGTTTAGCCCTGTTGAAAAATCTGCACACACTCTTAATTTGCCGTCTTTTTAACTAGACACACAATTGGAGCAGCCCATTCGCTGAAGTGTATCTTTTCAATTATTCCCTTTTCCTCCATTTCATTCAACGTCACCTCAATTTGTTTCTTCTTAAATAGGGACACAGGTCTTGTCTTGCAGAAGCATGGTCTTGCCTCTGGTTTGAGTGTGATGTTAGCTTGAAAATTCCTTAGTAAGCCGATATCACTGGAAAATACCTCTTGGTCTTTTTGTTTTAACCGCGCGACATCTTCATCAATTGAGAGGTGGAAAATTTTCAGCATTCCTTCAGGACTCATGATTTTTATCCAGTCACGACCCAAAAGGCTTGTACCGTTTGCACACACGTATAATTTTAAGTGATGCTTGATGCCTTTTTCCGTGACATTTACCCAAGCGGTTCCTAGTGGAGAAATAACATGACCACTATAGCTTTTGAATCTCTCGGCCGTTGGTTTGAGAACTGCCCGGATTCGTTGAAAATCAGCTAGCTTGAGGATAGTGATTGGTGAGCCTGTATCTATTTCAAGGTGAGTTATGATATTATTAATATTAACGACGGCATAAAACGGGGAGACATTATTAACCATATTATTAATTTCGTTTATTCTTGACGTCTCTTCAGCCTTGGATGACCTACAAGCCGTTCTGATATGCCCGATCTTCCCGCATGCATGACATTTTGCTTCCTTGAAAAAGCAATCTTCCTCTTTGTGATTCCTCTTCCCACAATGCTTGCACGATCCTTGCGAGATAGCCGGCCGTTTGAACTTCTTGACAGCGTTAACACTCCCACGCTTTCCATTTTTCGTGCATCTTGAGAGGCTAATTCTATTTGCGTGGCCTTTTCGACAGCTCCTTTAAAATCCAGATCCTCCTCGACCAGCAACGATGGGCGTATGTTTTTGCCATGATCGCTTAGCCAATGAATGAATTTGTCTCTAAGGGCCTCGTCCAGGAATGATCCGAACTGGCACTTTTCGCTGACCTTCTGGAGGCGCATGGCGAAGTCTGTGAGTGACTCGTCTTCATTTTGACTAAGAGTCATAAATTTGTATCTTTCTGATACCACAATCGTCTTAGGTGAGAAATGTTGGTCAAGTAAGGCCTTGATCTTCGCAACCTCCAACTTTGCCGGGTTTTCCCCCTTTGCGAGAGTTCTGATGATGGAATAGGTTTTCCTGCCAATGACCGCCAACAGTAGATCCGTTTTATCTTCCTCTTTGATTTTATTTATCCTGGTGAATATGACAAATCTTTCGTAATACTCATTCCAGTCGCTATTTAAATCAAATTCTTCCAGATTTGCAATCATTCGAATCCTCGTCGCCAATTGCTATGTTTAACAAAAACAATTAATACTGATCTATCACGAGCGTTTACGGAGTATTAATATACAACAGACGTTATGGACATACGTTCATTGATGGTGGTACTGCCAGAAGTATGCCCTCAACGCTTACTCACTACCTTATAATCATGGTGCACGATTTTGGAACCGAACTTTTTATTCCTGCATTTTTTGACTTAAAAACTGGAAAGAACATAAATACATGTTGCAACGTTCGCAATCAAACTATCTCTCTCGTGACAGAGGAATGAATATTCAGTACTATCACTGTAGATTTAGAGTTTTTAATAGTATCGGTAGTTAAAAATAAAAATTTACAAAGAGTACAGTACTCGGTTGTTATTTTAAATAAAAATAAATCTTTTAATGGTTCTCTACAATTTTAACGTATGCTAGGAAAACAGAGGTCAAATACTGTTTTATGTTTAACTCTTAACTATACTTCATATCTCATATGTTTTAGTTAGAAAAATTACATAAAATGCCTAAATAAAGAAGACGAACCTCTTTACCCATTTATGAATTATTTTTCATGAACATGGTTTAAAAAAATTTTCCCCCTCACTTTGAAATATAAATGTATTTTAAGATTATCATGGTTCATAAAGTACTTAAACTTCTAAATACAATATAATATTATTTGTCGTATTTTCCTCAATGAGTATACGTATTTAACTGCATTTATTTATTTTATAAAAGCAAAATACGTTCTTTATTCTGCGAAATATATTGAAACTCAAGTGGATGTAAGTTGAATTGTTTACAACTGAGAAAGATTAATAATACCATCACTTCTAAATCATTACTCAGAGTTGAAAGATAATCATATTGAATTAAATGATTAATTTTCTGTTGACATTAACTTATTCGTTTTAAATTTTAAAAATTTTAGGATTATTTAAGAGTTTCCTCTTCACTTGGTCAGATGTAATATGGGTAGTAACCTGAATTATAGATTATAAATTAAACGATCATTCATATCAGAAATTAAGAATGAAATTTAAACAATAAAATTATCTTAAATATTTTTATTTTTTTGAAAAAATTCAAACAAGAAATTATTATTAGTGATGTTAAAACAATTTAACGATAATAAGGTATATCTCATTTAAACTAAATTATTCTCAATCATAAATTATTTCGAAATTAATGCTTAAAATACTTTTAAATTAACGTTGCATCCAAAAGTATTAATTAAACTGTAGATTGTGAGCGTATTAATACCTTAAAATTTCAAATGTAACAATTCTAATTAGATGAAACAAAGCTTTATGAGAATATAAGGCATAAATTAGAAAAAATAAAATTAATTAAATATTATTGTTATTTGATAAGTATCGGAAATTTAATGTTATATTGAGTCTGCGCTAAACATACAAATTGTGCGATCATTAACAATATTTAAATCAATAAATTGATTTTTATTTGATTTTAGTTTTTATATATAGCTGAGAGAGTCTTTTTTATAATATATCGAGATGTTTTTGAGGGTCGCAGACTGATAGAGTACGATTGATGCCTAAATAACTTTGGCAAGACTTAAATTTATTATTAAACTGATTAAATTATAATTTTTGCAACTTTTTGTGAATTATGCCTTTGGCGTTTTATATTGATGATTTGACAGGCTTAAAATAAAAATATACCTTTAAAATATAACGTTCATTTGTCTACATTGTAATCGCATAAGTTTTCTGGTAAAAGATTAAACAACACTGATTCGAATTAAGTTAAAATCTAATTTAAAATTGATAGTTAAACCGCCTTAACGACGTCATAAAGATGACGTGAAAAATTTTTCTATTAAAAATAAATGTTAACGATCAAATGTTTCTCAGACTACGATTAACATTCTTCGTAGTAGAGATGTTTGAGAATAATTTAACTTTTGTTCAAAAAGGAGTGGGAAAATAACAATTTTTTCAAAGAATATTAATATGAAATTTATCAGATATGAGATATCACTTTTATTTTTTTCACATATATTTGAACCATTTTATTATCGGATTGTTTCAATTTAACAATTTTTATTTTAATTTATTTACTGGACAATACGTGCAAGATTATCATTAAAATTATCTTTTTAAATGTTGAAAATGAAAAAAATTTAATTATAAATATTCTATTTGACCATTCTGTTTAGATGTGCTTCATCGAAACACAACTTTCAAGAAAACATAAGGAAAATAAAATACTATTTATAACCATAAATATAAATTAATGTAAAGAAGATCAATAATTTAGACATTATCAGTAGAAAATTAAAAACGAAAAACTGTATTATGCAAGTAAACTAAGACAAAATATATGCCATCTCTGTAAAGTATTTAACCAAGATACAAGGTGTATACATGTCATTTATGAGAGTTCAACCATAAATAGAATTCCTTTATAACTTTGATATTCATTCAATAAATAGACTAGCAAGAATAAACTAAATAGTCGAAAATACTGGGAAAGTTTGTTAAAAGAAATTAAAAATAAACGAGTTGATTCTTTTAAAGATTTTAGTGACACTAAAATTAAAAAATGATAAATGATTTTTGGTATATTGCTTCATTAGTATTTAGACTGGTTTATTTTGAAATTTTTGTGAAATTATCACCAAACAAAATCAAAGTATATCTGATAAAATCTCGATGAGATAATTCTAAAATATCTCTCTTAATTAAATTAAGATCCACAATTAAAAATTTCTTAACAGTTTTTCTTTTTTGTATCCAATTTACGTTGAAAAAATGTGATTAATATTTAATGATAAACGTCCATACATTAAGAAAAACGTAATTTACGTTTTTGTAGAGCTCAATGAGTCAAAACTATCGTTTTATCTGTCTTAGAAAGTTATGTTCGTTTTACACCCTTCATAGTAGCTCTGATGAGACATTTTACCGTTCTGCTGTTCTCTCGAGTCTACCTCATACTCCATTTTTCAAAATAAGGTTGAGTAGTGTTGAATCCTAACTCACTATGACTCATATGAGCTACCGCGTTTTCATGGCATAGGTCCATTAGAAAAACCTATATTAAATTTTCATAATGAATAAATACTATATACCTCAATACTCCGTCAAGATAACTCAAAATCTTACATTTAATCTAGTTTTTACTCAAGCCTTCATCAGTCTTCACTTTTTAAATGTAAAATATCCACAGTAATGATTTTAAAGATCATAAAATCGATCAACAAAAGGTAACATATTAATACGTAAAGTTATCTCAAATAAATTAATTTAAAATTTTGTAATAAGTTGCGATATCATAGAAAATATCGATAAATTTCAAAATTTCCAATGAATGTATGTTCCATTACGTATTATTATTCACATATTAAAAAAATCTTAAAATGAAAAAAATTAATTATTTTCAATAAATGAGAAATTATTTGTACCCTATTACAATATTCAAAAGGCGTAAAAGTTTATATTTCAGGTATTTTTACAGATATTTTATTAATTTATCTGAAAGAAAGATTAGTAATCTAGATAATCAGAAGAATGAAAATAGATTAAGAGACTGGATCTGGCCGCTTAGAATATTTATTTAACTATCAAATAAATCATTGATTAGAATTATAATGTTCTCGAAGTTCTTTTATCCTTGAAAATAAATTCATAATTAATTTTTGTTTCGTGATTTTTTTCAGTCAAATTATTACTATTTAATTTGGCTCACTTTTAAAATATACTATTAACATGCAAAGCTCACAAAATTTATTTAAAAAACAAAACTTTGAAAATCATAACTACGTGAAATTACGAGAACATCGGTTTATTGACGACGTGTGAATGATTTTCAAGATATATTATTTCCTCTTATTTTCAATTGATCGATCGATTGTTAATACCCCTCTTATCGAAAAAGATAAAATTGTAAAGATAAATCAAAAATTTTATTTAAAACGTATATCTACAGAACATTATCAACCAGCAAAGAAGGTATCAGTGGAGAAATCTCAAAGTCAAACTCCTGTTACAAATTTCGGATTACAGATGTGATTACAATGGATAATGACGTTTTACCATCTAGTTTGACAGAAAGAATGATCATGAAGAAAAATCATCAATCAGATTTTTCGTCGAGATATAAATTATATGGGAAAAAGTATAATGAAAAAAGGAAGAGACTTTTAAGGTTATTTCAAACTTATCAACCATCCAAATACGATTTTTTTCCCTCAAATGATTTTCTTGAGTTAGAAAAGAAAGAATCTGAATCGACAAGCTCCGTTGGGTATAAAATTTGAGATACTCCGTGTAATTTACATAAACCTAAATACTTCAGAACGAGAAAAACGAGATCGACAATTGGAAATAAAGAGCCAAAGATAACTCTGAATCCTCAATTATTACCACTGACTTATAAACATGAAAAAGAGTCTAGACAGTATCCAAG
The DNA here is from genome assembly GCA_024349245.1 of Neodontobutis hainanensis. Taxonomy (NCBI): domain Eukaryota; kingdom Metazoa; phylum Chordata; class Actinopteri; order Gobiiformes; family Odontobutidae; genus Neodontobutis; species Neodontobutis hainanensis. The sequence continues at coordinate 205,844 of JALDNG010000387.1, read as the reverse complement.
ATTGCCTTTGTATCGAAGAACTGGTTCTATTGACTGCCTTTTAATAGACAATAGAATAAAACAGATAAGTGGTTGGAGGCGTGGTCAGAAACCATCGGTAAAGATGATCAAAGAATTTCAACAAGAAAATAATTTCCGTCATTTTAAATCAACTTTAAAAGACAAACATGAAATTAAATTTCTAGAAAGAGTTTTGACTGAGTTAAGTCTGTTATCTCATGTCGAATCACATGGAATTTCGAATATAAATAAAAAACTTAGCAGTCTTTTACTTCAGCAGCTAATTGAAAACTTTCGCGAATTTTCGCAAGCTATGCAATATCTCTTTGGAAAACATCACGTATATAGTTTTGTTTTGAATCTTGGGTTTTATAAAAATCTACAAGAACTAATGTCAAGTTTGAGTATGAAGACATTTGCAGTATTTTTATATTATTTAAGGAGCTCTGCACAAACATCTTTTCGCGTAAAAAGAAGACGCATATTCGATGTGGTGTACTTATTGATATTTTGTACCTTCAGAAATTTCAAGAAAAAGGAAGATGTATCGGAATAGTATTTTAAATTTCTCTATTTAAGATAAAAATCAAAAGTTACATATTTGATAAACACAAAGAAATGGTCATGATTGAGCCAAATAGACATTGATTTTGATCTATATTAAGTAATGGACATATATTTATGAAATATATGTTTTATAAATTTTAATTTCATTTATTAATACATTAAACAGAAAATATTTCAAATTTAAATAGAGGAAAAGAGGTTGGTTGAATGTTTTTCTTAGCATCATTGATATTCAATTTTAGAAGAAATTTTTTCAAGATTATAACTGTAGTGTTTTTATCTTAATGATTCATGTAACCTTAAAAGTACATCTAATAGTAAATATTTAGGGATATGGCAAATATTGAATACTTCAGGACATTCAATTTCATATATTATTACTTTTAAATGTATATATTAGAGATAATCTTTTCGATTATTTCGATTTATATTTATGCTAAATAGATAGATTAGCAATTGATAAAATCCTAAAAATATAAGTTTTTTCTCAGTCAAATTTTTCTATTATATGCCTTATAAAACATCACACTATTTTGATATTTGAAAAGCATTAAATTATTAAAAAGCGGAGATCTTTTCAATAAAAGTTTGAACCAAACAATTTTATCACATATCATTATAACTTTCAAAAAATAATTGAGTAAATGGAATTTATTGATTTTACAGACGATGTATTTAAATGCAATTTGATATGATTAAATAGATAAGTTCTGGATTTACATATTTTTAATATCAATAAGAAAGAACAACAAAAATGTTAAGTTTTTATGATATTAATGTTTATTTTTTAATGTTGTGCCACGAGAACATATGGAATGATAAATGGTAAAGAATCAAAATCTTAAATCAATTTATCTTCTTGAATGATTCAAAAAATACGATTTAGAGATGATTGGCATAAAAGGTGTCTGAATGGAATACAAGAACTTGACATGAAATTAACCGTGAATAAAATATTTGTAAAACTAGAAAATTCATAAAAACAACGATAATGTAGATATCATACATTTAATGAGAAGAAATGATATTCATACGAAAGATAGTAAAACCAAAAAATTAAAATAATTTTGAGTGTAAAAAGACGCAAATTTAATTGATAAAGTGCCAACTTATAGGAAAAGTATATAAGAAACATTAAAATGAGGCTATCTTCTTGTGTAAAATTTAGATAATAAGTTTTTCATTTTATAGAAACAAGATTTATGATAGTAATCATGCATGAACATAGTTTATCATATTAGTATATTTATGAATGGATTTTTGTTAAATGTCAAAATACTCATATTTTTTTAATTTTATAATTTATATCTTAATAAAAGAAATATATAGTTGAAATGTTATTGGAACACTTTATAACAGACTTTTGGAAATATATCAACATTAAATGTTTTCAAGCATTTTAAAATAACATTTTTGTGAAAGTGTTTTGACGAATCAACTCGAATTATTCAAAATGCATAAATTCTACATTTTTGGGGTTTAACTGAAAAATATAAATTGAAAATGTTAAAAACTAAAACCATAATAAAGCTTAATTCTCTTTTTATCTCATTTAAAAATTTAATTCGCTGATTATTCAATAATTTTTTATCGACATAATGATAATTTGGCACATTATTTTCAACGCATTTTAAGGGAAAATTATAACTTAATTTGATGATAAAATCGTTTTAATTCTAAAGATATTATAATTATATCACAATAAATATCAAATCTTTTCTTTTATAAAACGAAATAACTTTTCCATTTAGATATTTAATAGCCTGAAACAAAAGATATTATTAAGTCTGAATTTTTCAAAATAACTATGAAAAATAAAATATATTTAAAATTTTTGATCATTTTGTCAAAATGTAAAATTAAAATAAATTCAAATTTTATTTTTGTTGATATTAATTTAAAGTAAGATATAAGGGGATATTGTGATGTGTTACAACATATGTAAAGTATATTCACTCATTTAAAAACTACGCATAAATAATTTATTGTCTGAAACGTTTATTTTATGATATCTCATGATAATGCAAAGCGAAATATTTTGTAAAATGTTTCAGATAAATTTTTAAATTATTAATTTTATTAGAATAAATTAAAAAGTTAATTAAATAAAAAATACTTCATTTTATTAGCACAAATGTTGGAATTCCGATTAAAACACAACATAATGTTTGTTATTTTAATTAACAAAAAACATAATTTACAAAACATTTCCTTTGCATCATATAATACTTTACAACTCCGATGATACAAAATATTCATAAGTACTCCACAACATTTAGCAGTATGTACTCTATGAAAACCGTTATTCCCAAAGCTAATTTACACGATTGAAAATACTGGAAATACTTTTTTTTCAAAGTTGATATTAGAAGAAGAACATCATTTTGAAGTCTAAGATATACATACTTTTTTAATTTTATTTACTTATACTTCCAAGATATTGCATTGCTTCCGATAAATTTTGAAAGCAATCGATCAACTTACGAAATCATTCTTTATTCAATTTTTATATTTATTACCATGTCTGTGTGTTTCTGAAGTAGATAAAATCGTTAAACTGATCAAAAGATTCTCAAAAAATTAAATTTTATGTTCTTCTGAAATTATTGATATGAAAGAGAATAAAATTTCTTAAAGAATGGAATTTTAACATCGAAACAGTTGAATGTTTATAACATCCCAAAACATTGGATGATAGGAAAATTCTTTTTCCTTAATGATGTTTTTTGAAGCCGAATTCATAATTCTTTCTCTGTTCTTTATTCAGTTCATGCATCATTATTGTCTTTCAAAATTAAGACAAAATTTTGATTCTCTTCTTATTTCCAAATCTTTCTCTTCTTTTGAAAATTTCTCATGATCTCTTTTACTATTCTCTAGGAAGAGTCTGTAACCTATTCTAAATGTGTTTAAATTCCTTCATAAGTGTATTTTTGGATTTAAATTATTGAATTATCAAAGATGAGTAACTGTTTATTGCATAAAAATTTATATTAATTTGTTTAAACAAACAATATACACATTTTTAAATAAATTTTCGATATTTTCAGATTTCTTTTAATCTTAATGAACGTGTGACTATACTATGTATCGAATTTTGACGTCAAGATATTAAGCTCGAAACTAAATAACTGTTATTTGATTTGGGTTTTCAAAACAAGAAACGTCGATATTATTAACACTTCTTTTAGTGGGTCATTTTGGTATGATCAATCTTAAATATATGAATGAGATTTAAAATTTGAAGAAATATATCCCCAACTTCAACCATTATATTATATTCAAGTTTTGGAGTAGATACATATGATATAATAAAAATTGTTAAACAGATCAAATACGTCATCATGAGTCGAAAAATGTTGAATATAAAACTAGACGAACATAATGTAACAAGATTAGATTTTAATTCGTAATACAAATACAATACACATTCTATTCATCATGTTATATCAAATATTTAAGACAAATTAATTAAATTTGATAAGAATTATAAATATGTCATAAAGTAATCTAGGATGACGTTCAAATATTTAACCATTAACAATTTATCATATGGTATACTTATTAAGTTTTTCTTTTATTATTGTTTTAAAATTTCTCAAACAAAAAAGATATCAAATGTTTAGATCTTTAGAATCAAAATGATGAGGTGTGTCAATTAATGAGCATTCTATGTGATGAATGAACCATATCTTACAAATATTATTAAAATTTACTTTTCTTAAAATTATTATTCTTGATAACAACAAATGAAAGTTTTTATTTTATAAGTTTCAAATATGTTATAATTCGATTAAAATAGTTCTAAATTAATTTAAAACCGTCAAAAGTTTCATTCAATTGAAGATTATTTATTAAATCAATTTTATACAATTGATTTTACATTCAAAAATATAATCCATATAATTTACTTCAGTTAAGCCTTGCATTATGATGAAAGTACTTTTCATTTCACATTTATTAAATGGAACAGTTCTTTCAGTTGAGAAAGTAAGATATGACATTAAGTTTTGTATTAAACATTTAGAGTATGCTAGTTTGAAATTATGTCAAACTCATGAAGTGAAAATGATTACGAGTAAGACTTTGAAATTCTTCTAAAATACTCAATTCAAATTTGGTATTTTCTTTTCATAGCTGGAATTAAAAATAAATTTATATTTAAAGATTATACCAACAAGCTTAATCAAAAATTTAAAGAAAAACTTACAATAGGTGTTCAAAGTGCGAATTACGATCTCTTCCTGTTATATTAATCAATAATGAAGGCAATGTAACTGCTAAAGGGAGCATACATGTAATAAAACGCGTAAAATTCTGACATTTATACCTAGAAACCACATAAGCTGATTTAAATTTATTTTCATGGATACACTATTTACATCGAAATTGGCTGATTATCTCTTTATCATCAAACAAATGTATGAATCTCAACTAAAATATTTAAGTTTCAAATACTTAACTTTTGTTTACATAAATTCCAACTAAAGCTAAAATATTCAGTATGATATTACAGTATATAAGAACGATATATGTAAACAAAATTCGACGTGTAAAAAAACATAGGAAAAGAATGAGAACCGGAAAAACAATTTTCAGGAGGTATTGGAGTGTCAATATCTGATGAGCACACCACTAATTTATGAGATGGGTGTCTAAATATAATTCAAAGTATGGAAAACACGTTAATTGATGGTAATTTCAATATGTGTACAATCACTGTTTACTCAGCGCCATATAATCATTGTGCATGATTTTAGAACTGCGTTTATAATTCCTGTAGTGTTCTGTTTGTTTACGGAAAAGAACGACATATGTATTGTAACATTCTTCACGAAATTATCGTTCTCATTGAATATTTATAGATGCTCAGGCTATCGATGTTAATTTTGAGTTTTCCTCAACATCCTTAGTGAAACATGAATCTACAGAAAGAACAATACACGGTTTCTATTTTTTACAAAAACAAGATTTTTTACGAAAGCTCACAATATTTATAGAATTAAATGAAATATAAATACAAATCTCTCTAATTTTGCAAGTTAATAAATAACTTAAAATCTTAGAAATTAAAGTTTGTATAATCGACATAAAATCCTATTTAATGAAAACGAACCTCTTAAACCACTTTGAGAATCATTTTTCGAGGACATTTTTAAAAATATTTCCACCCATTACTGTGAAATTTAAATGTGAACAGAGATTATTTTTTCGCAGTTACGACGAAAACTTGAAATGAACGATACAGTAAGATAAGTGATATCTTTCTCAATCAACATTAAATTTGACTGCATTTAATTTCTGTTTTAAAAACCAAATTCGTTTCTGACTATGAGAAATATAAAGATTCTAGAGAGACGCAAGTTGAATTGTTTACAACAGATAGATATTCAATTAGCAATCACTACTAAATCGTAGATAAGTTGAAAAATAATCAAACAAATAAATTTAATCATAGTTTTCTTTTTAAATTAACTTAAATACATCAAATTTTACGAATTTTCGGAGAATTTTAGAGTTTCATCTATAAATGGTCAGATGCTATGAGAACTGTTACATGATTTTAAGATTTAACATTCAATTAATACTAAAATCAGAATTTAAGAATTAAATTAAAATTATAAGATCAAAATATTTTATTTTGTTGATACAAATCAAACAAGGAATTAATTTAAGAGAAATCATTACAATCCCATGCATGAATTTTATGATTATATGTTATTTCTCATTCTTATGAAATTATTCTCAATCATAAATTTTTACTAAAATTTAAGTTGCATTAAAATTATTAATTACCCTGAGAATTACAATGAGCGTATGAATACCTTAAAATTTCACTGTGAAAAAATTCTATAAAGATAAAACAAAGTTATGTGAAAGTATAAGACAAAAATCAGAAAAATATAATCTATTTAATATTTATTATTGAGAATTATCAGACATTTAATGTGATTCTGAGTCTGAGCTATAATAAATCTTTGTATTCAAATTAACAAGTGAAATAAAAAATTTATAAATCGAATTGATATATCATTGATTTAAGGTTTATATATTGATTTGAGAGTCGACAACATTTTGATAATATATATAGATTTTTATATTCCAAACCGGACTAGTACGATTAATTTGTAAAATATTTTTGCAATAATTGAATTTATCATTAATCTCATAGAACTATAATTTTTTCATCATTTGTGTGAATTATGTATTTGACGTATAATATTGATGATTTGTTAGGGTAAAAATAAAATAATAGTGATGTATTTAAAAGATATTTCGACATTGAAATTACATCGATTTTCTCGTTAAAGATTAAATGGCATTGATTCGAAGTTAATTTATATAAATTTCTAATATAAACTAGAAAGCAATATCGCCCAAATGAAGTCATTAAATTGACATGCATATATTGTTTGATTAACGATAAATATTAAAAATATATAATTCTCCTTCTACTATAAACCTGCTTCGTAATAGCGATATTTTATCACAGTTTATCTTTTGTTCAAAATGAAGTTTGAAAAATAGCACTACATTAAAGAATATTATTTTCTCGATTTAATTTTTTTCCTACCTTTCTTTTTGATATGTTTTATCGAGATCAGATGTTTCGAGAAAACCATAGTTAAATGTTATTGTAACTATAACCATAATTTTTGAATGATTGAAGAAGAATAGTTAAGACAATGAATGTAAAATGATATAAATAACTAAAGCTGTGTTGTCTGTAAACATAAACAAAAATTATGCAATTTTCAAAAAAAGTATTTAACTAAAATATAAAGTTTGTAAATGTCATGTATGAGAGTTTGATGAATATATAATTCTTCTATATCTTTGATATACATGCCAAAACTCTTTTTTAACAAGATAAGTATCTTTCGACAGTCAATAAAGAAAAATTTAATATGGTGATTATTTTTAAGATTGCTTAGACACAACAATCAAAAATAATTATCAATGATTTGTGATAAATAGCTTTATTAGACTTGACATGTATCTGGTTTCTCTGCCAATAAATAATTCAAAAAAATTGCAGTATTTAGGGAAATAACTTTGAATGGGAATTCGAAGACAACTCTCTAATCTAGAAAAGCTTCTCTATTTATCATGTAGTAAACATAATTTTTTGATCAAATTCAATTTTAATAAAAAAACTATATTAATATTATTTAATCAACCTCATAACATTATAAAATAGATTATTTTTATGTTGAGAACTGATGAGCAAAATCTATCCTTTTTATTCTTTTGTTGGAATTTATGTTTCTTTTACATCGTTCTGAGTATCTATCGTAAGAAATTTTGTAGTATTGCTATTCTCCCTTGTCTGCCATCTTCTCAATGTTTCAAAATTAGGATTAAAGTAGTGTTGAACCTTAACTGAGACTGGCACTTAAGAGCGACCGTGACTTGATTGAATTGTTCATGATAAAATAAAATAATATATTAACATCTCGTAATGAATAGATAGGAGATCCGGCCATACTCAGTCAGTATATCTCAAAAATTTACTATCATGGATGCTCTAGTATTCATCGACATCCACCATTTAAGTGTAATATATACACAATATATAGCATAAAGATCATGTAATCGATCAACAGAAGGTGATATTTTTATACTTTATGTTATCTTATATAACCTTTAAAATTTTATTTTCATTAAGTGATGATATCATAGTAAAATCAACAAATTTTGAATAATTTCAAATCATAGTACACAAGTTTAATTAATTTCAAATTTTTATATATATTCATGAAAAATTAATAATCTTCGAAAAACAAGGACAAAATATTTATTATCTCACTACATTTTATCAAAAGGCGTAATAATTAATTTCAGTTTTTCAACAAATATAATTTTATAATTTATCTGAATGAAAGATATCTGATTTAATAATCGGTGAATGAAAATAAATTAAGAGACAGGGTCAAGCCGCTTTAGAACTATTACCTATCAAATAAATAAGACTATGATTAGAATAATAATGTTCTCGAATTCTTTTATCATTGAAAAATAAATTGTAAGTTAATGATTGTTTCGTGATCTTTTTCAGTTTATTGTTATAACTTATTTAATGTTAAAATATATAATTAAAACATAAATCTCACAAAATTTTTTAAAAAATAAAACTATTAAAAATAATCACGCGACACTTACGAGAAAATCCGTTTTAGACGACGTATTGAACAATTCAAAAAGATATATATTCTACTTTCTTTAAATTGATCGATCAATTGTTAATATTCCCTCATCTCGAAAAGATAAAATTGTAAAACAAAAATCAAAAATTTTATTTAAAACGTAAATATCTACAGAACGTGATTCAACCAGTAGAAGAAGGTATCAGAGGACATATCTCAAGTCAAACTCTGTTCAAAAATTCGGTACTATAGATGCAATATCAATCGATAAAGACGTTTTACATCTAGTTTGACAGAAATAATAACATGAAGAAAAATCGTTTTTCAGATATTCGGTCGAGATGGAGATCATATTATAAAAAGTATAATGAAATAAAGAAGAGACTTTTGAGATTATTTCAAACTTATCAACCATCAAAATACGATTTTTTTCACAAAATTATTTCCTTGCATTGAAAAATAAGGGATCTGAATCTATAAGCTCGCTGTGTTATAAAATTCGAGATACTCAAAGGAACTTAAAGAGGTACAAATACACAAGAACAAGCAAAGCGATATGGGCAATCAAAAATAAAGAGCTATAGATAACACTGAATCCTCAATTATTACCACTGATATATAAACGTGAAAAACAATCTAGAAGGTATCTGGGATCGCCGTTCTCTCGTAAAACTGGTTCTACTGACAGCTTTTTAATAGAAAGAAGTTTTAGTCGGATACGCAGTTGGAGGTTTGGTCAGAGACCATCGGTAAAAATGATCAAAGAATTTAATGAGAAAATACTTTCGGTCATTTTAAATCTACGTTAACAGAAAAACATGAAATTAAATTTCTAGATAGGGCTTTGAATGAGTTAAGTCTTTTATCTCACTTCGAATCACGAAATATTTTGAATAAAAAGTAAAAAATTAGTACACATTTACTTCAGCAACAAATTGTTATCTTTCGCGTATTTTCACAAGCTATGCATTATCTCCTTCACAAGCATCACATTGTTAAATCTCGTTTAAATTTTCAACTATATTAAGATCTTAAAGAGCTCATGTATAATTTGAGCATGAAAACATTTACAGTATATTTATATCGAATTAAGAGTTCTGCAAAACATTCTTTCGCATAAAAGGAAGACACTGTTCGATGTGGTGTTCGTATTGACCATTTATACCTTCAGAAATTTAAAAAACTGGAAGATTTATCTGAATAGTATTTAAAATGTTTTTATTTAAGAAAAGATTAAAATTTATATATTTGATATACACAAAGAATTGGTCATGATTGAGCCAAATGAACATTGATTTTATTCTTTATCAAATAATTGACATAAATTTATTTTATATTTTATGATAAATTATCAAAATTTTTCATGTTTCTTTTAAATGTGTCGAAAAAATTTGTTTGTAAATAGTTTTCTGAAATTCTTAAATATTGAATTTTATAACTATATTTTTAATTTTCTCAATCTTATGTTTCTTTCTTTAATAATCAGAAAATCTTAAAATTACGTATATAACGATTCTTAGAATTTCAAAAATGGAATGTTTCTGGTTACTCAATTTCATACTTTATCATTTTTAAATGTTTAAACCTTTGACATCAGCTTCTTTCAAAATATGCAATTTATATTTAACTTAATAGTTATAGATTATCAATTGATAAAAAAGTAAAAATATAAGTTTTGAATGTTTAACTTTATATTTTAGATTGATCTGATTTAAAGTAATTAAATAAATGTGTTTATATTTCATGATTTTTACAAAATATATCAATAAAGTGTTTTGGTTTAAAATATAATGTGCTATATAAAATGGTTCACTCGATTTGGGATGTTCAAAATTATTAATTAGAAGTTTAGATATTTTCATAAAAATTATAACCAAAAAACTTTGTTAAATGTCATTATAAATTACAGAAGAGATTTTTTAAAGGGAACTTATAAATGTTACCGGTGAATTTTTTTCTCTCATTTTGATATATTTAAGTTTGATATTCTGTAATTACATATTTTAGATATTTATGTTTGAAGGAACTGAAAAAACGATGTTTTTATTTTTATTTTAAAAAATGATGTTCCACAAGACAAGATCGATTGATAAATGTGATTGAATCAAAATTACTTATCCAATTAAAAAATAGGTATTCTATATTTAATATGATTAAAAAAATCTTTATATCAAAGATAAACATTTACTTTTTACGTGGAAGATTTTATATCAAATTTTAAATCTATTAAACTTTGAATGACACAAAAATCTCATTTAAAGACGATAGAATGTAAAAGATTACTTGAATGAAAGATAAGTAACATGATATAAAATTAATCTTAAATAAACTAATTTTAAACTAAATATTCACATAAACAAAGAAAATTTAGATACACTACATTAAATGGGAAGAAATGACATTTACACGAAAAGTAGTATATAAACAAAAAAGTAAAATCATTTTTTGTGTCATAAGCCGCAAATTTTAATTGTATTGATAAACTGAAAACTTAAACGAAAAGTAAATTGGAAAAATTTCAATGAAACAATCGATAAAAAGTTATAAAGAATAACGATTTGACCATGTATTTAAATGAAAAAATATTTATGATATAATCACATGAACATAGTTTATCATATTTATCAAATTAAGAATGGATTTGTGTTAAATGTCTCAAATTATATCATTATTTTATTTAAATTTTTAAAAAGTTAATATCATTATTGAAACGTGATTGAATAACTTTATAACAGACACTTGAAGACATTTAACATTAAAGATTTTTAAGTATTTTAAAATCAAATTTTTGTGAAAGTATTTTGACGATTCACTTTAAATATTATTAAAAATAGAATTCAACATTTTTGGAATAAACTGAAAAATAAATCGAAAATTTTAAAACATAAACCAAAATAAGGCTTACTTCTCTTTTTGATCTCATTAAGAAATTTAACTTTAGTGATGATTCAATAAATTTTTAAAGACATAATTATAATTTTTCACATTATTCCTAATTCACGCTTATAATTTTAAGTGTAAGTTAAACTTTATTTGAGAATATAATCTTTTTATTTTTAAGATATAATAATTATATCACAAAAATACCAAATTATCTCCTCTGAATATTTATAACATTTACATACACATATTTTTATAATCTGAAACGAACGATAATGGTAACGTTGGAATTTTTTTATTTTGTAATCAATCATAAAATATACTTGAAATTTTAAATAGGTTTATAGAATATAAAATTAAAAGAAATTCATATTTGGTTTTACTTTTTTTGGTATTCACTATTTATCTATTTTAGGGTATAACGGTTGCTGTTACATTTTAATATCACTGTCAAATATGATCACGCTGTTAAAAACTTCACATAAAAAAGTTTCTTGTCTCAGTTGTTTATTTTTATTATATCTCATGATAATGAAAAGCAAAATATATCGTAAAATGTTTTTAATAATTTTTAAATTATGAATTTTATAAAAATAATTAAACATAAGTTATTGAAAGAAAAATATTAAAAATTCTTTTACTAAAACGTTTGAATTCCGATTAAAACACATAATGTTTGATAATTCACAAAATTTTATTTACAAATACTTTCCATTGCAACATACAATACTTACAACTTTGATGATACAAAATATCAATAATTACTCCACATTTTTAGAAGGATATATTTAATGAAACATTTACTTCCAAAGCTCATTTACACGATTAAAATACTGAAAATAGTTTATTACTAAAAGTTGATATGAGTTCAAGAACATCATTTTAATGAATAAAATATACATGATTTGAATGTTGATTTAATTTACTTTCAAGATATTGCATTGATTCCGATAAATCTCGATATTAATCGATCAGAATAAATAATTCTTTTCAATTTTTATATTTATAACCATATCTGCGTGTATTAGGACGAGATAAAATCGTTAAAAATCAAAAGATTCTCATAAATTTAATTACATGTTCATCTGAAATGAAGAAATATTTTTAATCGTCGAATTTTTAAGATTGAAACAGTTTCATTTTATATTATCTCTCAAAAATATTTTTTGATTGCGACAACATTTTTAAAAATTAATGTAATTTGTGACTGAGGTCAGAATTTTCTAGTTATTCTTATATCAGTTATTGAAAAATTACTCATCTTCTTTAAAGATTAGATAAAATAGATTCCAGTTTTATTCTCAAATTTTCCAATTCTACTTTATATTTCTAGATTTCTTAGTTATTTGTAAGGGAGAGTCTGTAATGTATTAATAAACTGAAATTCATTCAAAATTTTATTTTAGACTGAGATAGGTGAATTTTCAAAATAGACAACTGTTACATGAGAGTATAAATTGTTTATTATTTCAAATACAAACAAGGAATACAAAATTTATTTGAGATTTTTCCGATATTTTTTATTCTGATTTTTGAAGATAGAACTTTACTATGTTTCGAACGCTGACGTAAAGACAGTAAAGTTCGAATAAGGAATGATCTATATCTGTTTTTTTGTCTGTTTTAGAACAATAAATTTGACGTTATTATTACACTTATCAGTTGATGATTTCTATATGATTCCACCTGACACACATGGATGAGATTGATAATTTGATGAAATATATTCATCTTCAATCATTGTATTATTTTCATGTTTTGTAATAAATATATATGATTGATAAAAATTATAGATATATAAATATGTTATCATGAATCGATTAATTTTGTATATATAAAATAATTTTCATAATTGATCATATTATAAGTATTTAACTCGTTTTACATGAAATAAAACATTCTATGCACACACATTAATCAAATATCTGATGAAATATGGATTTAATTATTTTTAAATAAAAAATATGAAGCGAAAGTAAATTAATGATCTGATATTTTTAAAATACATTTAACATTCATAATTTATGATAGAATATTTATCAATTTTTTTCGTTTATTTTTGTGGTAATAATCTATCCTGAACATAGCATATCATAAGTTTTGAGCTATAAAATTATAAAGATAAGTTTTGTCAACTACTGCTTATGACATTAAATGAAAACGATGAAAAAATCATATTAAAAATCGAAAATTTACTTTTCTCCATAATTTAAGGTTTTTCATGTTCAAAATAAGAGTTTTTTCATTTTAACAGTGTAAAATACGAAAAATTTCTGTCGAGTGTTTACTTAAATTACAAAAATACTGCAAATTATTGCATTAAATAAAAGCTGATTTATTTGTTCAATGTTATTTAATATATTAAATTTGTCAAAATAATGTCCATATTATTTACACAATTTAGACTCTTTTTATAATGAAATTACAATTCATTTGATATTCATTAATGAATAAAACAAAAATTAAATACTATTCTTTCAGACTCTTTGTTTTGTGAAAAACCTTTAAAGCATATTATTTAGTAATTTCTTCAAACTAATTTTGTGAAAATGATAACAAAAGTTATTTTCCTAAATTCTTTTTAAAATATTTTACTCGCAGTTGGTTTTATTATTGACAAAGCTGTAATTAATAAGACATCTATATTTAAAGATTCTACATAACAGTTTAAAGAAAATATAATGTGAAAATTTTCAATATTTGTTCACAGTGCAAATTAAAATCGTACTTCTGTTATATTTATCAAACAAAGACAATATTACTGCTCATAAAGGAAACATTCATGTTATAAACACATACATTTTAATATTTTTAAGCATAAAACCAGGTAGCGACGAAATATAACTCTTTGTGATAAATTGGTTGATATCTATCTTTTTGCTTCATAATAATCATCTAATATATGACATATCTTCAAAAGAATTAAGAATCAAATACTCATGTTATGTTTAACGTGTAATTACAAAAGCTAAAATATATTATATTTTAAAGAGAATCAAAAAAATTATATTTGTTCAAAGATTCATAGAGTAACGATGGGTCAAATGAGAACAAGAAAACGGAAAACCAATTTTCATGAGGTATTTAGTGACGATATCGTCATAGAGTACCACATGTATGGTATGAGTAAAGATGGTGTCTAAATTTAATGCGCAATTATAGTCACATTCATTGATGGTAACCTAAAAATGTTTCAGCATTTATCATTCAATACCTTATAATCAAGGTGAATTATGTTGGAACCGAACTTTTTATCCTACAACTGTATTGTTAGCTAACTGGAAAGAAAGACCACACGTATTGTAACATTCAACACGAAATTATCATTCTCATTGAAGTATTTAAAGAATGCCCAGCATTATCACTGTTGTTGATTCGTTAATATAGTTCAAACTTGAATTAAAATAGAGAAAAATATTCGGTTGATATTGTCATTACAAACAAACCTTATGACAAAATCTCACATTATTAAAAATTTTCAAAATATAACAACATCTCTGTCTTATATTGAACTCTTAACAACACTTACAACCTGAAAAGTTTCAATTTGTAAAAAATACATAAAATTCAAACTTAAAGCTGATGAAAATTTTGAACAGTTTTCTTATTATTTTTCTAAGACAAGGTTTAAAAAGAGTTCCACCTTCATTATTTTTTATAAATGCGTATGTAGATTAAACGTCGAAAAATGAATTAAAAACAACTTTGAACGATTTAACTGGGTTTGGGATATTTTCCTGAATGCGCATCTAAATCTAACTGAATTTATTTTTATTACTAAATTAACATACGATTTCTGATGTGAGAAATATATAGAATCTCAAGAGAATTTAAGTTGAGTTGTTTACAACAGAGAAAGATAAATAAATCCATCTCTACAAAATTATGATATAGACAGAAAAACGTGTCAAATAATTTTATTTAACCATATTATTTCATCATAATTTAACATACATATTACGTTTTCAAATTTTTCGGAGAATTTCAGAGATTCATATGCAGATGTCATATTTTATCTGAAAAGTAACGTAAATTTTAGATTAATATAAAAAGAACATTCAAATTGGGATTTAAGAATGAAATTAAAACAGCAAAAACCAAATATTTTTTAATCAAACAAGGAATTAATTTAAGTGAAATCAAAACAATCCCATTGCATGAATTTATGATAATAAATTATATTTCATTCTTATGAAATTATTCTCAATTATAATATTTTTCTGAAATTAATAATTAAAATACTTTAAAATTAATGTTGCATCCAATATTATTTATTAATCTGCGAATTACAATTAGAGTATGAACACCTTATGAGTTTAAATGAAAAATTTATATTAAGATAAAACAATGTTTTGTTAAAATATAAAACAAAAATCTGTAAAAAATAAAATTCATTAAATATCATTATTAGTTGAGAAGTATCGGACATATAATATTATACTGAGCTTGCGCAGAAGGTTATCATTGTATTCTAACAGGCGAAATTTTTATAAAAAATTTATTTGATATATCATTTATTCTAGTATTTATATATAGATGAGCGAATCGATTTTTTTAAATAATATACAAAGTTATTTTTATAATTGCAAACTGATAGAACAAGATTAATGCTTAAATACTCTTTTTTTAAAGATTTTACTTATCACTAAACTCATAAAACTATATTTTTGTAAATTTTGTGTGAACTTTATCTTTGGCGTATTATATTAATGATTTGACAGTCTAAAAATAAAAAAAATACTTTTAAAGTAGAACTTAAATTTGTCTTCATTGTAATCGCATTAGTTTTCTCGTTTAAGATTAAATAAACTATTATTCGAATTAAATTTAAGTTAAAATCTTATATCAACTTGATAGTGAGACCACTTTAATGACGTCATAAAATTAATGTGAATAAATTTTACATTTAGTAATAACGATAAAATTTTTCAAAGAGTACGATTAGCCTGCTTCTTAATTGAGATGTTTACACACAATTTATCTTTTGATCATAATGAAGTGAAAAAAATAACAGAATACTCAAAGAATATTATCAGTATGATTTTTTTCAGATATGAGATTTATATTTTAATATTTTGCACACAAATTTTATTCATCGATATATTCAATTTTTCAATTTTTATGTCAATATATTTACTGTCAAATACGCGCAAGATTATCATTAAAATTGTCATTTATGATGAAAATGGGAAAAATATTTAAATGTTAAAAGTTTTATTTGACAGTTCTGTTTTGATATGCTGAATCAAAATCGCAAGTTTCTAAAATAAAAAGGGATAATATAATGGTATTTATAACCACAAATTTTAATTAATTTAAGAAAATTAGTTATTATGACGTTATAAGTGCAGAATTTACACGAATAAAAGTTGCATCGTGCAACTTAACAAAGACAAAAATTATGCCATCTCTGTAAACTATTTAACTAAGATATAGGGAGATTATATATGTAATTTAAAAAGGTTATGTCAATTTTAGAATACTTCAATAACTTTGATATTCCTGTCATTAATTTATGAACGAAATATACATTAATCGTAAAAAATACTTGTAAAATCGTTCAAAGAAATTATAAATAAACTACGTGATTCTTTTTAAAATTTTCTAGACATTTAAAAATCATCAATGATTTTTACTAATATGCTTCTTTAGTCTGTGAAGGGTTTCTCTTGAGTTTTTCGTGAAACTATCACCCAATACAATCACAGTATTTCGGGAAATATCTTGAAGTAATTATTATCAGACATCTCTCGTATTATAAGTAAAACCCACAATTCAACATTTCGTCAAAATAATACTTTTTATTCAATTAAAGTTAAAAAAATTTTTTATTTATGAAAACACGTACATGAAAAGACGTTGTTAACGTTTAGAATATCTAGATGAGCCAAAATAATCCTTTTATCTGTGGTATTGCTTTACCTTCTTCTTACGTCTTTCATAGTAGCTATTGTAATACATTTTGTCGTGCTGCTCATCTCTAGAATTTAATTGCTTCCCGAGGTTTAAAAATTAGGCTTAATTTAGTGTTGAACCCTAACTCACTTTGACTCATAAGATTTACCTTGTTTTCTGGCATTGGTTCATTAAAAAAGACTATAATTCGAATATTGTTATGAATAAATCAGATATCACTCAAAACTCTGCCAAGATAAGACCGAATCTCACATTTAATCTCGTTGTTGCTCGAGGGCTCACTGATCTTCGCCATTCGAGTGTAATATATCCACAATTCTGAGTATAGAGATCATGAAATCGATCAACAAAAGGTAATATTTTTTTACGTAAAATTATCAAAATAAACTTATTCAAAATTTTGTCCATTAGTTGCGAAAGCATAGAAAATATGAATAAATTTCAAAATATCTTATGAATGTATGTTCAATTACGTATTATTATCAACTTATTAAAATAAATCTTAAAATGAAAAAATTTAATAATTTTCAAGAAAAAGCGATAATTTTATTTTATTAAAATATCTAAACCGCCTAAAATTTAATTTTGAGGTATTTTAATAGATGTAATTTTATTAATTTATGCAATAGAAAGATTAATGATTTAGATAATCAGATGAATGAAAAAGATTAAGAGACTGGGTCTAGCCACTTGGTATTTATTTAACAATCAAATAATTATCCATCAGAACAATAATGTTCGCGGCATTCTTTTATCATGAAAAATAAATTCATAATTAATTATCGTTCCGTTTTTTCTTGTAAAAATAAAGACCATCTAATTTAGTTCACTTTTAAAAAATATTATAAACATGTAAACCTCAACAAATTTTTTCTACAAAACAAAACTTTGAAAGCAGTAATCACGCGACATTACGAGAAACTCGGTGTTTATACGACGTATGAATGATTTTAAAGATTTATTTTCTCTTCTTATTTTTGATTGATGGATCAATTGTTAACTCCCCTCATCCCGAAAAAGATAAAATTGAAAACAAAAATAGAAAAATTTATTTAAAACGTAAATCTACAGAACATGATTCACCCGCGAAGAAGGTATCAAGGACATATCTCATAAGTCAAACTCCTGTTCAAAATTTAGGTACTATAGATGGAATAACAATCGAAAAAGACGTTTTACCATCTAGTTCGACAGAAATAATGACCATGAATAAAAATCATAAATCAAATATTTCGCCGAGATGGAGATTATATAATAAAAAGTGTAGAGAAAAAACAAAGAGACTCTTGAGATTATTTCAAACTTATCAACCATCCAAATTCGATTTTTTTTCACCAAATTATTTCGATGCATTGAAAAATAAGGGATCTGAATCTTTAAGTTCGCTGGGTTTTAAAATTCACAGATCCTCCGAGGAACTTACACAGACCTAAATACCAAAGAACCAGTAAATCGAGATCGACAATTAAAAATAAAAAGCTAAAAATAACTCTGAATCTGCAAATATTACGACCGATTTTTAAAAGTGTAAAAGAATCTAGTCAGTATCTGGGATCGCCGTTGTGTGATAGAACTTGTTCTGCTGACTGCTTTTTAATAGACACAAGTTTTAGTCAGATGTGCCGTTGGAGAAGTTGTCGAGAAACTTTCTGTAAAAATGATGATAAAATTTAATAAAGAAAATATTTTCGGTTATTTTAAATCAACTTTAACTGATAAACATGAAATAAAATTTCTTGATAGAGTTTTGACTGAGTTAAGTCTTTTATCTCATTTCGAATCCCGTGAGATTTTGAATAAAAATCAAAAATTTAGTGGTCTGCTACTTCAACGGCTAATTGAAAACTTTCGAGAATTTTCACAAGCTATGCGTTATCTCCTTCACAAGCATCCCGGTTGTAAATATCATTTAAATTTTAAACAATATCAAGATCTACAAGAGCTGATGTCTAATTTGAGCATGAAAACATTTGCAGTATTTTTATATTATTTTAAGAGCTCTGCACAACATTCTTTTCGCATAAAAAGAACACGCTTATTCGATGTGGTGTACTTATTGATCATTTGTACCTTCAGAAATTTCAAGAAAAAGGAAGACGTATGGGAATAGTACTTTAAATTTATCTATTTAAGATAAAAATCAAAAGTTACATATTTTATAAACACAAAGAAATGGTCATGGTTGAGCCAAATGAAAATTGATATCGTTCTAAATAAAATTATCGACATAATTTTATGAAGTATACGTGTGATAAATTTTCAATTTTTTTTTTATCTTTCAATACATTTGATATAAATAATTTCAAATGTATTCGAGAAAAATTTGTTTTTGATCGTTGTTCTAGATTCTAAAATTATAAATTTGATAATTTTATATTATAATTAAGTGATGTTTTTAAAGTTTATGAAAATTGCAATCTTAATATTATATTTAAGTATAAATACTTTTATTATTGTCTTAAGTTGAATATTTTCATAACTTATTTTTTTAAATGTCAATATCATCTTTCAAAATAGACCATTTATGTTTTGGTTTGATTTATATCGATTTTCAATTGATATAAATCAAGTAAAATATAAATTTTCACAAATTATAATTTTTATATTTTCAGACAATTCTGATTAAATTAAAAAAATTAAATGTGTATTATATTTCATTATCTTAAAAAAAATCTTCAAGAAAATGTTGTGATTTATTTTTTGACTTTGAATATTTATTTTCTATGATTTATAAAACATTGCAATAAATTTTTTTTGAAAATCATATAAATAGTGGAGATATTTTCAATAAAAATTATAAACAGATACTTTGTCAAATATCAAAATGGGCCTCAAAAGTGATTGATTTAACTGAATTTATTTCTTTACAGATGAGCTATTTTATTTTAATGGGAAACGATAAAGGGGATCAGTTCTGGTTTCACATACTTTGAATATCAATGTGAAAGAACAAAAAAATGACAAGTTTTAATATTTTCAATTTTTATTTTTATAAATGTTGAACAATGAGAACATATCCAATGATAAATGTGAAAGAATCAAAATTACTCATCAAGTTAAAAATATGTTTTGGATATTTCTTAGTTTTAGAAGAAAAAAAATCTCAATCACAAACAAACTTTCATTTTACGTGAACTAGTGAATATCAAAATTTTAAATCTATTTAAATTATTGAATAATAAAAAAAATTCATACCCAGAGAAGATG
Source organism: Neodontobutis hainanensis (assembly GCA_024349245.1). NCBI lineage: Eukaryota > Metazoa > Chordata > Actinopteri > Gobiiformes > Odontobutidae > Neodontobutis > Neodontobutis hainanensis. Next base: position 185,127 of record JALDNG010000387.1, on the reverse strand, counting down.
GATACTATAAGATAAAGAAATATAAGATAAATTGAGTTTAAAATGAACCAAATTCTACATTATAATCTGATATCAAATTAATTTTTATAACTAACTTGTAAAACTCATAAATTCATTGAAAATAATAATTTTGATACTATTCATTTTAGGAGTAATAATATTCATCATATACAGTCAAATGAAAATAATTAAACACATGGTGAATGTAAAAAAACGAAATTTAAATTAAATTTATAAATTTACAAATAATTAATAAAGTTTTAATGAAGCATTTGAGCGAAGCAGTCATCCTTTATGAAAAATTCTGAGAATAAATAAAAGGTTTTTTCATTGAAATAACACAAGGTTTATTTTAATGATCATGTATGAACATATTTTAAAATTACAATGAATGCATCTGTATTAACTGTTAAAAATGAATTGACAATCTACTGTATATTTGAATTATGTAAGAATATAAGTGAAATGTAACTGGAGCTCTAAATAACAGACTCTTGAAGATATTTTAAAATTACATTTTTGTCAAAATAATTAAAGTGTTACTGACGGATCAACATAATTTTTTTGAGATATATGAAGTCGATACTTTTGGGTTATAACTTAAACAAAGAAATCAATAATATAACAAACTAAAATAAGTCTTACTTCTCTTTATATCTCTTTTATAAATATAACTTTATTGATGATTCAGTATTTTTATTGATACTATAATTTGTCAAATTTTCTCTATGCGTTTTAATGGGACATTAAACTTCATTGGAGAAAATAATATTATTAATTTTAAAGCTATTATAACATAATCCAAAAATATCTAATTTTTTCCTCTAATCAATGATAAAACATTAACCATTACATATTGTAAAAATCTGAATCAATAGATATTGTGAACTTCGGAATTTTTTAATATTATAATCAATCATAAAATATATTTATAATTTTGATCATTTGAACAGAATATAAAAAAAAGAAATTGAGATTTGATTTTATCTTTGAAGATATTCGCAATTATATTACTTGGGAAAAATGGGTTACGGTGACATATTAATATCTCTGTAGAATATGACCATGCTTTTAAAAACAACAAATAAAGAATATCTTATCTCAATCGTTTAATTTAAAATATCGCATGATTATGAAAAGCAAAATATATAGTAAAAAGTTTTTTGTATTTTTTAAAAAATATGATTTTTTAACATTAAATGAATAATAAGTTATTTAAAGAAAAAATATAAAAAAACATCAAGTAAAAATATTCAAATTCGAATAAAAACGCTCAATTCTTGTAATTTTAACTGACAAAAAACTTTATTTACAAAACAATTCTCATTGCAACGAATACTAATTTCCATCCTTTATGATACTAAATATCAAAAAGCCATAACACATTTAGCTGTATTTATTTTATGAAAATCTTATTTGCAAAGCTAATTTACACGATTTAAAATATTGGATAAACTTTATTTTCAAATATTGATACAGGTACAAGAATATCATTTTGAAGTCTTGGGTAAACATGATTTAAATGTTGATTTAATTTACTATTCTTTCAAGATATTGAAATATTTCCGATAACTCTAAAGTAATCGATCAGCTTACGAGATAATTATTTTTAAATATTTTATATTTATAACATATCTGCTTTTATCCAGAAAAGATATGAAAGTAAATACAATCAAATAGAATCTCTAAAAATTTAGATTCATGCTAATCTGAAATTAAAGAAAATATATTCAGATTAGAACTTTCTGAATATCGAAATATTTAAATTTTTATTATCCCTCTTAAATATAGATTTATTGGGACATCTGTTTTTTCAATTATATAATTTTTAATAGAGGTCAGAATTTTTGGTTATTATTAACTCTGAGGCTGCATCATTACCTGTCGTTCAAAATTAGGATAAAGCATAGATTCCCGTTTAATTCTCAAATCTTTCGCTTTTGTTCAATATTTCTTAGAATTTCATGGTTTTTAGTCTGGCAGAGTCTATAATGTATTACTAAATTGAGTAATTTATTCGACATTTTTATTTTAAACTTAGAATGATGAATCTTAAAAAAATGTAACTGTTTCTTGAGTAAAAATCGTATATTATTGGGTTGAAACAAGCAGAAAACACAAAATAATGTTGAGATTCTCCGATATTTTCGAATTTATTCTGATCCAGACTAAGGTGGCAGAATAGCTATGAACGCTGGCGTAAAGACAGTGAGATACAATTAGAATGACGATTATCTGTTGCTTTATCTGTTTTAAAACCATAAATTCGACGTTATTAACACTTTTATCCGTGGCTGATTTTCGAATGATTCCACCTGAAAAATATGAATGATATTTATCATTTGAAAAATATATTCTTCAACTTCAATCAATATATGATATTCATGTTTTAAAATAAATATATATGATTGATTTAAAATTGTTAAATTGTTCAACTATGCTATTATGAGTCGAAAAATGTTGTCATTTTAACTAGAAGCTCGTTATTGACTATGATTATAAGTTTTAATACTTTTTACACAATCAAAAATATTCTATTCATGACGTTGTATCGAATATTAAGAAAAAAGAATTTACTCTTTTTAAAATTATCAATATGAATATTTAGTAAGTTAGATCTGATTTTGTTCGAATACATTTCCCAGTAATAATTTATTACTTGGTATATTGACGATATACACTTTATAATGATCGTGACAATTCGTTAGTGTGTTAATCTCCTTTAACAATGGTGACGAGGATGAATCAAAATATTCCTCATTTCTTGAGAATATATGAGCCGTCTGACTGGCTATTTCGATATGAACTTATTGCTGAAACAGAAGACTGGACGCAAATTAAGCAATGCTCCCTCCTCCCTACATTCATTGACGAAGGGGTCATGAAAAAGTACCGCTCCTCGTCAATATCGTCTCTACTGGCCTCAGAGAAAAAATTATTCCAAATCAAGGCTTAGATGAGCAATCTTAGAAGGTAGCGGCGATTCACTCTCCTCTGACTTCTCAAACTTCACTTCAATGACCTTTTCTCCGGACAGGATATTTCCTGCTTTCGATCGAATTTGAAGCCTCCTGAAAGCGGCCCGACCATCACTTTCGGCTTCGGACCGAGATTACTTAGTATCGCAAGAATATTGGCGTCTTTACTGCATGCAGTTGCAGTCCAAATTCGAGAATTGGGAGTCTGTGATGTCTCTAAGATTTGCCAAACAGCTAATATCCTGCCTGACTCCAGATCCGGTGATTCACCACATGGCAGCCAACGTTGATGGAGAAAAAAACCAAGCGATAACTTATCGCATGCTGAAGAAGTGTCAGCCATAAACAAACGAAACGTTATTTCTAGCCATAAACAAAGTAATAACCTAGACGAGATTTTGCGTCAGATCAAGAGGGCATTGAAAGTCTAAGGACTAATCAAACTAGGGGTTATGATAGCCCCTGATTCATTTAAAACCTGTGAGAAGTGTGGATCGAGAGGGCACCGAACACAAGATTGTTTGGGGAAAATCGTCTGCTCCTTCTGTAAGAAAAGAGGACATTCCGCTCGAATTTGTAGAAATAAGAATAGTAATTCTCGTCGTTTCTACTCTTACTCTCTTTTTAATCACCTCGAAAATAACCCATATCTAGTTGACTTCAAAATCCTTACAAACAATCGATGTGGTCAGGCCTTATTAGATACGGGTTCTTGTATTTCGCTGATTAACGCAAAATTCGTAGAAAATATCAAAGTGGCCCTTGTAAAGTTAATTTGGTTAGTGTCAACGGAACCCAGATCGAACACGATGGAAAAATTAATCTATCTATTTTAATAAAAAATAGATTACTGAAGCGGGATTTCATAGTCTCGAGCAAAATAAATTGTGATCTTATTATTGGCCGAGACATACTGAAGGATAATAACACATTACTCAACACAAGAAACCAATATTCTAAATCAAAATACATTGATTGTTCGGCTATCGATAACCTTGAACTAAATATCAATGGAGGGTTACAGGAATGGCAAAGAAATAAAATATCAATATTATTGCACAAAAATATAATGAGTGTTTTTCTTTAAACGAGAACGATATCGGCCATACGAATATGTGCCCTTCGGATATCTATACAGGGACAAAACCAATCTGCTCAAAATCATATAGAATCCCTAATGCATTTGAAGACCGAATTTGAAATAAAATAGATAACATGTTGCGCTACGGAATAATAAAAGAACCAAACAGCCCATGGTGTTCACCAGTAGTCATGGTTAAGAAAAAAGAAAATAGTCCCAGACTGTGCGTGGACTATCGGAAATTGAACTCAGTAATATCTAAGGACCAATACTAACCCCCAAACATCGAAGAAATTCTAGGCGAAACTTCTGGACATCAATATTATTCTTCTCTGGATCTTCAAGTCTGGGTACTGGCAGTGTTCAGCCAGCGATGCAAGCAAATATAAAACTGCATTCTGCTCATATGTCGGATCTGACTTTATGAATTAATTGTGATCCCATTTGGACAATGCAACGCACCAGCCAACTTCCAACGGTTGATGGATAAGGTGCTAAAGGGACTAAAATGTTGTAGAGTCTACTTAGATGACATCCTCATTTTTTCGAATTCTTTGAAGAACATCTTACGGATATAGAGGAAGTTTTGGATAAACTACGAGAAGCCGGTATGAAATTAAAACCGAATAAATGCAGTTTGCGCAATGGAAAGTTGAATTTCTTGGATACACTATATCGAAAGATGGAATATCTGCTAACTCTTCTCATATAGATCCAATTCTAAACTGAAATCCCCATCAAATAAATCAGATTTAAAATCATTCTTAGAGGTTTCAGGGTTTTATCACAGGTTCATTGATAATTTCGCTAATATTGCACACCCTTAATAAGCTAATGAGAAAGGAGGAGCCCTGGGAGTGGGACTATTCTACTGAACTCGCATTTAATCAACTTAAGGATCGATTGAAGAACATACCAACATTGGGGAAACCAGACATCTCTAAGCTATTCATTCTGCACTGTGATGCATCTGATGTGGCTATTGGAGCAGTTCTCTCCCAACAAGGAAAACAGTCTGGTACCAATGACTTTTACGAGTCGAACATTGAATTCTGCAGAAAGAAAATATTCTACCATTGATAAAGAGTGCCTAGCGATCGTGGCTGCTGTCAGAAATTCCGAAATTATCTATACGGATCTCGATTCGTGCTAATGACGGATCATAACCACTCGTTCATCTGAAAAATATGAAAGACGTGAGAGGGCGACGCACACGTTGGATCCAGGAGCTGGAAGAATTCGATTATACCATTGAGTATATTAAGGTAGTCAAAATTTTGTGGCAGACTCGCTTTCAAGAATCTCGGCAGCAATTAAGATTGACTTTAATATGGATTTTGGAACGGAACAAAAAATCGAAGACTATTCAACATGTTATCAAAGTACTTAGGCAGCAGGAAAATCCCAACCAAAATGACAATATGGCACTGAAATTACTGAGAGGAAGAGCTCATTTAGAAATTATTGGTGATCTCCTATACCACAAGTAGAAGAGGGAATAAAATAGTCGTTCCGGAACACTGCACTAATATGATTATCCAATCGATGCATGAAAAATATTTAGGTCACTTAGGAGTCAATAAAACAGTATCATCTATTCGCGATAGGTTCTTTTGGCCCGATATGGCTTCTGATGTTAAAGAACAGCTTTCTAAATGCTTACTGTGCAACTTAAACAAATCCAAGAGCTGAATTGCATCCGATATCCGATAAAAGCAGATTTGGACTCTGGGAGCTAGATTTTACCGGTCCCCTACCAACAACATTGAAAGGCAATAAGTACATTATGGTGTTTGTAGATCATTTTAGCAAATGGGTCGAATCAGAAGCCATACCAGATATATAAGCCATGACCGCGGCAGAAGTTTTATTTTCAAACGTCATTTGCAGATATGGTGTGGCTAGTAGTATTCTAACAGACCAGCGCACGTCATACGAATCAATATTGTTCACGCATTTCTTCCAGTTTATGGGAATCGAGACGTTAAGGTCAACCCTTTACCATCCCTCAACTAATGGTCTAGTGGAGCGAACTAGCAAGACAATAAAGGAAATCTTGAGGTCCGTGGCTGGATCGAATCCTGAAAACTGGGACATACATCTCGATAAAGCCTTATTTGCAATTCGTGCTGCTTAACACAGTTCTACAAACTATTCTCCTGCATTCTTGGTTCACTGATCGGAGCCTCAACTCCCTATAGATCTCTCAATAAACAACCCCAAAAATGCTTCCGATGTAAAAAATTATCATGTATTCGTTACAAACTTAGGGACCTCTCTAAAATCGGTATTCAAAATAGTGGAGAATAATTTGAAAACCTCGGCCTACAAGATGAAACGTTTGTACGATACCCAAATCTACGAAGCAAAATTTTCGGTCGGTGACAGCGTTCTTCTTAAATACCGGGCGGCTTCAAAGCTAGAACCACGCTTTGAAGGACTGTTCGAGATAATTAAAGCTGAACACCCGGTATATGACATAAAAGAGCTATTCTATCCGAATAGGATTAAACGAGTCAATCACGAACTATTGAACCGATGGGCTAATCCTAATTCAAATCTAGAAGAAAATTCTAAGAATGAGCAAAGACCTTCTCGATCAAGAAAACCTCCAGGGTTCTTTAACGAAAATTAAATAAGAGACGGAGGTATGTGGCGATATATACTTTATAATGATCGTGACTAATCGTTAGTGTGTTAATCTACTTTAACAGACAACGTGAATTAAAAAAATTTTATACCTTTAACATTTTCTGTGGTAAAATAATGAATATTTATACCCAATAGAAATGCTCAATTACGCACGCGAAAATAATTTTACATTCAACTAACCATGCCCGCGGGATGGTTTTTTTATCTGACACGTCTTAAACTACTTTACATATTCATGGTGTTATCTCTAAAGACTGAAATTAATTATGATGCGATAACTATGATATTGAAAATCATTAAAGCCAAATACATTGAGATTTTTAATTTTCATAATTATGCGGTTTATTACAATTTATTAATTATCATGAAAAATCTGGATAGCATGTTGACTTATCTTTTATATCTTACTACTATAACCTACTGTATTTCAGAATTTTTACTGTTTACGGAAGACGCGAACACTGTAACTTTTTAAAAATATTTTTAGTTTAAAATGTTCCTTTTTTACTAAATTTTAGGATATTGATTTTCTATTCAAAGCTGCAGTGTTTTTGGAAATAAGAAACGAAATGATCTCCAAAAACTTGCCCCGAAAGAAAAACAATATTATCAAGTGTTGTTCAAAATGACGGGTGATGCCGAATACGAAGAAATTCGTGCAGATACAGTGAAACTTTGGACAAACAGTATGATGTCATCAAAAGATAACCTCCGTCAATTGTTCGATTACGTTGACTATTCAATTGTACGCATTCTATAATTAGTTAGGCTCTTCAAAAGACTTTAGATACATGGAGCAAACTGTAAGAGAACTTTACGAGCACGAAGAAGAAATTAAAAAAATGATCTGTTTTGACTCTTCCCGCAAGACTAAGGATAAGAAAATGTCTTATTTGCATTTCAATGTAATTTTATACTATGAATGAAGAAATGTCGGGATTTTGTTTCAAATATGATCCATTTCACAAAAAATCAACCAGTAAATTTTTTATTTATCCTCCAGAATTTTCGAGAGGTGGTTTTATGTAGATTTACTTCTAAAAGATGGGGAGGTGAGTTATTGAAGGACTATTACTGGTAAATTTCATCATATAAACAGCCCCGAGGAAGATTCGTATATTACTTCTCCAGTTATACTTGTTTTAAGCAAGTCCACGTCACCTGAAAAAGACCTTTTGCCAGTTAGAATAGCATGAATATTATTTTAAAATACTATCAGCTTGATAGATATATTATTTTGAATAAAAACTGCTTTTTGAGCTGAAAATCAGTTTTTTAATCAAATGATTAACCATATGTCTATTTTCGTTTGTGAAGTGACAAAACGGACTCGGCCTGATGGCGTGGAGTCAACTAATGGTAAATTTTAGAAGACTAAGAAGACACTAAATGTTAGGTTAAGCTCAAATAAGTTAGTTTTGTAGTTATTGAGACACGAGTATAGACCTTATAACATCATATATAGAATGCGCAATCTCGTATCTGAAAATCGTCATTGAGAGGAATATTTCAATTTATTCCTTTTCTTAGAAGAACCTTTAATTTATTAAAACTTAAATGTTCCAAAGGTTTCTTGAAAGTTTTTTAATTGACCAGAAAATATTCTAAAATTAGAGTGGATGAATAAATATTTTTGCGCACAAAATCTAACATATGATCGCTATTTACAATAAATGATATACACAAAAACGTAAATCTTAAGTAATAAAAGATTAACATGGAAAGATGGCTTATTGGATGTTAACTTCCAATTTACGGTTAATCGGTATAAAATAACATTTTTGCTGTAAAAGTATTTATTTTTCAACCTGTTACTTTTTTCTACCAAGACCTATCATAACAACTCATCTATTCAGTCAAAAATATTCTTATTACAACCTAAGCTGTTTTTTCTTACAACATGATGCGTTTCTTTGTATAGAACTATTCCTTTATACTCAATGAAGGATTTCATACCATCAAGTATAATTATAATTGAAGAAGTCGCCTAATGAATTTAAAAAAACATTAACTCATGATAATCTCAATTACACACTACTAAACGAAAAATGCTGCCTTTGAAGTTTGTTTCTTTTCAGATATTCTAAAAATTGCTGTTTTAAGTGTAAAGAACATTTTTCTATTCCAGATTAGCAGTATAATCTCAAAGCCATATTCGATGGCGAAAGGAGAGAAAGAAGAACTGAAATTAACAAAATCGAAAATTTCTTGATTCTAGATACTATGAAATCCTAAAAAATGAGACCATCAAAGAGACAATTTTTTTACTGCGATTTCAGCGAGGAATATGATTAAATATTTGTATGGGCAGTTGATGAACACTTGAAATTTCTTCCATATAATGGACACTACGTCATTAAAATAGTAAATATAGAAGTCCCTATTCTTTTCACCCAGTGAATTATGATAATAGGACATGACAATGAAAAACGAGTATTATCTCTGTTAATTTATCCTGTTGACTGGCAAAAGACGTGTTTCTAAATAAAAAGATTTAGAATTTCAATTATATGATTATTTTTTGTAACTTTAAGTTATAAGTATCTTTTAAAGTTGTCTTCATAAAATTCGCCAAAAAGAGTTTTGTTAAAATAACATCATTTCTATTGTTCTGTTCTAAATAGGCAATTAACGAAAAATAATTAAAATAGTAATATTATATTAAAAGTATCTTTTCCATAATAATTATTCAAAATGAGGAAATTCTATTGAAATTATTTCTTCACAGGAATTTATGAAAGCTAAATGTGAGAAGGTACCAAGCGAAATTTACATAAAATTCAAATTAAACGCTTTCCAAGTGAAATATTATATCATTATTTTCATCAATAATGTTGTATCCAGTAACATCAACTGCCTGGTAGGCATAAAGAATATTTTAGTGCCATTTTTGAATTCCCAATGATACATAATATCATTATCATTCCTTACAAAAAATGATGTCAATGATATCGAGAAAAATTAAGTATACAAGAATAAGTTTTATAATTTTTGGTATTGACGACGTATTTAAAATTTCTGAAATCTCTCCCGATCGTTCAGCGTTGAAAAGAAAAATTAAAAAAACTTACTTTTTTTACTTTTTATTTCTTAACAGATATATTTGCTCAACATATAAAGCGTATTTTTTCATTCTTACACAATTCTATTTTCTGGACCACTGAAATATGCTTAGTTAATTGTTATGAAATATGTTTTTGATTATTTCACAAGGGTTATTAACTCGAAATTTATGTAATTTTGCAAATCTTTTAGCCTCAGATTAAGGAAAACAGGAATATATAAGTGAATAAATTAAATATTTCAATGACAGAAAATTTATATAGGAAACAAAATTTCAATTTAAAATTATATTTCTCTGATTATCCACTCTGTCATTAAAATGGTATTTTTAGTTTTTTATCAAAAATGATTTTTGAATTATAATTTGGGTTTATACGTGGTTTTAATAGTTTAGCTTTGGCGCTCGATGGCATGGAATTTTCTCTGTGCCGGTATGGCATAAATTTAATTTTAACTTTTTTCAAAAATGAAAGCAAGTAGAATTGTTTGAACATGCATTTAATATTTTGGAAAAATATTTTCTTAAAGTTATAAAGTAATTATCTGAATTAAAAAAACACTAACCTTGTGAGTGAAGAATTTAAGATCGTTCTTGAATATATAATATTTGTGTTATTTTGTGATTCTTGCACAACATTCTAGATTCATCAAACGAATTTTCAAGAAAATCACTTTTCGATAATACATATACTTTAACGAAATTAGAATATTTGACACAATGAATTGACAAAAGATTATGATAAACTCATTTCAAATACAAACAGAACATTGATTTGAAAAGTGCTTTTTCATTCAAAGATATGATGAAGAACGTTTCGTTCTAACTCTTGGTGAGTGAAGATAAAGTTTATTTTGTTTTGTTTGTCAAACTTGTAAAATTAATTAAACTTATAAGATTTGCAAAATTTAAATCACATCAACAGAACGAGAAATAAGTCGTTGTTGTTCTTTAATGTTTTATAGTTTATTCAATGCTTATAACTTTATATAAAATATAATGTTATTTATTTTCTTTTGGTAGCTTAAAAAATATTGGTTAATCCATTGAAAATGCGAATACCGCAACCATCATTTCATATTTTATTTTAAACAATTCAATAAGCTTTTAGATAATTTCTAAATTTCAATAATATATAAAATATACAGCGAAAACAACAATTTTGAACTTCTTCCAACAAAACTTTTATCTTAATACTATATTAAGAATTTCCGGTTAAATAAATGAATATTTTTAATTTCTACTCTTAAGAGAGGAATATTTTGTTTTATAAATAAAAAACTAACATCCAATAGAATGGCTTGGTTAAATGTATTCTTTACATCATTCCAATTGCGAATAATATTTCAAATATGATATTCCTGAAAAGAATGATGGAAAAGATTTTTATTTTATGTTAGTATGTCTTATACTCTAAGTTCAAATATTTTTATTTTACATTTTAAATATTAAATATCTAACTCCTTTTTGAAAATAACTCAAGATAATTATTGATAAATTACATTCTTACTTAATTAGGTTAAAATTTCAACCTTTTTATCATAAAAAATGAAAAAGTGAATTACATAATGAAATAGAAAAATAAATTGATAATTTTTGACAAACATTATAACTCCTGAAAATAAAATCGAAAATTATCCGAATTCCTTTGAATGGTATCCTTGATCAAATATAATTGGAAAAATAAAAAAAGGCAAAATAATTGAATAAAATAATATTTTAGTGATAAGATTCTTTGAAGAAACATTCATTTTGTGTGTGCTAAACCGAACACATATTTTATAGAACCGAGATATGACTGTTTTCATTTAAAATATTTTGAAAATACTTCTACCATGGCGAAACTGAATTATTGTATTTTCGAAGGTACGAAAGATAAAAAATTACTCCATAGCCAGAACATTTTCTCATGTTACCTGAAAAGATAAATTGCAAATCTGTTTGATTTGATTAAAATATACTGAAACGTTTTCTCCCTTGAATTTGACATGAGCTCTATTACATCTTTTTGAAATCCTTTTTTCAAGTTCTTTCAATTTTTATTCATGATATTTTGCATTGGGTTGTTTAATTCTCCTCAGTGATACATCAGCTGTCGTGGTCGTTCACATGTAATTTTTAACCATTCATAGGATATAATTTAGTTTTGTCAGTTGCTCAAATAACTCAACTTAATCAAAGATTTCTCAAAGAATCTAATTTTTCTTCAATAGATAAGAGCTACTTAAAATAAATGAAAATGTTTACTGAATCAAAAATTTTCATCATATGAACTGTTTGTAAGATTCTTTTGTTTCCAGATCTGACGACGGCAATCATCGTTTTCAATTAAAATTACCTTATTATTATCATAATCGTGATATTCATGCGATTCTTGATCCTGCTCATCTATAATAACTCTTTATTTAACTTATGGAAATATTAAGATTCAAGCTTTATTTTCAAATCTATTGATTTGGCTGTCAATTTCTCTATTTCTTGGATTATCTTCGGACTGTCTCTGTAATTTATAATAATTTTCTTCGAATTTTATTCAAAAAAGTGCGTTTTGATTCATATTGTTGCTTGTCCCATAGGGTATACATTTCTTAGATGAAAATAATTATGAGAATGGTTATTAACACGAAATGCAGGAACGAGCTTCTCTGGTTCTATATTTCTTTTATCTCGCATGTGAAGAATCAGCATCAATACTATGTCGATGCAAGGGAATTAATATCGATGAACTTGAATGATAACTATCTTTATCAGGTGTTTTTGAGTTAAAAAAAAAGCTCTTCAGGCGTTTCATTTTTTTACGTTTACCGAAGATAACTTTGGTGGCACTGGAAGAATAATCGGTAGATTTCGAGTTAAAGGGAATGTTGTATAAGATTTGAGAATTTTATCTTGATCTAGGTTTGGAGAAAATACAAATGAATTGACCCTAAAAGATACAAAGACCAGATATTTAATCATGGTAAAAAAATTCGCGATTAAAGGCACATCTTCGTAATATGCGATGATTATTATCAAGAATTTTGTGAATAGGAATATTCTGCCATTATTATCTTAATTTAATGACAGTATGGATTTTTTAATTATAATTTTTTGACGTTATATATGTCATTGAGTTTATTACATTAAAATTAATAAGTTATTAGGTTTATGAAATTACGTATTAAAAATGTAAGATAAATTACTCAAACTAGGTTATTTAAAATAAACTTTTAACGTATGACTTATTCATGAATTAGTCTGAAGATGTTATGGCATGTCATATGATGAAATTTAGGTAAATGAAAACTCAATATTTTTAGTCTTGCATTAATATATTTCCAATCTCAAATTATTTATATTAACACATCAAAGCCTTTAAGTACAGAAAATTAAACATGAATATTTATTTTAAATTGAGAGATACTCGTACATTTTCAGGGCAATGAAACACCATTGCATTTTCCAAATTACGATTTGGACTGATTTCACTTGGTCTCAATATTTATTATTATTTTTCTGAACAGGTTCGTGGAATTATTAACATCTTAAGTTTTTACCCATCAAAAAGATTAAAAATTATTCTCCTCCATTGAAATACCTCATGATTTGCGCATAGTCAGTCAAAAATTAAATTATTCCTTCATCTCTTCTTATAATAAAAAAAATCATTTAAATTCTCAATTATTCTTTCGTATAATTGATTTAACAGAAAATTTAATTGTCATTTTATTTATTATTCATAAAATTATAATGAAATATAAATCCTAAAGTCATGGATTACTTCTTGATTGGTTTATCAAGATATATATTCTCAATTAAACGTTATAAATAAAATATTCTTTCTTTTGGTTATGTGCTTTTAATATTGTCGATGGAAAATAATATATTTTATTTACGAATTTGAAATATTCGAGTTTAGTTGATGTTTCACGAAGTTCTAATCAGCACTAAACACTGATTTTTAAAACAATAATAAAAAGGAAAAATCACATTCATTATAGAAAAAAGAAAATTAAGAACGTCTTTTGACAAAATTTGGCACTTTTATTTTCCGTTTACAATTAAAACTAAGTTTAATATCAAATTAAAGATATTCCTTCGTTTAAAATAATTCATTGATTGACAAATTATCCTAATAATAGACAAATTGTTGAATCAAATCAATGATTTCTTTTTTATTTATTTTATTTTTAAGATAGTGTTTATTTCTAAATTCAAACACTGTTTAATCTTCCATCTCTTCTTTTTCTTATGAATTCACAAAACATTCCCTCATTTTTGCGTGACGTCGTTAAAAAAATAAATTTCATAACTATAATCAAAACCTTACATATGGTCTCCGAAAATCCTAAGATAACGATAAACGATTTATTAACTGTATATTCCTCCCACTCAAAAAATAAATTTTAATATTCTTTGGGGTCTAAATATTTGAAAAATTAGTTTTCTTTTCCATTTCGTATTTAACGAACATTTTGCGTTTATTAGTCAGATGTGTTTTATAATAGTTTACCATTTCTCTTGAGATATGATAATTGATATCTTCAATAAAAAGTGTATAGTAGCTTATTAGAACTGATTGACATTCAAAAGTATTATGAATCTCTGAATCACCAATGACTGTTATTATAAAATTTATAATTTTTTCATTACAAAACAAAATTTGAATGCAACGAGTGCATTATAATGAGTATTTTCAAATAAATTTCAAAAAATAGTTAAATAGGAAGAACAACATTAAGGGTAGCACGGAGTATCTTTTAATTCTAATATTTGACTAAAATATGGCCACAATCTTTTTGAGGTTCATCAATATGCTTCAGTATTTAAAAGTCCACTTTTATAAGATATTAATCAAGTTCACCTTTTTTAAACATTTTTGAGAGTATTTTTCCTTGAAAATTCGAAATTTATATTATTTTTACTTGCTGTATAAATCTTTATTGAATAGTTCTGTCAATTAATTTCATAATGTTGCATCGAAATTTAAAACTCCAAAAATAATCAATTCAGTGGTGCGATTTTTGTTCGTCTTTAATTATTTTAGTTTTCTCGTTCATGTCGATTATAAGGGAGGATCGTAGTAGTATTCATGGAAAGAGTTACAATTTTTATTTTTTCGTTTGGTCAAGCAAATTTCTTCAGATGAAAATTTAAACAAGTGTATTGAGTGGTTTTTGCTTTCATTAAAAATTCTTTAAGTTTCATGACATAGAAAACTGTAAAAACATGCTTGTCAGTTGTTAAAGTATTAATATTCAGTTAGAATTTTATGATAATGTCTGGCCACATAATTTTTTGATAAATTTTAGATATTTTATTTCTTATATACGACTATTAGAGAATATCTTTTGATGGTACAAAACCAATTCTTTTATTTTACCATTTAATCATGATCATAAAACTTAACTATTTTTTAGAATTAATTAAAATCTATTCTCTTTATTTCTCGTCGATTATTAAGGTAGCAATATTACAGCTCTCCTTTTTATGACCACAACTCTGTTCAAAATCCTAAAATAATTTTAGTCATGGTTATTTAGATTTTTGTTTATTTCTCTTGAAGAGTTTTCATCACATTATCATTATGAAGAATGACCTAGTGAATAATTAATTCAAAAAAATTGTTTTTGTTCTTTATTTTCAATCCATTCTTCTGATATTTACGGATTTTGACGATCATAAACACAACACGTGATCATTAATTTTTCAACCTTTGTATGCCTTGACGAAATGTTTCTTGTTTTTGGGGATTTTATATTTTCAGTTTTATGACTTTCATATTCTAAAAATTACACAGATGATCCTTATTAAGATTATTCAAGATTTCTTGTGTATCATAAGGAGTTGGTTACGTGAATTATTAAGAATGTAATTTAACGGGAATAAAAACATTGATGAATATTTGTCATTTACTTTTAAAATTCTTTTTTTTAAATGTTAGAAAATTTTTTTGCATGAGTGTATTTTATGTTTTGACTCGCGTGGATGGGTTCGTAACATAACTTTTAATTTTTTCAGGATAATTCATTTAATTTACTATATGTAGATGTGATTTACTGCAAAAGCAGTGACCATATTTAAATAACCAATAGTATCATATGAATACCCTCTTTTTGGCTTAAAAAAAGCAACGAGGATGAAAAAACAATAAAATGTAATTTTAATCTTTTTTATGTTTCTTTGTTTTTTTTATAACATATCTATTTTACAAACTAGCATAATGCGTGTTTTAAAGATATGGTTGTCTTGTAGCTTCAATATTTTCAAAAGTATCCAAAAAACGTTTTTTCGACTCATCTTTATCAAAAACATTGTATTTTAAAATAAATAATGATCACATTCTGCGAGATTCTTTGTTAATTTCGTTTAATCAATTTAATTTATAGAATATAAAAAATTAATTATTCACAAATCTTAATTAAAATACTTTGTTAAGAACAAATATTTCTCTAAATTATATTCACAAACTCGGATTAACAATCATTAAATTTTGATGTTAACCGAACAACCACGAGCCTTTAATTTTGAAGAGAGAGAATATTTTCAAAAATATTTTTTTTGTAAGATTAAAAATTTCGTTCATTAAAGATTATTAAACATCATATTTTGATTAGATTTACAATTAGACGACTTGAATTAGATAGATATATATTATTTATGTCATGAAGAATACTAATATTGCTTCCCGAGAATGGAAGATTAGAAAACAAGAAATGAGTAAATCAGTGTACTAAGCTTTAAAGTGAATATATGTGATCCTAAATTTCAACTGATTTGTCATAAATTAAAACCCAATCCAATTTATGAAACCCACATTAAATTCAATTTGAAATATATTTAGTATTGTTTAAAAATATGGATTTAAACGCTACAGAATAAAGGTAATTCAGAATCTAGCGATCACAAAAGTGAGAAGATAAATATAAATTACTGTTTGAAATAAACAACTCTATTAGGGTTCTAGATGTCTTGTTTTTTCAAACGTTCTATTGATGATAATGATCAGATCAGAACATTGAGAATTTTCAGAGTTCAAAATTAAATTGTAAAATTTGATTAAAAATTTATCCTCAGTTAGTTGGATATATTTAACCATATATCACTAACTTACATGTGAAATCTTTACTTTTTGAGAGAAAATCACGACAATTACAGTTACAAATTTATTTACATCAGTAAAATCTGATACAGTTAATGTTTATTGAATTTTTCAAATGTTAAATTTTAACAATCACACTCTAATTTATTTACAAGCTCCTTGAAACCATGAAAGGAAATCTTGAAACCTCAAATAATAAAGTTATTATCAGCATGTAAATTTGATGAATTTTATCGAGGTTTTGCATTTTAATGAAAAAAATGATTGAAATAAATTTGAAAACAAATTCCAAATAATTTATAATCTTCCTATAAATTAATAGAACGGAAGCAAAGTTGGTAAAAGTTAATAATTTCTGAATAAAAATTTTAATGGTCTTTTTAAAATCTAAAAACAATATAACTTTTTAATATTACCACATTTCCAACATTAATTCGAACCTCTGAAAAGAAAATTGCCCATTTTGCATTTGTTTGAAAAAAGATGGGTTACATCTCTCTACACGGCAGAATATGGCCAACAAATTAAATTACATTCTGCTATAAAATTTCGTTATAGTCCATTTATCAAACTCTCGTTCAATTCAATTACAGAAAAACTACTTATTATAGTATGAGTCGTAGTTCTTCGTGCATAAATGTGATTGAATAACAAAATATATGACGCAGATATTTTTCAAAAGCATATACAGTTTTTATTTACTCGTCTAATTTTTTCCTTTCCTCTTAGTAGAAAGTTAAATATATTTATCTAAAGTTTAATTATGCTTTACTAAAGAGATTTTTTTAATGTATCAATCTTTTTAATTAGATTACAGTTTTTGCTTTTTACCCCAAATCGTTAACAGCGAATGCAAAGTTAATTTATACATCTATTTAAATGAATAAGTTAAATATTTATGTTAAAATATCTTCTTTAAATAAATATAAAACATCGAGGACGATAGTTTTTGCAGTAATTTGAAACAAATTCGTTAATGTTGTTAAATTTGCTAAATATAATTAAGAATAACTAAAAATGTAAAAAGTCCCCATGCTTTAAGTTTCAACGTAGTCACATCGGATAGCAGAATAAATAAACCAAATAACTGTTAAAATTAGAATAATATGTTTTCTTTTTTCTGTTTTTGCGTTTGACATAAGTTTATGAATGGATTATTTTACTCTTATCTTCTGTATATTTTCTTAATATATTTCTGAGACAACTGAAGATATTTTTAAATGACATCGTTGCTAAAAAATTAATATGTTTTTATCTTGATTAGAAATGTAATATCAGGCTAGGGCGACGGTCCAGTCATCTTTAAGGCAGCAACTCGCCAACATTTCAGATTTAAGCATGTGATTAATTCCTTCGTAAGATGTTAAGTGAAATTTTTTTCTCTTTATTTACATAAAATCTCATAAAGAGCATGCGAGTATTTTATGAATATGGCTATTTTGATTTTATCAAATCCCTTAAAAATCAATGAAAACGTAATGTTTAAATTAAACATTGAATTTGGATCTAAATTTATTCAAAATTCTATTCAATAAAAAATAAATTTAGCAATATTCCAGTTTATTATTTTTTATATACTAGCTTATAGAAACAGAACTCCTGATGAAAAATCTTTCAAAATAGTTTATATTATTTCGGCTTTTATGAGTGTAAAATAGCATCAAAAATCTAACATTTGAGTTTTGCTAAATTTTACGCGTCTTAACTAGGAGATATAAAGTGTTAATTGTGATTTTCACTTAAAATCCCGAATAGAAAATGAATAACTTTCACCAACACTTGCTCCAATCACTTGTCATTCAAGAACAGATAACTAAAAGAGATCTAAAAAATTTTAAAAAGGGGATATTTTTAACATTTTAAACTTCATGTCAATAAATAATTGTGTAATGGGTTAACTTTTCAAATACATTTGTATATTTATTCTTAAAGTTTGTGGTTTTTTTAAAGATTAAAAGTTTAAGAAAACTTAAAATTGATATTTTAATAAATTAATTTAATTTACATATTGAACGAAGATTTTTCAATGAAGATAGAATTCTTTATATCGAATAAAGATCAAGATGAAATACTGACAGTGGAAAAGAATTAAAAATATGTTTTTCATGGTTTATGATTGTAAAAAGTACTCATTATTTTCTTGTAATTGTGTACAGATTTGAGTGCGTTTTTGATGGCATTTGTTATACAAATGAAATCTTTCAAGCGGCTACATCAAATATATCAGAGAAAAAATCTAAATTTCATTAACCTGTATTTCATATGAATTCAACAATAAATTGTCCAAGCATGATATTCATTGTTGAGAATGGGGGGAACAGGGAACCAAATACCTTGAACTGCATTTTGAAAAATTAGATTTATGAAATCAATTTTATTTTAATCTAAGTTATAAAATTCATTATCGAGGTTGAAGAAATAATATAATTCTTTACAAATTCATACTCTTGAATTTCCGATTCTTTGCGAGCGAACACAAATCTGACAATGTGTATTCATCAATAAATTAATTTTGCATCCGTTTTGGTTTTATATTTATGCAAAAGAATAATGAATAAACATTACCTTTTTGTCAATATAATTTGAAGATATACATTTTTTAACTTTATGATGTCAAAAATTTAGATTTTTCACAAATTTAATGATTATATGTTAAATGTTCTCATGTTTAATACACAAGTAGATTTACTTTGCTTATTTCATGTGTGTGGTGTGTAAGAAAAATATAAGTGAGGCCGCAGTTTAATCAACGGATCAATGATGTTCACGTGTAATCAACCACCAGGCGATCCAGGGCTGCGTTCACCCTGGTATATACTAATATATGCCAACACAATGAACAATATTTTATCAGGATACCTCAAATCATTCAGCTTTGTAAATTATTTGATTAAACTTTAATACGTTTATTGTTTTACAATATTATATAAAGTTGACATTTTGACAGTACGTGTTAAGATATCATCAATTAACATTTACAAACGTTAACACTACTCAAGGGAGTCGAAAGGGAGCAAATAGCTGAAACGAGTTTAACTATAGGGCATATATGTAAGTTAACTTTCTTCGGAAAAAGCCCAGTATGTTTTACTCGTACATTCTCGAATAAATAAAAATCTGTTTTAATATCAACAAAAATGTATCTATTAAAAATGGTTAAAAATAAGACAGTGCCTTGGGATTAAGGGCTGACATAATTAATTATCTTTATTTTGATTCATGAATTCTGTTCCATACATTTTGACATGTTATTTAAGCTTTGGTGTTTATCTCCTATCTTTAGATGGACATAAAATTTCTCTTGGTTCAAAGTATTTTAATATATTCTTTGAATACGTCTGGTTCATACTTTTTCAAATGAACTTTATGTCTTGAGAACCTGTTTGGTAAGAATTTGTTTTTAAAAATCCAGATATTAGAACTCAGATGCTTTTACATCTGAATCATATATTTGTTTTCGATAACATCAACTATTCACAGAAATATGATAAATAAAAACTTCTGTTTTACGTTTTTTAATATTTTGTTAAATTTCTTTGATATATTTTCCTTATAAATTAACGTTTCGTTAAAATCTTTCTGAAATTTACAGATTTAATTGTCAAGGTCCGAAATTAAAAACTTTAATGAAAAATGTAACCTTGACACAGATCGCAGTTCCAATATAGACTTTGTTTATACATCTTATTTCCAGTAGATATTTAGAATATTTTGAAAAACTAAAGCCTATATCAGTTTTATGACCTATAGTTTCCACATAAATTCAAAAATCTATGTTATTTGATAAACATTTCCCACTAATTTAATATAATACAAAGTAACTTTATGAATTTGTGAGTTTATAACTTTTAGTGCGTTATAAATCCTGAGTAATTATATATTCAAATAGAATAAAATTAAAAATGCGTAAATTAGATAGTTTTTAAAACTTAAGTAAATTTAGGATCTATGTTTGTTTTTTTTTATTAAAGGTCATCAATATTTTGAAGGTAGGTTATTATCAATGATTCTCTTGGGGAAAGTAGGTGAAATTTTTATTCACCAGCTTTATTGTCATAAATATTTAGTTGTTGACTGCTCGTAGTTCGGTTGTTTTTATGTCACTATAATAGTTCACTCCTATATAATAATCTATTCCGAGCTTAACAGATCAAATATTTATAAAAAAAGCCTATTTTAATACTCTATAATAAAATTTTACCCCGAGACTCTTGAAAATTTTCACAATAATATTTGTCAAAATTACTCATGTTTCATCAAAAATTATTTAATTTTAAAATCTTATATGTTTGAAACGTTCTTTATTTCACAGGTAACGATAAAGTACACTGTATCCTCTGGTTTATGAATATTTCTTTGACGGTTATCGAACAATCATAGTTGATGAATGATAAAAAACTTAATTAATGAAATTGAATTCCTTCATTAATTATAGTTTTTTTCTCTAACATCTCGGTCATTAGTGATTAAAATTACTTTGAACGAAATTTATGTCAAATAAAAAGAATGTATTTTTATTTATAATTTTTCAAAATAATTCCACTTTTTATTCGATAAAATAAAATTTTAATTTAAAATAAATGTTACATTTTAAAAATTTTTGTTCCATAAGAGTTAAATCAAATGTTTAAAAATAATTTAACCATCAATATATGCATTTGATATCGCATATTAAACCTTATAAATTTCCAAAACAAATTTTACTCTTATAAATTTGTAATTTTCATAACCATTCGGTTTATTAATTATTATTTAAATTTACGATAACTTTGAAAATACGTTAACTTATTCATTCATATACACGGTTTTGTGAATTCTCAGAAATTTAACAATTGAAGTCTATGTAAACATTCTAACAGTTTTTCAAAACGAGTTCTATTCCAAAGACGACAAATTTATTAAAACTGCAGTCGAAATATTGGAACACGGATTGGATTTATCACCAATTAAACAATTAAACAACGTTTTGGTTACATAAACTAAAAAATTGTTTCCTATTTTAAAATTACTTCATCCAAAATTAAGAAAAGGGTTTTCCAATATTTTTATGTCCGAGGTTTAACTTTTAGGAAAAAGAAAAAATGAATTATTCTGAGTTAACCATCCAAATGATGAAACCGATGGACAAATTATTACTTTGTATTTGTATGTAATATGTTACATCAGTGAAGCGATATTTATGATATGTTCCGTGACTGATCTATTTTTACAAAATAATCAAAAATTTTACGTGTAAATTTTTCTCTAGATTGTTCGACAGAACATTTTAACGTTAATATATTTCTGAAAGATTGGAACGTTCGAAAGAAGACGATGACTCTTGATATCTAATAAAGTTAGTAAGTTCGATAAAGTGTGTTTAACTACGTCACCAGCGATACAAATCTAAGGGAGATTACACGATACTTTACTGGTCTTATTCAAATTAAATATTATTAATATTTTTTGTCGAAAGATTTACTATATATCCCTCTATCTATGCCTTTTTTGTAATAATTAAGACACAGTCATTTTTACAATAAAATTGGACGGGTATATGTCTCATTTTTTGGAGTTTGAGTTAATTAGATCTTCATATATGAGATTAGTAACGAGAAATTTTTAAAATTCAAAAAGACTGAAGATTGACTTTCATGTTTATCTCAATCTATTTGCATTATTATATGTCAACACCGAATTGATATTCAAATGTTAAGAACAATGTGTTGCCTATTTCATACCTCTCAAAATCTTAGATGAAAATAAAACTAGACATTTTCATATGTCTAACTTATATCTTGAAAATGTTTAAGCTTAATTTTGTAAACCTTACCAAAATATAGTTTTCGCATTTCCTGTTAAAATTTCAAAGACAAATATATTTGAAAAAATTAGAAATTCAATTATTCAGTTAAGTAATCGAGGATATATCAGATACTAACACTAATAATCTCTCAGAAGATAACGCAAAAGTTAAAACTCATAGTTTGAGAAATATACTATCGTATAACACAACAAAGTGTCAACTCAATATATTATTTAAAAAATCTTGAAGACATGTATATTGACACTTTTAATATTGATGCATCTTCAATTCGTAGTCAAAAGTTATTTGATCTTGGTAAAACATCAACGTGAATTTTCCTTTAAGATCTACACATTGTAGAATTCTTATGCTTTCAGTTTAACGTTTATATTATGTTAAAAAAAGTTCTATTTTCACCACATTTTTTATTTAGTTTTCAGCAGTTTCTGATAGTGTACATAAGAGAAACTCATTTGAAGAATATGACCAGTTTTATCATATCTTCTAGGTTATTTTTTCAAAAAAAATTAATTTCTCGACATCGATTCAGATTATCATATCATTATCAATTTCCTTCACGATGAGCATATTATAAATCTTTCTTAAACCTTATTAAATTCATTTCTAACATTTTAATGCGTTGTATTGAAAGAATCTTATTTTTGAAATATATTATTTTGCAGATATTTTACCCTAATTCAATCACCAAAGAAAAGAAAGTTTTTCATTTAGTTGAAAATTCTATTCAGCAAACAAGGGCTTATTTGTTCTTATTAATATGAAAGATTTGTTTTAATTTTATTGTTGATTTATATCTGGGTTGTTATTTTGTCCACTCTTTTGTGGTGGTGCAAATGTAGAAAAATCAAAAAATCGATTTACTCGGCTCAATATTGTATAAAATAACGTCTTCTCAAGATTTTGGATTTCCTTTTTTTTGAATAAGCAACATGAAATTTTCAAACAATTATTTGCTCTATGGATTTAAAAAAAACGGAATCTTATCTTTTAGATTTGTTGAACACAAAAATTTCATTAAAAACAATTATATAATATAAATGAAAAATAGTTAAAATTAAATCTCAAGCATTATTCTGAAAGAACAAATTTTACGATATTTTTTAATTTTTGTAATATATGTGTCAAAGTCTCGCAAATGATCTTGAATAAAATTTTTCTCATTCTTTGAACATAAATTCAGCAATATATGAATTTTTAAATATAATTAACAAATTTATTTGATGAATGAAGTGTTATGTATTATTCTGTAGTTCTCATAATTAAATAGTTGGTTCATATTTACGATAAAACAAACCCTAATTATTTTATTGATAATCGTTCAATGATAATAAATATGATTGAATTTAAAAATTAAGAGAGCCAAAAATATTCAAATAATATATTTAGTGATCATGTTTGTAACCATTAAATGTTAAAATTAGTTTGAAAATCGTGTTAGCTCACGCTGTCAATTTTCTAATTGGAATTTTAATGTAAGTTCTCTGTCTTAGATGAAATTTCAAGATTTTTTTAAGAATTGCATGTTTTATGAAAGTAAATCCATTTAAGAGTTAAATAATGAAATATAAGACCAAAATAAGAATAACCCAACTTTTGCCTGACGTTGTTTTCTGTGTGCATATCATCTGAGTTAAATGGATAAACAACCCCAAATATTAAAATCGTGCTGATAGATCAAAGCAAACTCTTCCAACAACAAAAATTATCATAGAATAAACTAAGTAAATCCTAGAATACAGCAAAATATGGCTGATTTTTGCCTTAAAACGATTTTTTTTATTCAATAGATAGGATAGATTTTTGTGGTTTTCTATTTTTACGAATTTAAATTTATTTCATTTTTTGATCTAAAAATGAATATTTTACTTTTTTAGGCACTAAAAAAATTTATTAAAATTCATCACTACTCAACTTTATGCTGAACCGAAAAACATTGACAATAAATATTTAACCTTTATTTCATTTAAAAAGTAAACAAAAGTTAGCGAACTTCAATTATTCCAAATCTTAAAAGTACACCATTTCCATATAGAGATACATCTCATCTAGAAACATTTAAAAGCATTTGTTGACAAGACGCATTTAGTTTCTCTTTGATTTTAAATTTTATAACAGTTATTCTCAAAATATTTCGAGTAACGTGTAAGAAAAACGGAATTAATAAAAAAATAAAAGCCCGTGAATTGAGGAGATAGCTTTTATTTAAAAAGTAAATTTTAAAATGTTTAGCAACTCGAAATTTTTAAAGAGAATAACGAACATAATTATCTCATCAAATTGTAAAATTTAAGAAAATAAAAATATTCAGCGTTATTTAAAGAAAGTACCTCAATACATAGAACACGCGACCTACGTTATATTTAAGAATATTTCAAATCTCTTTTTTGAGAGAAAATTATGATGACTTGCGCACAATAAAATCTCAACATAACTGTTTAATTTCGACAAACCTTCTAAATCGTTGAATCTATTCTTGAATAAAAAAAATTAAAAAATTACTTATAAACCAACGAATCCTTAATTTTATGAAGAAACTAAACATATATCTCATTTATTAAAATATTTAAAAATAAAATCCTTGTTTTCATCGAATTTTAGGATTAAATATTTTTTATTTTGATCAGAAATGTCAAAACTACGTCGAATGTAATTTTAAAATTCAAACAAATAAAAGTGTGTCACGATGGTATATTTATTTTCAATGTGATTAAAAATAGTTTTTAGAATGACTTTCGGATAAAATTTCACATAAATATTGGATCTAACTTTTAACAAGAATACAAAACATGAATTTTACTCTCAATAATAAAGTGTGAAATTCAATGATGGAAAATATTTATTTGTTTAAAAATCGTAAAAATGGAAATATCGTAACATATGTACATTTCCAATATTATTATTCATCCTTGTTTTTTTGCCAACCTTCTTCTTATATTACAAACAAAAGAAATTAAAAAAATATTTAAAGGATGTTAAATTATTAAAAAGTGATTTATTAAGGAAAGGTTTTCATCAAATTGATTTTTTTATTTTCTTCAAGAAAATAAACCAAATTTTAATTTAAATTAAACAAATAAAGCAACGTAATTTTTTGAAATCTCATTTGATTTGTAAAGATAGTTATTTTTTAGAAATTTAACGAATGACTGAAATTAAAAAAGTGTATTCATAATATGAGTGACAAATTTTTCATGACTAGATTTTTAAAATTTTTCAAAAATTAAATTTAGAAAAATAGAAATCTCAGCATAATATTTCATTTTAAAATTTAAAATTTTAATTCTCTGGGTATCGTAAAAACAGATATTTTAAAAATATAAAGGTGAAACAATCTTGATTGTTATATCATCTGGAAACATCTTTTTATGTGTTGTATTAAAATTAAATTATCATAAAAAATAATAAACTATTGTTTATGTTTTAGATATGAATTATATATCATATATATTTAAGTTGATTTGAAAAATATCAAAATTTTTAATGAGGAAAATTACAGCTGATCAGAAAAATTAAGGTAATGATTTGAAAAAGTAAAAAAGATATTGAAAAGAATGTTTCAAGTGAAAATTTTTCTTATTTTTATGCATATATCAAGAAGTTCCAAAACATTTACACATTAATTGGAATGAAACTGATTCCCTCTACCATGTTTGTTAAAATTGTGAAAGTTTTTTTGAATCTATAGAAAGAAAATTCATGAGTTAAATCGATTTAGTGTTTTTAATACGAGCCAAAACGAAATGAAACAAAAATAAAGGAATTTTAGTTTTCTTTATTTCTTGTTAAAAGAGAGTTCTTTTCTTGTATATAACAAAGGTAAACCCTCACAAATATCTTAATCGATTTTTTAAAGAGGTATATCTTTTAAATAATACTTAAACATTTCATGAATCGTTGACTAAAGAATAAAATAGTTGTAGGTTCATCATAAAGAGAAGCGCAAAATAATTATTTATTCAATTAAATGTGGCAAATTATTACATAATCATCGTAAAGTCCTCATACATTATATTCGTCAAAAATAATCCTCGAAAATAAAAGATTAGATAAATATATAATGTTTGACTGTTTATTTTTACATGAAGTCTGTTTACTTTCACTCTTATTTACCATATGATATATTTTTAATCGGAAAAGGAAAAAATAAATTTTACATAAAATTTAGATTTTTTCTAACAGAAAATGTGAATTTTTTCAATTTCAAGAATATTTTTATTTTCTAACCTTAATTTATGTGTATACTTGGTGTAATTACAATTTATTTTCAGTCATAACAATCACAAAATTAACTGTGCTGGAGATTTAAAAATGGTAGAAGGTTAACTTCAAAAAAATATGATGTATATATGATATTTTTGACATGTGATGTTTCTCTAACCAACGATTAAAAGATTTGTGACATTGTGAAAATATATCTCAGCAACTGAAACCTTATATTCTTAACTGCATAACATTTTTGGAATTTCATCTTACTCCAGAAGAAAATTTCAAACATCCCAATACTTTTAATGAAAACAACATAGATTTTGTTAAAATTTCGAATCATTATTTATAAATAAAAAACTATTTGTTGCGTCAATAATATGAGAAAAATAACCATATTATTATAGGTACATGAAAATTAGAATTCCTTTAAAAAATATAAAAGTTTTTCATTTTTTAAAATGTTTTCATGAAGAAATATTCAGCAAAAACAAGATTTTAAAAATTATTCTTTGATAATATACATTTTAAGAGAAAATGAAAAAAATTAATTGCGCGTCGTGCAACTTGTCATGCATTTCTTAATATTTTCATACTTCTCGATATTTCAACTTCATTTTAAAATGAAGTGATTCAATACTTTTCCCATGGTCCCACTATATCATATACAGGTATCTCTCTCCATTTTCGTCAATTTTCATTCAATTTCGTAAAAATTTTTTTTAATAATAAAAATTTTTATTTAAAAACAAAGGTTTTGTGCCCAAATAGTCTGTATATATATAGTTATAGAAATAAATTTTATTAATCATTTATTACTTAGCGATTCAACGATCTTCGTATATATCTCATCATGTTTCGCCAGTATCCTTAACAATCGAAAGCTGATATGGAATTCCCACACTCTGTTATCAAATTCATAAACACGCTTTCATTTTGTGGTGCTGCATATTTAACAAAATCCTTCCATTTCTCACAACAGTTCTAAATTGGGTTCAGAAAAGGTGAATAAGGAGGAAGATACAAAAGAATATGTCCATTATTAACGATTATTTGTTGAATAGAGGCAGTCTTATGAAATGGGACATAGTCCATAATCATAACAACTCTATTCATATTTTTGCTGCCAATTCAATCATTAATCTCTCCATATATTGGTCATAATACAATTTATTTTACGCAGTTAGAAGTGTTTCAAATTTTTTAAAACAGATCTTGCTAATTGCGGCACATAGAGAAACATTACGCGATCTTAATCCAGGCGAGGAGACAATTGCCGGTTCTCTTTTTTTAGTGTATCCTCTACAAGCTCGCATAGTTGCACAAAATCCTGCTTCGTCAATGAATAAAATAGGCGATCATCTACTTCTTCGAGTAATGTCATAAAAGCCACAGCATATTCATATCTTAACTCAATTATTCTGGCATCATTGCGGCGTTCAGGTATTAAACTTGTTCGCTTTAGAGCATAATGAAAATTTTTTAATTTTCGACAAATTGTGGATTTCGAAACCGAAATATTAATTGTGGCTAGATTGTTTTGAATGCCTTTTAAGGTAACACAGGCATTTTCATCAACCATGTTTTTTATTGATAAACACGTCTCTTCGTTTAACTTTATGTTTCTTGGTCCACCGCGAGGATTCGCCAATATACTTCCAGTTTTCCGATCTAACGATATTACACTTGATACTGTTGTTCTTTTAAAATTAAACAAATTCTGCTATCTCGGATGCCGTTTTTCCTAAGTTGTATTTTACTTTTATTTGATTCCGTTCTTCTGCTGTTAACTTTTTTGTTGTTCATAAAATAAATAGGTATTAAAATTATTACAAAAAAAATTTGACGAAAATGGATGCAAATCCCTGTATATTAACGAAGATTATTTACTCCCGATGCAATTCTCTGATAAAATATGAGGATGTGGATGAATACTTCAGAGTAACAGGCAAAATAGAGTTTGATTTATTATTTTTGTTTATTTGTTAGACATAGATAACACACATGTACTCTCTTTTTGAATTGAATTTGGATAAACATTTATACGAGGTTGGGAAATACCAAAACTTTTATTTATGAGGTCCTCTATATCCATGGTAAAACCGAAATCAGCTCTCTAAGTAAGAGATCTATCCAGAGTAGTTATTGACATTTGTAGTGTATGCGTATTTGTAAAACTCTTTTAAGAAATTCAAACATAAAAAAGCAAGTTCATCGACACGACAATATAAAAGCAGAGTTGCACTCATTTGAAATTCAACATTTAACCCTCTTCGGTCTTCGAAATTTTTATTTCATATCCTTTTTATTGATACAAAGATTCATTTCATTTTTAAAATTTTAGTTGTCTATGATTTGTTTTTTTTGGCTAATTTTAAAATGGGTGTCAGAAACTTTATCTTGTATTACACAGCATTAAGGTATCTTATTTTAAAACTATATCACGTAAGAAATGCAATTCAACGGTTATTTCGAGACTTTTCTCAAATGCACAATGTTTTTTTTTTCTTAGTGTTAAAAATTGGTTAGAAAGAGCTTGTCGTAAAAATTCATTGTGAATTCTTTTCATTTTGAATGATGTCGACATAATATTTTCAAAATTTATAAATGAGGTGGCTACGATTATAAAACTTTTGAGTATTCCATGTTTTGCATAATGTTAAGATAGTTGGCTGAAATGCATACATGGAAAATCAGTTGCAAACGACCTTTGACTAGTTATTAGTGTTGAAGTTTCTTGTAATTTTTTAAAGGTTCATAAGATGGTATAGCTTCTGGCTGTTTTGTTAGAGTTGTCATTAGATAGATGAGGATTAAAAAATGTATTGCCCATTGAAGAAAGCTGGTCAAAAGTGTGTCAAATTATTACTGAGGTATGATTGTCTCTTATTCTTTTCTTTATCAACTAAAGGAGATAGAGTTTTATGATGAATGGATCTTAAAGAGCGTGGAGTTATCTCAGTCGGTTCACGACCACTATCATTCTCAAGGATGACCTTTAAGTTGTGTAAGAAGGCATAAACCGTAAATCTTTCATTTTTTGAGTGATCTCAGAATCTCGAGATGCTGATGATTCGCTTATTCCTTTATTTTCCATTGTAAATTGTTTTATATTTTTAATTCTATCTGTTTCAGAATTTATCAATGTTGTGTCGAATGAGACATTGGTATACAATTCTCAAGATTTTTAAAATCATTATAATCTTCAGAACCTATGAAGTATTTTCTGTCCTGACCCAAAGTCGGAATAAAAGACTTCAGGTTAGAGTTTGAAGGAACTTCCCTTTGATCTTTTCTTCTCTCTCTTTTATTAGGAACAATCTATGCCTCTTACATAACTTTATAGGATTGAGGATGAGTTTAGTATGGATAGTATTTGTCCAGTTCATGTGGACAATAGATTGCTTTTTAAAAAGTAATCAATATTTCAATGATTGAGTGTACATCATGAAGAATTCTTTATAATCTGGGTATATTTAAATTTTCGTAATGGCGATTATTTATTGACTAAAACCAGATTTAGATATTCTAGAATCTTTCTATAACATTTTCATTGAGTAAATACAGTTATCTTAACATAACACTTTTTTACTTCATAGTTATCTATTCTCGAAAATAATTTTATGTTAAAATTATTCAATTGTTTGATATTTAAGTTGATCACACTTAAATATGTTTCAACTTTTACTATTTACACCAAAAAATATTTTATCATTAAATTATTTATGTTTAAATATACCTTTATTTTTCTATGATGGTATAAATATTCAAAAATAGTACGCACGTCCTATGAATCCCATGAAATTTGACAAATAATTTTGTACTTTCCCAATAATTTTCATATTTTACCTCAAATATACTATTCCTCAAATTCAACACGGTTTCTTCAGTTTGATAAATGTAAGAACAACTCTTTATTTGAGGAATATAAATGTGATAAAATTTAACATATCAATTATTTTCAATTTCAAAATAATAAATCTATATCAATCATTTTTAATCGTCTAAGATCACCGTCAAATCTTTATCCCAAAAGATATTACTGGCGTAAAATTTTAATACGAAGTTTTTTGCTCATAATTTCACTTTCTCGTGGCTAGAATAGATAAGGCTTTATGGAGGATATGAGACCATTATGTCACAAGTTACATCTGATTGCAGTTGTTGTGGTTTAGTGATCACATACGAAGAGAACAAATCCGTATCGCCTACCATCTCGTTAAGTTACAGCGATAATGGACGTTTTGGGTCACAATTGCCAATCATAGCAAAGTTCCACCTTTCATGTTTCATGTCCTCAAGATATGTAAATTTCAATCAATCAAATAAAATATTGCCAATCTTTCCTCTGAGTTTTGCTGAGAATTTTTAGATCTACTAAATAATTATGTTCGGCCATTGTTTATGATCTTAAATGTTTCAAAATGAATTTCTCACAAATAAATACCATCCACAATATCTTAAAGCACGATAAACTTCTGATAGAAAACGCCTGCCCAATCTGTCGTTTCTTAAATATTTATGAAATGACCTAATTTCTCAGTTATTTCAAAAAATTTTTGGATTTACTTGATATGTATCTTCCTTTAAAATTGTAGTGCTAAGTTGACCACTTCCGCTGACATGGCGTTCATTTTGTCTTTCCCAGCAGAGTGACTTCACAGAAAAGCGTCCATGCATCCTTATATACAAGGTTCATGTGTTTTATTTAACTCATAAAAGACGCCTGAGATAATGATAGTATCTCTTTAGACTTCCTTTGACGTGTAAGTGGTATCGTTATGTGTTCACTGGTTCTTTTCCGAAAACCTGAGTTAATTTGTCCTTAATGTTTGAGAAAATTTTTATCATCATCGATTGTTCTGTTTGGAGGTACTCAGCAGATTTAACTAGTCAAAGATGTGTCAAAATGTGGCTGATAAAAAGTAGAAAAACATTTTACTTAGCTATTCAGAAAATATTTTTGCATAACTTATTGAAAATTCTAACACATGCTCAATGTTCATGTTTAACAAATACATATTGTCTTAAAAGGAAAAGAAACTCGATGATAAAATATAATAACACCAAACAAAATTATGATAAAAAATGATCTAACTTTCAAATAAATATAACTACACAATGCACATTGCATTAGGTTATTTGCCTTCATCTTCTTTCTTTATCATTCAAAAGTTCAACGTCTTTTGTGATATACATTGGTATGGTGCTTGTTGTTCCAGTGGAAAATCATTTTTAAAGTTAAAAATAAACTGATGAGATTTATCTCCAGCATTTGAAGCTTTTTCTCTTTTATGACTTAATTTTTATCTTCTTTCTTTGCAGTAGTTCAGAGTACATGTATTAATAAAGCGTTTATATAATCTTTCATGTTTTATTCAATTGTTTTATGGTATATTTATTTTTGACACTTCAAATTTTAGCCGATTCATCTTGAATTAATTTATCATCTCTTTGAAAATATCCTTCTTGAAGAAAAAGTAATTTTCATTCATTAAACCCGATAGTCTCTTAAGCTCAAATAACAGTGAATGCCATCATACTGGAAACTAACCCTATATCCCTAACTTCACAAGGATGTTATCGTATTGAGATCCGCAAACAACAGCAGGATAATTAAAGAGGCTTGGAAAATTTCTTTAAAATGTTTGGGCATTTTTAGTCTTCATAATTCTGATAAAGTTATGAAGTGAAAACTTTTGAAATTCATTTCGCATAATTGTCTGTGCAAATCTATCATTTAAGAGAAATTTTGATGCTTGACATGTGATGGTTCAAAAAATTTTTTGTTATGCTAATTTCATAAGTAAAACTCTTTACATTTTATGAAATTCCGATATTGAAGAACAACTTAAATTAGAATAGCTGGTTTTCTCTTCATTGTGGAAATCGTTAAGTTATCTCAAAATATAAATGTCTGGTGCCTTTTTTGAATTGTTCATTGATGTTTATCCATTAAATAAACGAAAATTTATCAAGTCACATCAATATTAAACATTATGGAAAAATCGCGTTCAATTAACTTTTCGTTTACCTTCAGTAAAAAACCAAATTTATCAATCATAGAATTAAATTATTTTTAAAAACCTAATATATTTATAAAGTTTTAGATTTTACTTTTATCTCCACTTCCTCAACAAAATTCAAATTCTTAGATATTTTATCAAATTTCGAGTTGATAAAAAATGTAAAATTTGATGAAAATCAAAGTTAGGAAAGTTGACAAAGTAATTATTTGAGATTTTTTGGTTTATTCGTAGCTTTTATCATGAATTTTTAAATTAATAAACATGGTTCAGGGTTTCCATTCATTCAAAGCTACACTATAATGATTGAAAAATTATTTTCGTTCAAGATTTTGATTTAAAATGAACCTTGCTTAACCGTGGTGGAGAAATGTTAAATTATTGGAAAACACCACTTTTAAAAATCTCAATCTTTATCAAAAATTTAATACAAGTGCATTTAGATATATCTCATAAATATTTCCCAGTTTGAGAAAATTCTACGTTAAAGGTATTAAACTTTTTTTGGAATAATTTTAGATGACTATTTCCTCCTTAATAGCACAGTGATTTAATTGTTTTTCGTCGTAATGGTGTGTGATTCTGTTCTTATGTTTTTAGTTATTATTTTAATTTTCATTTTTAAATAAAATGATGGTAGTGTGGAAAGGAGGAAGAAGCACATTTGAATTGGTGAAAAATTTTACATTTCTAAGGGGAAGTGTTCGAACATCTACACTCTTCTGAAATGATCCTGGGAACACTGAAAACTCACGAATCAGAGTTTCGATGGAGTTGGTATGAACACTTACTCGTTTCTTAACGAAAAGTGTTTCCCTCATTCTGATTTCAGAAAAAAGAAACATATTTAACTGGTAGACAAGTTAGACTAATGGATCGTTGGTAACCCAGTATAAACTAAAATACAAAACCTATCATTTATTGAATTGAAAAAAACTGTTCATAGTGTTATTAACGTAACGAAAATTCAATAGATAACTTTTTAATTTGATATCTAACTTGAAAAAACTCGCGGAAAATTATTTTTGAAATTCTGTAAGCCGACTTATCTAAGCATACAATAATTTATGTCGATTGGTTTCGGGTTGACCTATTTTGACTCATATGATGCATTACCAATTGAATGTTACGTTGATTTTGTCAGATACATGGCAATCTTCGTTGATGTCAAACCAATACTTAACAATATTGGGTATCTAGTGCGCATTGCACGTCACAGATAACTATTTAAACTGATATGTCTTCATGGTTGCATAGCAATCTCTTTTAAGCCAGGATCGCTCTCGTTGTTAAGGTTTAAATGATTAAACTTCGAAAATTGACTGAGCGTGACTCAAGGAGTGACATTGGTCATGATCGGGAAAAAAGAGAAGATAAACGAAAAACCGATGAGCTCTTGGACTACGTGTATTGAAGTTACTGTTTTCATGGCTAGTCTTGTTCAAATCAAATGACAGATTTGAATATATTTTCGTGATAAGATTTGTATTTTCACACTAGAGTAACTTATGAATGGAAAATAAGATATTAATTCTGACCGGGAATCTCATACGTCTCTGTACGAAAAGGGTAACATTCGATTTTAACGGTATCTAAAATTGGACTCGTTAAATGACGGAAGAGCGTTTTGGCGTTTATAAAATAATAAAGTAACAAGAGACTTATTACAAGTTAAAATTTAAACGTTTGAAAGAATTTTGAACATCCTCATTTTCTGGGTACCAATTAAAACGAAAGTTAAAAGAACAAACAGATTATGTGCAAATATAATGGAAAGGAATAGAAAACACTGTCGTAAGGATTTGAGGCAATTTAGCACGACTTTTTCTGGCAGTAGATCAACTCAAATAAACTCTGAAAGCAAGTTTGTCCATAAAATCTATCTTCATGGTTCTCTGAAGATTAAAACTCTTCCAGATATTTATCATGAAATTTTTTTGTGAATATTGTAATCTTTGAAAGGAGTTTTGTAATTTATGGAAGCATTCCCAGCGAACAAATTCCACAGAGGTAAGTTTCCCTTGTGGGCCGAGCAGAGGGCGAGGTTCTAAATATTTGAGTCCTACACAACACAAAGTCTTATGTTTACACTTGTAAAGAGTGCCGAAAGGGAGTAAAACGCTGAACGCTGGCACCTAGTGAGCGAAGCTTAACTGAAATAAGTACTATAGGCGTAAAAGTCCTTAAAAAGCACACCTGACACATTTGACTTATCCTTTTCGACAGACATGTTATCTATGAATTGAAATTGTTGAGAGAATAAGTTGGAAAGATTCGAGCTTGTTTCATAATCGATTTCAAACGGGGAGTATTAAAATTCCAAGGAATTGTAATAAGTATTTGGACCGATATTTGCATTTATTTGTAGGTTTGACTTTCGTTATCGCTTCACACTTATTTCTTAAGTTTTAGTTCTTTCATGCTTTAACTGAGAACCTGCTTGTATCTATGAATCTATTTGGGCATGGGAACTAAAAGAAATGCTGATAAAAACGTGATCTATCAAGAGAACCTTGAGAATTTTCAGTAATGTAGAAAGAAAGTAAATCAGTTCAATATTTACGCAGCGAAATTGAAGTTAACGATCAAAGAATTAATGGTACTGAGCGAATATCTTGTAAAATAGCGTGATACGTAAGAAGTGTTTATCTTGTGATAAGTTTCACAAATTCTTTATATTTTTGACTAGACTATAGAAATTACTTCAGAAGAGGGATCTTAATTTGATAATCTTTTGATATATTTTCTTGCCAACCACTTATTTCTGCTTCAACTGAATTTTTGTTTAACGTTTTTTTTCGGCGAAATTCGGGTTAAAAAAATAAAATACACCATAAACATCAAATACTACAGGGTAAGTTATCAAATTATTGATAAAAAGTTTATCTAATTCAAACTAAATAGAAGAAATCAATTACACTATTAATAAAACTGAAAAAAATTTCCAAAATTTGACAATTACATGGATAAAAATATAATGATGATCTTCTATTATCTGTAGTTCACTTTAAGTTAAGCAAAACACTTTTTTAATTTTTTTCAATTATGTCTATTAAAGCAGTGTATTCCTGAAGGATTTACTTAAAACTTAGATAAAAACTTAATAATTTTTAATATCTAAACTAGAAATCAACTGAGAGTAAAAAATAATCTCTTGTTTCTTCGTCATAATTTATCATTCTCATAACTTTGCACGTGTCTGAGAAAGGGTGTGAAAAAACTCTTTACAAGAATCTAAAAGTGAATTTTTTCTTAAATTTTTAAAATATTCAGAAATTCCACATTTACTTAAAAACGAAATAAATTTTGATTCGATCATAAAGTAACTTAGACTATGAGTCAAACATGATAAAACAGACAAAATACACCCATATGCTAGGATGGACAAGAATAAAGTATGGACTCAATGTATAATTTGTTAAATCTCATTCCATTAATATTTGTCTTTAAAAAAAAAAGAGAAAGATTAACGTAAATGAGTTTTAAAACAAACAAGGATGTAATAAACACCAAAAATGCATCCTCTAATCTTTTTAGATAAATTTATAATGAAATTCTCAAACCACTGAGTCTATACAAGTCTGAAATCCAGGAAATAGCGCTTTAAAAGGAGTATACAAATCAGAAAGGAACCAAAGAGTTCCTGCCAATCCTCAGTTTAGGATATCAACTAACCTTCATACAGTGAATAAGGTCTATCGGCACTCAAATGGAAAGCCTCGTCCTGTAGAATAATCCATTTTCCAAACTAGGTTATAATCAGAAATACCATATAAGCATAATAAAGATATTTTGAATCCTTCTTGCAGTTATAAATGGCGAGAAATGCATAAGCATTACCAGAAACGCCGTGACACAGACCGGATCCTTTTTTTAGCAACCCACGCGTCCAAATATCTTCAGCCATTTTACACGCAATTTCGTAAAATTGAGGATCTTGAAAAATCAAAGTAAAAAATTTAAAATACTTTGTAGTAGCGAAGAACTAAATAAATAGCCCCGGGCCCTCCATGACACCACTGGACCAATTTATCATGACCAGGAGGATATGACGAAGGTAGGTTACCAGAAGGGAAGATGCAAGAAAACACATTTAAACAGGTGGCTTTAATAACATCCATGTTTGATTTCACAATTGGTAGTTCTAACATAAAAGGCTGAATTAAAAGAGAATGTTACATCAAGTAGCATGTACAAAATTCCAACGTACCCATGTGCTGCGCCCAAATACATACTATCATGCCATGTGTAATGAAGTGGAGCTTCGAAGTTAAATTGTCTGTGCGAACTCTTACCCGAATCAATTATTGCATCACAAACCTATTTTCATCGTTTATTTAATTTACATCAGAAAAAATTTCGTCTGGAATCTTTGCATTTTTTTCGCGTTTTAAAAGTATAAGAGAATATAGATAACCTGCTCGACCGTAAAGAACTTCGTTCGGCGTCGCACACCGAGACGATCCGAGTTTATTCTCTTGGTAAAGATTAACAATTTTTTCTGAATGGTCGGAAATATTGTCTAGATACACTCGTAAAACGAGTGGCCCAGAAGCGCCGCATAGAAAACTGGAAGAGGATGCTTTCTCAACTGGATCAGTGAATCCACGAGAAATGAAGGAACTCAATCGTTTGAAAAGAGCAGGTGGATAATTTCCCACGTACAATAGAAAATCCTTTATCTTTACACATGCAAAAAATTCGCCTTTTAAAGAGTTAAAAAAGAACCTGATCTCCCAGTGTACATTGAGGCATCAGAGTTCTGATTTTTTTCTACATGGTCTAACAACACATCGGTATATTGCAGTATGAAGTTGTAAATTTGCTGAAAATATTCTGCGTCCACCTTTTATTTAAAAACCTTACTCTCTGAGCCTCGTCTAGGAGATTAATCGTATCGCTAATAGATGGCATCTCATTGGTGAAAAAGCGAGAACTTGCACTCATTAATGTATAGATTCAAAAAATGTTCGCCGTTTGAGTTCGAACATGCGCCGTTATTGATGAAACAAGGTAAACTTTATCTTTCACGTTTGATAAAATTTGAGTGAAATCGTATTTACATATTTTGTATTCGCAAGTTTATAAAATTATTTTTTATATCTGGCTAGTGCGTATTTAAAAATTTTAAATCGTTATTTTGTCTTACGATGAAAACATAAGTAATTCTCCCACAATTGTAAATTAATGATTTTGAAGGATCTTTTTAATAAAAACTTTTAGATTGCTTTTGCTATTAATTAAAATAAATTGAAAAAATTGTAAAATATCAAATAAGGTAGTTTTTGAATTTTAATATTTTTTCTATCGAAATTGAATCGCAGTGAATTTAGGCCATTTTTTCAGGCCATCATAGAAAAATTCTGAAACGGCGTCAAACGTCTTTGATTAAAAATCATAATTAGTCTAAATTTAAAATTTTTTTGTTATATATGGTTTAATTTCCATCACAAAACCACTTTATTCAACTAAAAATTGTCTTCTTTAATTATTTAAAGACAGCTTGTAAAAATATGAGTAAAGTAAAAAACCTCAAAATATTCGAATGTTTTACCGTTTAATCGTATGTTGTTTGGTTTGATATCGATAGAGGTATCTTTTAAATCCTATGCTTCTTAAAAAACAGCTTACTTTGAAACTAGATGAAAATTCAGTTATTTTACTTCAAACGCGTGAATCTTTTATCTTACACATTTCATCATCATATGTGTACACTAACATCCATCTTAAACAAATAATTTAAACCTGTAAATATGTGGAATGATGTAACTTTATGAAGTTTTCATCCCTGAAATAGCTAATTGTAATAAAGTATTGCCGGACTTTATACGTTACATGTCAGCATTCAATAATTTAAAGAATTGAAAATTTTATTTACGCCTTAATTATAGAAAGCAGGTTTTTACATTACGTGGCGAAATTTGATTTATTTTGGAAAAGGAATTATCTAATTAAGTGAGTTATTTTGGTTTATCAAAAATAGGTTGAACGTAAACCAGAAAATATATAAATGATAAAGTTAAGAGTCTTATTACACATCTTGAATCCCGCTTGTTTACATGGTAACATACCAATCAATTTATCTGACAAACCGGCTTCAACAAAAGAGTAAAAACGCTCCCCAGTTTAAGAAAAAACTAGTTTTTATCGATTTTCATAGTTACTCTGATTTAGCTCGAGATTTGGAATGCAAGTATATGTGATGAGATATATAAAATAAAGATTACAACCAAAAAAGGTGCAAAGTGGAGCTAAAAATAAAATTTAGATGATGAAAATTCTGAAATATACCGTTTACAGGTATTATATTCAACGAAATGAAAATACTCAATTCGTGATTTTTTGAGAAATTACAAACATAAAATAAATTTGGGAGTCATACAAACTGTGTACATCAATGCTGCAAAACAGTCCTAAGACCCATCGGTCCGTTTAATCCATCATCATAAACTGTTAAGATTGATAAGAATTTTTAAAATGGATAATTATTGCAGACGATCTATTAACGTACAATCTATTCATGGTGGATTTTGTCGTGAAAAAAAATTCATGGTGCCATTTGAAAAGAGAAAAAGAAACACTACTCCATAATCGTTGAAAATGTAATGACCAAAATGACGATTATATTAGATTTCCTAAATCCATACAGCACTTTGGATCAATGTGATTTCGTTCATCCAACAATGAATCATCCATAAAATTTCGTTGATCCGGATACAACGGCCCATATATAAAATGTATAGTAAAACAATGGAAAATTGAAATAACTCTTTCAGATACATACATGTATCGTGGGGGCTCACGATTGTATTGAAGTCATTTTCATTTCCATAAACTTTCATAAATGTATGAAATTAAGGGTTGATTCTTTCAACTATTGTATACATTAAATTAGTCATAAACATTAAAAGATTCTTTATTTTGTTTTTAAATTTTCTACTTTCGTCGGACTTGTTACGCGCAATCTCTTATATCCGAATTAACATATCATTTGGCGGGCTGTGCTAATATATCAAACTTTGAAAAAACAGTAATATACAATTTTCAATAAAGCTCAATTGTATATTTTATAAAAATTCTGCACTTAGACCTTGAATTCATTCGATCTTTAAGTGTTATCTTTGATATCTATTCGAAGCCACAATGCTGGTTGGTTGTTGTCACCACTGATTAATATAAGTTCGGTTTTACTCGAAGAATGACCATTTAAAGATTTTTTGGTTAAAATTTTTTCTCGCAAAATTATGTTCACATTTAATACTCTGGAAAAGAACACCACATAAAAGATGTGCGCAGAAAGACATTCTATTTTCATTGCTCGTCACAAATCGAATCTATGCAAAATGTAGCCAAATACTTACTTTTTAGAGTTTAGGTATTCAAATATCCCTTTTTTATTAAATCGGATACCATAAAAATAAAAGTTTTAATTTTGTATCTTTTTTATGAAATGTTGCCTTAGCGATTTAACACGGTTACCAACGTCAGAATATATATTTTATTTTCTTTCTATATCAACAAGCTGTTTTAAATATACACATTTTAATATGAAATTAATATATTTATTTGTCGAAAGTTTTTCCATTTTGTTAAAACTTTTTTTCGACAGTAAAATATTTGTATTCTTTGAATCGCCGACGATCTGTGATAATAGACAAAAATCGTTTTTTTTCGTGTATAATCGACTTGAGATAAGTATAAATTTTTTCCCCATCAACTGATTTTATGTTTCAGATTGAAAAATCTTTCAGCTCTCAAAGCTAAAAAGGTACTTTGTGAATTTCTTTGTCAAATCAAAGAGTGATGTTCAAAATTTGTCCCTTAGATACCCGTTGTTTTGAAAGTTTCTCAATTGTTTCATCTACAAATTAATTTTTAAGGTTTCATTCGAAAATAAAACAATTATACACACATTAAATGTTCATCATAAATCGGATTTAATCGATGTGTCAATAATTTCCGCGATTCGCGTTTTCGTCTTCATGTAAATGTTATGAATTGAAATAAAAATCTATTTACTTTCATTTATTTTGGCGTCGATTGTGATATTCCTATATATTTAGGGCCTATCCTTTTTTAAATGATATATTTATCGAAACTCCTAAAAAGTACTTTCATAAAGGAATAAATTAAAATGAGATAATCTTCTAAGCTTTTGAAATTGTAAAAGTTGTTGATTTTTCTCTATATTGTTTATCACGGCGGAAATGGAAGTAGGAGTAAGAGTAGTTTGAATCTAAAACTAAAAATATATTTTTTGGGCAGTCTGGTTTGGAGCTCATAAAAATTTAATGGTTGTCCAACCTCGTCTCTCATCGTATGAAATCGAGTCGCGCGCTGATATTCTGCATTTTGATAAACTATAATAGGAATTTTGTTCTAATTTTAAAATCCTTTGGCATAAAGTTTTCGTAAGAAGTATTATTTGCTAAACGTATTTCATAACCTTGTTAAAGTATTCTTTATATTTCGAGGTATTTATCATGTCTTATTTAATCTACATTTATGATGAAACAAAATTCTGATTTTTTATTCTTAAATTATAAAAATATTGATCTGAAATCCTCTTATCTTTATGTTAATATATTTGATTAAGTTACATGCTGAGAAATTAATGTCAGAGAAATAAATAATTTTTTTCTATTTATTGAGTAAAAATGGAAAATTATGTTGAATTTTAGTTCATATTTATAATTAACAAAGCTTACAACAATTCATTATATTTTCGTAAATTCCATTTCTCAGGAGTGACTAAACTACCAGGAATAGAGAAACCTTTGAATTGTACTGGGCATTTAACAGATACACATATTTGTGGTTAATTACATATTTTAATTGAATTAGTAGAATGTTAAATTCTATCATCACAAAATGGGCTTCATAAATTTTAGAATCTGTAATAAAATAGGCGGTAAAATTAAATTGTGAGTAAATAAACATGTATATACACTATTATTTGAACGTTAAATTAAAAATC
Source organism: Neodontobutis hainanensis (assembly GCA_024349245.1). Lineage (NCBI taxonomy): Eukaryota > Metazoa > Chordata > Actinopteri > Gobiiformes > Odontobutidae > Neodontobutis > Neodontobutis hainanensis. The sequence continues at coordinate 143,262 of JALDNG010000387.1, read as the reverse complement.
AATAGAAAAGCAATTTTTCTAGTCGAGGTATGAAAAGGGGATAATTAAATACGCATACCATAATTTAGAATCGCAATTTTCCGTGAAAAGTGAAATATGGATATTGTTTGAAACGGGTCATCAGAAGAAAAGGCGTTTCCCAATACAAATTTAATTATTCGGCATCTACGATGGAACCAATGGAAAGGTGAGTTTTCTCGGTATAGAAATATAAAGATTATATTTTAAGACAAGAGCAAACATAAATTTTTAGATTTACCATGAAGAATTTTATTCTTGGCCATGATATCTATTGGGATCACACTTAAAATAGCATTAAAACCCTGTCATTAGATCAGCACATGTAAATAATAACGTTCGTCGATTATCGTAATCAATCAGATATGATGGCCGACATTACGGTCTCAACATATGTACTTTCGTCGCAAAACGTTTGCGATATTTTTGAGTTATTAAAATTGAAAGAGTAGAATTCTCGTATGCGGTTTACATATTTCCATATTGATATTGGGAAGAGTAGCTCAAATTTGTAAAAATAATATGTATGCGTTCTGCGATGAATTTTATCACAGATGAATCAAAGTACGTAAAATTATAAAATTTTTATTGTCATGGAAATTGAACCCGTTGATCCTCTTCCAATCATAATTGGGTTTGAAAATAATGAAGTGAAGAAATTTCAACAAATTCGACTTTGTCCCACTATTATAAATAAAAAAATGTTAGATTTACATCAATATTATACCATAAAAATATCTGATTCATGAACATATCCAGGTATTGAAAATTATGTTTATTATCAAAAAGATTAAAATCATAAATCTAATTCCAATAAAGGTTAAGCCATTACAAAAAGGCAGTTGATTTTCGTGTATAACTTTCATGAATAGCCAAAGAATTCGACAAAATCTAAAAAATGTAATTTTTATCAAATTCCTTTTAATTTTCTCAACCACATACTTAGTCATTAGTGGTGTCTAAGGATTTCTATGATAATAATTACGCTACTGCGCAATCACATATTATAATATAGATATTGTGACATTATATGCCCATGAGAAAATACTTGGAGTTTTAACCCAGTGATTTCGTTCATCATCTCTTGATAAATAATCAATTCTATGAAATTCAGATAAGGTAGATAGAAGAGTTTGGTTCGCCGCCGTTCAGCGCTTATTTTTCAAATTGGGGCTTTTCATAAACTGGTTTTAAATGTCCTCTCCTTAGTATATGAATACCGATATCAAATTAAAAAAAATTTAAAAGAGTTAATTTCGATTTTATTAAAGGTTGAATTTTGTAAATTATAGTCTATAGTTAAGTAGTTTCTTCTTCTTCAAATACATAAGATATGTAACCTGTTTAGATCTTTTAAAGGATTTTATAAACTTGAAGAAATCCTGACTGTGAACATTGGTAATATATGTTCCATGAAAGTCTACATTTAAGAAGTAATTAACAAAATTGAAAAAATCAAGTAAAAATTCTGAGAATAATCTTCATTTATATTGTAGACATAAAATAATCTTTGAAATGCTCATGAAGTTTAGTTCGTTTTCAGCAAATCTATGAGGACATGTGTTAATAGGTATTAAATGACATGGAAAATCATATATGAAATCTTTAGACCAATAATATTTAAAATATTCTAAGTAACCGGGAATACAACTGTGATGGAGTTTGGGTGATATCATAGCGTGCCTGTGGGTACCGAATATGAAAAATTGAATTCAAAGTACGCTTACAACTGACATAAAGGCAATGCTAGGGGTTTTAAGATAAAGCCTAATACTGATCGTTTAGTCTTTATTAAACCTAGTAATATAGACGGAGATTTAGACATTGTAGACTTTTGCGCAGCCTCGGTTGTTTATAAATTAATGGATATCATTTCGCTATTACTCATGGATTTTGACAACAGACCAATCAGAATATTTCAAACAAATTAAAAAAATATTAAGCATTTTTGAGTATTATATGTTCAAAAGTGTGAACCTGTGATACATCTGACAAGAATTCTCATATTTAAGTACCTGTGGAATTTATTAAACCATCGTATAAGATATTTTATATTGGCCATACATTAATTATTAAACTTTCAAAAAAATTTTAAAACTGCATTAAATTCTACCAGTTTGTATTTATAGTACGTTGATCATATATGGGTTTATATTTTCAGGATTTTTTGATTAAGTTGAAATTTATGATGTTATTTATGCGACGAACTTTAACTCTGGTATTTATATTTATCATATCTGTGGTTCTTGACACTTGAAACACCCTTTTAAGTTATAAAAATAAAATTATAAATTTAAAATCGTTAAACATAGATTAAAATTGAAACCATCTTTTGATTATTGTATTTTTAAATCATAAAAGTGAGCATCTGTGATATCTCGCCTTTGATCATACGATGATTCTCTCCCCCGGGACTCCATAATACAGATTATCCCCACCCTGAGTGATATGATATTTGAATTACTGAAAATCTCAATTCATCCTCTTCCACTCTCCAACCATACCTTCGCATGACTGGTTCTAGGGAATGAAAAGACCCTCATATACTCCTTTAGGCTTAGGACAATAGCTATCGCCATCAACATTAAATCTCACTAACTATCAAAGAATACATTTACATCTATGAATGATATGTCGCCGAGTATTGCGCAGGTTGTCGGATCCCATGTTTGGTTCAAAATTACACTGTGTAAATTTAAGTAAATATAAAAATTTTATTTAAAACCACTAAATATCGCGTGTGATATAACTTTATTCAATCATAAATTATTTCAGTATTAATGGATTCTAGTTAAAAATATAAAAATCTTCAGAAAATGCGTGAATATTTCAGTTACTCGAATACCTAATTTTATTTATCTTCATTAGTTGTACAGCAATTAGTCAACAATACCAGAAATGATATTAATATATCATAGATTCAACGTTTCTTCCGACTTACAATTTATAAGATTAGGATGTTATTTAAAAATATAAAGCGCAGGCGCTATAACATTCCGCAATACTATGAAACTTTTAACAGGTATATTAATAAGACATTAAATTGGCAATTTCCTCAGACGCGATATTTTTTGTATTTATAAACATTTTGTCAAAAATGTTTATGACAAGTGCGCGCAGACTCGGCAAAGTTTTTTTATAAAGATTACAAACAACATAGATCTGTTTTATCAGTTTTAGGTTTTCTTTTAAATGTCAGTTATCGGAGATATTTAGAGTAGAATGATTGCGCGAGGTGGATCAAGCATTGATTTTAGTAAAGAAAAAGATTCATTCATCCATTTTAGTTATGCATCAGCCTCGATACATCTATGTGGGAGAACTTATTAATTTGCCAAATATTTTTAGTGTATATCGTTGCGTTGAAAACCATAATCGAGATCATTTTCTGATTGAATTTAATATATTTAGAAGGTCAAATATTTTATCACACTAAGGACCGCGTCTTATTTTTCAAGCGTTCGTAGAATAATCATACATACAAGGTTTCCAAGTTTGGCTCAAACTATGAATGTGTCAAAAATATCAATTAAATATGCCGTGTTCATTTTAATTATGAACATAAACGCTGATTGCCTTTTCTGCATGTTGGGTCAATGGAATCGTTTTTAAATTAATGGAGTTCATTTTTTATTCTGAGTCAGGCGCAATCAAGTATTTACTAAATTCACAATGAAGTCGCTTTATCGAATTAAAATTTGAGCATTTTAAAATATAAATAGCCCTAAAGGCGTTTAAGTCAAAACTTCTGCTTTTGAAGTCGGTTTTATTTAAATATTTTGAGAATTTTAGAATAGATATTATCCTAGTTATGTATTAAATGTCATTTGGGAGTTAACTATACTTTACTTGTGTCTTTTTAATTGATTTAACACTCGGGCAGATAATTTGTAAAAATTTAATCTTTAAGAGAGAAATTTTTTTACGCTGATACCTGAAATAAGTCATGTAATAACAGCTTCTTTAATTATTAGTCGTGTGACTGGCCATTTTTTGTGTTAATTCACAACTTTGTCTTTACAAATCGATAAATTGACACTATAATTTGAATTAAATCAAAATTTCTTCGCCACAATTAAAGCAAGATATTATAACAGTTTATATGTTATAAGTCAACGTTTCTTTGATGATTTTTCAATAACCCTGTTTTGTTCTCCGTAAGAAATAATAATTACGCATGTACTGGTTGGAGACGAGTTAATTAGCTTTTACACCTTAAAAAGAACCATACTGTGAAAAAATAAAACTACGTAAAGGTATCATAAGAAGTTATTATAAATTTCAACGATTCTTATCATTAAAGGACTAATGGAGCATTAATGTCTGTATTAAATTTAAATATCTATCAGGCCAAGTTTTAAAAGAGAGTAAAAACTATGAGTCAATTTAAAGAATGGAATAAAGTGACAGTTAGACAAACAAAAGATAACTCACGTAGTTATAACAAGTTCGGCCATTTAGAAAAAATGTGGAATTGAGAGATCAAATCATGTGGCCAAAAATAAATCATAGATATTTCGCCAATCTATCGTTAAAAAAAGGCTAAAACCTGTTTATAAATCTAATAGCCATGCGCAAAATACACTTGTCATGTAGGTTATTTCTTTGTCTTGTAACTTGATTAAAAATTTGACTTTGAAACGAATTATTTTAAGAAATTTACAAAACTTACTACGTAATGAGTGTCTTTTTAACCATTTACGTTATTATATTTAACATGTTTGAAGAATGTATATATCTTCAGTAATTCTCACTGGAGAAATCAAATTCATTGTGACATAATTAATAATTGAAGATTCTCGTAGATGAGATAAACATTTCTTAACAATGGCGACAGGGGATATCAAGAACATTTAAACATTCTCCAGAACCATCTCCTTGGATATTTCGAGTCAGCCTTCTTTCAGAATCCGAGGATTGGTCCTCTGATTAGCAGTCGTCTTTGGACTCTACATTCGTTGAAAACCTGCTGAAAGAATATCAAAACTTCCTCAATTTCACAACTTCCCTCATCAGAGTAAAAATAAAAAGTAATCTTCCACTGGATACGAGGCATCAAAAAAGGGAAGTTCATTCTATATTCCGACCCCTCTCGATTCTATTAATTGTGGGTAGTTCCTGTGGCAAGATCTGTTCTATTTCAAGGTAGATCTTGAAACATCACATAAAGCACACGACCTTCATTGTCAAGGGACAATACCTATTTTTTGGTTACTCAGAAAATTGTCTCGCAAATACCTCACGGGGTATCTGTTCGATCTCGGTTGACGGAGGTTTAATGTTCATTTAAACTTTTCAACTCGCCGTCATAATACTATTATCAGGCCCTAGATTAAGAATACCTCGGGAATCGGAGGTATCTCGAATTTGAGATCAATTAAACAAACAGCAAGGTCAAAGTTCGTGCTACCAGACCTCAGATATCAGTATACCAAAAATTATCGACCCATGATCCTGTGCTAGAAGAAATTCTTTGTCAGTTAAAAAGAATCGCAGCTAAAACTCTCAAAAATCAACCTAAGCTGAACCTGAGACAGAAGAAGAACTTTTAGAGATGTTGCTAATTTTGTGATCGTTCTGAGGAAATCAAGGGCTTAATTCGTTTCACTAAGTGTGGAAAACAAGGACATTCCTTTAAAATATGCAGTCCACGTAGTTTGAATCATTATTCTGCTTCTATTTTCTTAGGTTCATGCGTTAACCCGTTTCTTATTAATTTCACATTTAGAAATTCTAAACAAAGTGAAGTTGCATTTTAAGGTACGGGGTCATGTATTTCGTTAACATCAAAAATGTTGTAGGTGGAAACGTAATTACCACTTCACGGCTACAATTCCATTAGGATTCTTCGTGGTTCGAAAATATCAATTGATCTCAATGATACTATCATCAACCACGTTTTTCTCGTCACAGACGACATGGAATTCGACCTTATTCTAGGTTGAGATACTATCATGAAAGATAAATTTCTCATTACTGATCGTCTTGAAGAGACAAGAGCTAAAATAAGCTCGGGCTGTTCAAAATCCCAATAAAACGAATTTTCAATAATCATCCAAAAAATGGAAGTCAGCAGGTATTGGATCTTCTGGCTCTGAAGAAAGATTGTTTTTCAGCACAAATAGGACATCGGTTACACTTCTAAGCTTCCTCACACCATAACAAGTGAGGCGCGAACCAAATTTCGTCGCGTCCATATCGAATTCCAATTCATATGAAAGATGAAGATTACTCTCAAGTCAAAGAAATGCTCAGTAACGCGGAATTATAAAACAGTCAGATTGCCCTGGATGTTCTCCACTTCTCTTGGTCAAAAAGAAAGATGGCAGTTGGAGATTTTGTGGGACTTCAGAAAATAAACTACTGCCATATGCAAGAACAATTATTCGACTCCATCACTTGATGAAACCTTGTAGAAATCATCAGGATATGCTTTTTTATTCATTATTAGACTTTCAATCCGCTTATTGGAAGTGTTCTTTGGACAATAAAAGTAGAAAGAGACAGCATTTAGAACATAACGTACGTTCTTTTGTTTTCAAAAATACTCAGGCTAACTTTCAGAGACTGATGCATCAAATTCTCAAAAGGTTAAGTCACTGCAGTGTTTACCTTGAAGATATCCTAATATTCTCAAATTATTTTGAATCATGTTTGTTAGACACCCAGAAAGTCCTTTTCCAAACTTCATCCAAGAGGTCTCGAGCTTAAATAAAGAAATGTCGATTTTCGTTTCACGAGCTTGAGTTCCTTTGGTTTAATGTGTTAAAAAATTGAATTATAGCCATTGATAGTCATATAGAACCAATTATAAACTGGAAAACACTTATAAATAAACAAGAGCATAAATCTTTCCTTTTGTTTGCTGTGTGAACCAAAGATTTATCATTAAAGTAGCTAGATGGACACAATTACTTGAAGAATACGATTGCTTCATTACCCTACATTCTTGGAGAAAAATATTGCTGTGCTCTCATTCTCTCGAATCACCTTTTCCATAAATATCGAGATTTAACAAAAGAATGAGAATGGCTTTCAATAAACAATTAAAGTGCTTTCTGAGTCATTTTAAGCAACAATTAATTTTTAAATGACAAAAAATCCTGGTTGTGTAAAATGCGAAACTCTACCACCTTGGAAGTAGAAACAACACATTCAGATTCTAAGTCATTTATGAATAGATAAGACATCTAGCTTTCTCCGTGATCGTTTCTTCTGGCCTGGTATAGGTATATCAGTCAAAAATTGTTATCCTAAATGCCACGATTGTAATCTAAATATGTCAAAAAACTTTACCTCGTGAGCAGGGTTGCACCATATCCCACTGAAAACGCGTATCGAGATGTGAGAAATAAAGTTTACAGGTCCCCTCCACACAACAAAGAACACAAATCGATACGTTTTGGTTAGTGTTGATCATTTTACAAGATGGATTGAATAAATTCCTCTTCTGGACATTTCGGCCCTAACTATTGTTCAAGCTCTATTTTCAACAGTAATACACGGTATGGTGTTCCTAAGTCCATCCTCCCAGACCAGGGTGCTGCTTTCGGATCTAAATGATTTAAAAAAATCTGGAAATCCAAAACTTACACTCCACATCACTCGGCAACTAGGACGTAACGAAAGATCGAAAAAATCTATCAAAGAAATTCGTTAAATAGCAGTTAATAACAGCCCCGAATCATGGGATATGCACCTAGATAAATGCCTGTTAGCACTCAGAGTTGCGTATAATGCATTAACAGAGTTAGTTTTTGGAGTATGGCATCCTGTTTTTGAAATAATTGAGACGTATCTTCCCTTAAAAATTCATCATGATCACATCTTTAGATGTCCACAGGCGATAAAAAATCAAACTTCTTCCAAAATTAACGCATTCTTTGATCCTCTACGCAGATCGTTAAGAGTAAGAAGTCAAGGCAAAAGCAAAATATATTGCTCCGTTTTTCTTCATGGGGGAGGTATGTGACATAATTACCAATCATAGATTTTCGTAGAGGAGATAGTCTCTTTTTTTACCTTCGTTTAAAGCGAAATTTTGATTAAATACCAAAATGAGGACTACCTCGGTTCACTGCAGGGAATTGTTCATTTTTAGGATAGAAACAGTTAAATTTTAACCATTTAAAGGGTTTAACAAAAAATGAATGTTACCTCTCACCTTTCCGAAAGCATCTGCTCACCCAACAGTCAGGCTAGTTTCTCATACTAGATCGAATTTTTCATAAAATTAATTGTTATGACTCTTATTTCTCCAAACCCATTATAAATTTTGTACCTGAAATTTATTAGATGTTTGAAGATATATATCTCAACCAGTACATGTATAATAAAGAAAATCTGTCGTAACCTTAAGATCGAAATTCTATCATATGCTAAATAATGAAAATAAGACTCTCGAATGAAAACTTTAAGATCGATGTGAATTAACAAAAGACTACCTTAGGAAATCATGTCAATTAGAATCTCATCGTAACACATAAGGATGCCAGATAAGATTTGAATCGAAAAATTTAGAAAAGTGGATATTTTTAACCATTCTAAGCTGAAGATGTATTTATATAGTTAATAATTGTTAAATATGGTGCTTTTCAAAGATTATTCACTCTTTTCCATATTTAATTTCTCTAAATTAGGAAAGACAGAATTTAACGTGTACGTTTAGTCAGTCAAATGATACTGGTATGTTGTTAACGCGTGCGCAAAACAAAAATCTCTCAATATTATGCTAAATACCCAACGTGTTTAAGTATTCAGAAAAATATTAACAATTTCAACTAAACGAGCGTAAAATAGAAAAATATAATTTTAATATTTACGTGATGACTAATCAATTACAAGATTCGAATAAAAAACAAGCTAAATTTTGTTCGGTATCTTTATTTAAACTTATAAATTTACTCTAGATTAAACAAAAATTTGATGAGAAAAAATAATGGATTTTTAAATAATTGTTAATATTATATATCCCGATAAATTGGCCACTAGAGATAATAAAATACAATTTGTTTAAACGAGACAATATATGTGAATATCAACAATTGGCTTTGTAAAAAATTGAAGGGATTTAATTTTTGACAAAGGTAATTTTCTGTAAATGAGACTTGGAAACATGGTATTGTACACTAAAACTATTATCTGTGGAAAAAATCCCATATTTCACTTGAAAAAAGTTATAATCTATAAAACACGAACCATGTTATCTTCACAATTTTCAAGCCTAGCTGCTATATTATAGGGAAAAAGCCAAAATATTTGATCATATTTACCCTAATGGTAATGTAACTTTGATTAAAATGTGACTATTGTGGGAAACAAATTATATACCTCAGCATTTCTACATTAAGATATAAAAATTTTCAAGGATTTCTCATCCTGATGAACGATAAACTTGATCTTATAACTCTTGTGATTTATTTTAATTTTATAGACCGATTTTTAAATTAAACAATAATAAGATTGTTTTTCTTTGTTATTAGACAATGAAAAACGAGCCGACTGTTATATTTTCAAAATGACAAATTAATCTCATTCATAAAATTAAAAATATAAAAATTACCGATTTTTGTATTTTTACTTAGCTTAAGTAAAAACAACCTTATGAAAACGAGACATAAGTAGTTTATTTTCAGACAAAATCGTTAACACATCTTATAATACTACCGTTACAAAAAATTAGACATTTAGAAGCCTAAAAACAATTTTTGATGAAACACAAGGTAATAGCCCAAATTGTAGAAAAAGAACAGTTGTCGATCCTAATACATCGGTTTACTGATATTTAAATCTCAAAATATAAATTATTTTTAATTCAGTGTGAAAATCTCAAAAGATTAAAAATTTTGTATTCAAATAAGTTGAATATCTTGTCAAAAATTAGGATTACGCATAATAAACTTAGCAGCCTTCTTAAAAATTTTTTTGAATCATTAAAACTCTTGTAGACTAAAAGAGTTAAGTGTCGGAGAATGTGCGTGACTCATGAAGCACGTTCTTATTTAACGAAATTATCTTTAACAATGAATAAAAATTATATTGTACACATTTAATTTTATCTAAATTTTTACGGTTTTTGGTCGCATATGAAGTTCTGAAAAGGTTATGTAAAGTAGTTTAATAGGATTAATTGCGCAACTAATGTGAAAATAATGAATCAACATGATTCCATAAAATTAATCTTAAGATTAAAATATAATCGATTTATTACATACCTAAATATATTTAAAACAGTAGAATTTTCACAAAAATTGATGAAATAAAATTTTCTTCTGAATTGACATGAATTGAAGGAGTTTAATTAAATTCAACAAATTACGCAAGCGTCGTGCAGCAGTTAAGCCTCTTAATTCGTTAATGTTTTCAATCTTTGAAAAATTTATTGAATGAGGTAAATTTACACTTCTTATAATTTTAGTGAAGTATCCATTAATTGTATGGGTAAGAATTTTAATATAATCTATTTAATACGCCATAGATATTTAATACGAATTATCTAATTTCAGTTATCAAAGCAAAGATAAGATGCCCAGGAACAAGTCGTGAATATTCGTGATCTAAGATACCCCAAGCACATTTTTGACTGCGTCGATTGACGAAAATGAGTTAATCAGGACCAAGTATTCCTTTTTTAGTATGAAACCAAAGTGGAACCAAAATTTTCACATGTATCGCACAAAAATAATAAAGCCAATGCCGGGAAGATTCGACAATAAAATTTTTTTTGCACGAAATGCTCCAACCTCCCAACACTAGAGTTTTGGCAGAAACCGAAATTGTTTTCGGCGATATTCAAAGCCACGTCAGCAGATGTTTCCTCCTTTTTTGACAACAGTTAACTTTGGACTCATGAGAAAAACGACTCATAATATGAGGCCTGTTAATTTGCCACCAGAGTCTACCGTAGTGGTGTATTTCGGCTGGTCAAAGTTCCGGAATTCTGGGACACCTCGTCCAAGTAATTTTTTATAATTTTTGGTACCAACGAGTATACAACAACATTACACCACGACGAGTTATTCGGCCTTATAACTTTAGTATTAGAGTCGAGGAATCAATTAATAACATTTTGACTTCTCAGGATTCTCGAAATGTCCATCTTAGCGATTTGAATCTTAATACCATAAATAACTTAAATCACATTCCTCTTGAAGGTATTTGCCTCAGTTTATTAAGAACATGAAAATGAACTGCCTTTTGGGTATGCTTTTAAATGTTATCAAAGTTGGGAACGGCGTACTACAAGTACAGGGGCAGATTATTTCGTTGATCACAATGCACATGTTACGCAGTGGCAACGACCACGACCTTTGCCTCCTGGGTGGGAAATCAGATTATTAGTTGACTACAACCGCGTTTTTTACCGAAATACAGCTGACGGGACCACGTGCTGGCACAGACCAACTCCTGAAAATATAGTTCAACACAGTGCGATGGTCAATGCCTGGAGGGAGCGTAGATCAGTCAACAGAGAAAATTTTAATCGACTATACGCTCTAAATTCAATTGATAATTCCGTACAGTATTCTTCTTACTCAGTTATCTACGAATCATTTGTTAAAAGACGATCAAATCGCAAAAGTTATTGATGTACTGTTGGGTCCTTTACCTGAACACATGTGTAATCTTTATCTTAAACCAGTGTGTCTTATGGATGAAAATTCTATGAGTAAGTATTTTGTGGACATAAATACTCAAACGACGTCTTGGTTAGACCCACGTCTAACCTGGTATTTATCTCTTTAATAAAGGCTATGCTCAGAACTGTTTCCTCTTCCTAAGGACATCGATCTTAGATCAAACCCTTACGGAATTCCCTTTTTCATCGACCATCATCAAAGAACCACAACTTACACAGGTATTTAGAGGTATTATATAAGATCCTAGAACCGGAATGCCTATTTTGTAAGAATGTATTAACTATATGAGTCCTTCTGCAATTCTAGCAATGAGATATAAAAATACGTTTCGTGAAAAAATGCACTACTTTAGAAACCTCTGTCGGGTTATTAAATTGCACGAAATTTAGGAGTTAACAAGAGAAGGAACCACCAAAATTATGATCACAAGACAGAATCTTATCAACGATTCCATGGGTGAAGTGATGAACTTTTCTTTGATGAAATTACACAAGCATTTATTCATTCAGTTTAACCGAGAAGAAGGCTTGGACTATGGGGGACTTGCTCGAGAATGGATGTACGAGATTTCACATGAAATACTCAATCCCCAATATTGTCTCTTTGTGACCAGAGGATCATCTAGTGACTATATATTTGAAATTAACCCTCTCTCTAGTGTTATACCGAACTTTAAACAATATTTTAATTTTGTCGGAAGAATAATTGGATTGGCACTCTTTCATGGAAAATTCTTGGACTGTTCTTTCTCTAACATATTTTACAAAAAAATACTCAACCTACCATGTATTTTGGAGGATTTACAGCAAGTTGATCCTGAGTTCTACAACTCTGTCAAATGGTTGTCAAAAAACAATATTGAAGAATCTGGCCTGGAAATGTACTTTTGCACTGAAATTGAATATTTTGGGGAGTTAAAAATCTTTGAACTTAAACCGAACGGAGCTTCGGTTCAGGTTACAGAGGCTAATAAAGAAGAATACATTCAATTGATTGTTGATTGGAAGATTAACTTCGGCACACGTGAACAAATGCGCTTTATTTTACTAGGAATATCCGAAATTATTCCCCTAACTTGGTTCCGATCGTTATCTATAAAGGAGTTCGAAATGCTTTTATGTGGAATTCAAAATTACGATGTTGAGGATTGGAAACAAAATACTAAATACAAAGGAGGTTATGACGATAAATCTCAACAAATAGTGTGGTTTTGGAAATATCTCCGTAAAATAACCCCAGAAGAACGAGGGAAGCTGCTTCATTTTGTTACGGGAACAACGAGAGTTCCCCCAACTGGTTTTCAAGACTTGCTCGGTTCAAGCGGACTTCAACGATTTTGCATCGAAAAATGGGGAACCTTAAACGACCTCCCTCGCTCTCACACCTGCTTTAACCGACTTGATTTACCGCCGTACCACACATACGAGGATCTTCAATCAAAATTGACAACAGCGATTCAAGAAGGGTGTTTCTTCTTGCAAGAATAACTCTACATACATTCGGTACAATTAAATATCTTAGTTTTTTAACTAATCTTCTCATTTAAACCTTATATTTTTCCCATTTTCACCACTGTTTTATTCTCAAGTTTTTTCATCCCATGCTTACCTGTTGATATGAGCACTTTCAATCCAAAACTATAAGTTGATTTGAAAATATGGAAGTATCCTAAGTTATTTTGCGTGCCTCATATTTACTTGTCTATATTTTAATATCATTTACTGATTTTATTTTTGTCAAACGTCAATGGAATTATTAAAATGTAGAAATAAGTATAACTGATTAACGACTATCTGCTAATTAAGTATAAATTAGAGTTATAATTAGAAAAGATAGGGAGTGACTTATTTATGATACATGATCCAATTATTTTGTTATCACAATAAACTCTTGCCTTAAAAATATCGAATCAAACGCAGTAAAATCAAAAAATTTGTGTGAAAAATATTTTCAAATGTTAACCAAACTTATACCTGTATCAACTCAATCTTTTTCATGCATTTGTATGTTGTTAGAAAAATTTATTTTACCATCCTGCTCGTTACAACACCTGTTTAAGGGAAAAAAAGAATCAAGGTGTAACAAAATTAGTTTTATTTCGACGAAATTATTATAATGTAAGAAATAATATTTTTAAAACGAAAGTGTATGAGGTGTAGATCCAGAAAATTTCGAGCGTACATATTCTCATGTTATTTTATTTAAATAAGTTTAGGTTAAAATTAGCATTAAAACACATTTCCTTTAGTATTTGCGAAACAATTTGCGCAACATATTTCTCATATTTCAGTGAAATTAAATCACAAATTCTTGAAAAAAGAAAATACCAAATTTTTATCGAGAAATTAATTTCATAAATTTATGGTTAAAGTACGCCAGTTGAATTTTTCAAAAGATAATCGGTTGGAAGGTATTTTATGCATAATGCAAAACTTAATAGAACATTCTTTCAATTTATAAAAACGAAAACCAAAAATAAAGATATATGAAGTCAAATTGTATGATAACTTTGATTATATGAAAGTATTTCATTTCAATTTTAACGATTCTCACATATTTTAAAACTTTCAAGATTCGAACCAACAGTATGAGTTATTTTCCAATTTTATCTCTTTTTTTCCCCGAATATTACAGCTAAGAACGGACCCATTAATTATGAAAATTAAAAGAAAATTTTTGAAACTTTTTGGTCAAATTTTACTTCGATATACATTTGTGAAAGAATTGGCCACAAAATTTTCAATATTATCTCTTTATTCAAAAAGGAAAAAATGCTATAGTGATCCGTTCTAATGCTTTTAAATGCTAATTATAGCAAGTGTTGTCAATTTATTCAAGAGTCATAAATTTATATATAATACACGAAATAGTTACAATCTAAATTAGATTCTTTCCCATATCAAAGAAAACCTCCTATATCTCAAGGTAATACCTTTAAGATGTAAACAACACATAAAAAGTATAAGTTTAAAGTTTAAACGCACACACATAAATATTTATGTTTGAATTTCCAGTTGACAACTTTGAAAAGTAATTTCATAAAATATTTAGATTTTTATTTATAACATAAAATATAAAAAATTCATTATATTTTACTCAAGTATAAGTTACTTTAATCTACATTTTTTTGTTAGATCTCGTGGATAAAACCTAAAGAGACATTTCTCAAAAGAAGTGTGTATTTATTTACATCTCATGCCGAAATATCTATTTAAAGCCTTCCTGACGCTAGACATCCTCTTTAATGTTGCACTTATACCGATGAGTGGGAGATTCAAACTCACTTTGTTACTGACCCTCAAGGCGGAATTATATTATCGGCGTTGGTTATTGAAATTATTGTCTTTTAATGGAATATTATAAAACCTGTGTATTTATTTCAGTACTTTTAAACTATCATACGTTTCATCTGTTAAATCGAATACTTTCAGATTCGGTGTACATCAAACACTTCGACAAAAATTGATTTAAATTTCGCATAAAATTCAAAAAATTGATTTAATATATCATAAACGGTGAATTAACACATTTTCCCTGATTGTCGAAAGTCGCTTTTCAAAAAATTATTAAAAATTAACGTTCTGAAGAATACTTAACTATTATTGATTAAATATAAAAGGTACATGTTGATGTTATACTTGCAACATATGGAAAATTAAAACTCTTAATCCTGTCTCATGAATATTTTGACTGATTTTTAAACCATTTTTAACGAGGAATAACCGAAAAAACACCAATAAAGTAGAGTGAGAAAAATTTAATTTGCAAAATTTTATCAGATAAACGAGTTACTTATCGGTTCTACCTGCAGACCTACTCGAAATTAAATTTCATATTATTTGCAAATTTATGGTAAATTCTATAAATTTTAAAATACTTTTGTTTGAGATCAGAAATGAATCAGTTATCATTTAAATTTGTCAAAGTACAAGACGATTTAATTTTTAAAAACAAAATGGTCATAATGTTGATCGTAACTTAAATAAATATTTGAATAATTTATTCAACATTCCAAATTTATTTAAACACATAAAATTGGCAGGATGACCCTTGATTTCTACACTTATAAAAATATAAATCGAACATATACGATAGATATAAATGAGGTTCAGCTCTATTTTTAAAAATCACGATTTACTCTTCCAGCTAATCATTTGTAGTCTTTACGATGAATATAAAGTGGCACAATTATTTGTACTTTTGACGATACCCACTATTCACGTTCATTTTTATGCTTACATTCATATATAGTTGAATCGATCTTCACATGAACATTTCATATAGCCTTCATTCGTTGAGACAACTAACCTTTATGATATTTTAAGACAATTTATTCGTCAATTTGCATAAATATGCCAAATACCTTAAGTGTTATATTGTGTTTTGAGGTTATTTTGATGAAACGAACAAATGTAAAACTGGTATGATGCTCATCAAAGGAAAGTTTTAACGTAATCACTTTGATAGATTTTAATTTTGAATGTTAAATTAATAAATTAATGTATTTGTTTAAAATCAATCACTCAAAACACGTTCTCGTTTTCATTAGATGTGACATACACAACAAAAATATTTATAAATTTTACAGAGATAAATTAGATAAGAAGCGCCTGCATATGTTTTAAATGAAATTATCAAATTATCACAACAGACAGTTTGAAAATATTTTTGAGAAAAAGAATCAGATATGAAGGTCTTAGTTAATATATGGAAATTACATTTTTACTGGTAGGTAAGAATCAGGTTTAAATATGTGCTAAAATATCGTGATATTAACATAGAAAGCGATTTACCAGTTATAAAGTTGTCAAAAAATGAACAGAATAAAATCTCCTTTTGTTCCTTACTCTTCGTTTTGCCACGCCAGCTACCTCTTTAAGGATTATTTTCAAGTTATTGACACTCGGGAGAGCCAAATCAAGTTCCAGAGGGACTAACTTTGATAATGGGCGATTCGAAGTTCTTTCATTATCCAGTTGAACCTCTGTGCTGCGAATAGGTTCATCTGTACTATCATTTAATTTGATAAATTTGACTGTTCTCCACACGTCTCTTTTTAATTATTTCTTAAGAGAGCTATTTGCCCAGTTCTTGGTTTGTATTTGGTATTGTTCAGATGGTATGAGGCAGTTTTAGGGATTGTCAAATACTCACTATTTAATTCTTTCATCAAGATATTTAAACACGTATTTGACGTAACCCTCAGTAGTTTTAACTCTGACTTCAACCTGGTTAATTTTTCGAAATTAAATGAATCTTCTGAGTTACATCGAAAGGTTTTTAGCATGTCGTTGGTCTAGAAGGACAAACAAGGCTTCAGAACAACCTTTTGAAAGTCATCATCAATGTTAATAAGTTGGCATCTGTTCACCATGGACTCTATCTCTAATGCAAATGTATTAAAATCATCAATCTCTGATTTTCGGTTGAAAGTCAGGCATTTTATCGAGTTTTTTTAAACTTTCAACCAATCTTTCCTTCAAGCCACCTTGCAGAGGAGCCTACTCTGTGACGATTTTCCAGTCGATACGATGTTTTTGCAAAAATTTGTAGGCATAACATAACTCAAAAGATGTATATAAATTATTTGTAAGATTTCTGGAAGCAGCTTTTACATAATACTCGTTGTTTGATTAAATTAACTTTGGATGACCCCTCCGAGCAACAAATCGACGAGTACAGCGTAAGAATGACGTTGTGTTTAAGTCTTGAATAATTTCTAAATAAATCGAAAGCACAACCATGCAAACAAATATTGATATCCAAATTTTGATTTTTTTACCACCAGAATCACCCATAATTGGACAAACGTAGTGAACTCTGATATTTGTAAAGGTACCTACATTTTCAAGCCTGCATTGAGATATTAGATTATTTTCTCGATTATCAAATGTTCTTTGGTTGCCTATTGAGAATATATGGCATTTTTGAATGACTGATTTTATTCTGGGAAGGCACTTTTGGATACACTACTGACATTTTATTTCTGCTAGAGTCTGAAAAACGCCCCGATGATTTACCTCTCTACGAAAAGAACGAATTATAACCTTATAAATTAACGATTTTCGGTGAAGAACAATCTGATTGCTGATAGTATATTAAAAATGGGATAAATTCAGCTATGATTTTGCCCTTATAATTTAATAATTGTAGCTAAAAATTCAGCCATCATCGCAGAATTTATCTGCATTTGACTTTCAAGATTTTCATGAGTCATTGTAGAATGATTTTTGACTTAGAATGGTCCAAGCGTTTTTTGATTTTTGGATCTCTTCATTTGTTAAGTGTCCAGAAAGTCCTTGAGGTGATTTGCAGTTTGCTATAAACCGTGTACACAGAGCACTGATAAGAAGAAATTTATCCAACGTTCAACATTTTAATTTGTATACTTTGAAAATTTTTTCCTTTGCAAATATATCATCTCTTTTGATCATAACCAGTTCTTTAACTTCGATATTCCTTCTCTTGTTGAAATTTAGTCAATTTTCATGGATGGTTCCAAAGACTTTCATTTAGGAATTTGTGATGTTACCTGTTTTGATCCATCTAAGACCTTGCGATTAACTGTAATTATTTAATATTTCTTGAACCGATGCCCACGTGAAGCTATATCTGCCGATTAATCCAGCAATCAATGTGTTCCCACGTGTTTTTATTATATTTCGTAATACTAGCTGTTCTTTTTTGAACAGATCCCTGAGATCTATAGAGGTCCATATCCTATCAACAACACATTGGAAATCTAAAAATATAAGAACATTCTCTTCATTAAGCCAAGTTCATTAAAAATGAAGTTGCTTCTTAGAAACTCAAACGATCGCATTATAAATGTTTTATTTTTTAGACGCAACTTGGATTTTAAAAATATCAAATTTGATTTAATTCAACTGGCCTCGTGAATAGCCAAATATACCATACAAGCTAAACATATTATGCTTCCATCAAAAAACAGTAAATTTTAGTTGGATCAATTTTATTGGTTTTCGGGATTATGTATCTACCTAGTTTAATCTTAAATATTCCTCCACATCTTTGATAATATAATCCCACATATCCTTGTATGCTCAAGACAAGGGATGGTCCCAATAAGTGTCGTCTGACCAACATTTTTTGGGTAATATTTTCATTTTTACTTAATAGGTGATGAAAAACACAATTTGATAAAAGAACATACCAATGCACTCAGAAATGTGTCGCTTTGTCATATGGCGCGACGGTTTGATCGTGACTGAATCCTGGGTAGTTAAATTGTCGCTAACTGTATCCCATTCAATCCACAATATTTTAAAATCGTTTGCTTTTTTATATCTTCCTTTAAGTAATTTTTCATAAAATTATTGTAACTACGTTATTCACTAATATTCCTCTTGCGCCGTTAAATTTTGATTCAAGCTTGTTGTAACATTCTTTCGCTTCTTCAAAAGATTCACATTCAATCAATACATTGTCTTCATAAATATTTTTTATGACTTATGGGGAATGCCTATAAGTTTGTTTACTGAGATGATATGGAATTGAATGTTCCTGTATAAGTGGAGAATATAGGAGCCCAGATGGTAAAAGTTTAAGTCGATAAACTTTGATATTTTTGGAAATATCAATTTTGTTTATGTTTTTGATCCACAAAAAGAGGATTGTGTCTCGGTCTTCGTCATTTATTTATATTTTAAAGAAAGCCTTCTATACCTGCTTTGATAGAGATTTTATATAAACGAAATCTCATCAATATTCCAGTCAGATCATTGTATTGTAGATTTCCTTTGAATAAACATTGATTAAGGGAAACACAATTTTTTCAAAGATAGGCAGAACTGTTGGATACTATCCTTAATTTTGTTTTTGCTTTGTCACACTTTGTTACGGGTCGATGTAGTAGATACTTACGCATTTTTGAATTTACGACTGTTATTTACTTCTTCAATTACGTCGTTATGCAGTTAATACTGGTTAGGATTATCATATTCGTATAAAATATTTGGTATTTTTGAAGTCGATTTACAAGTATCTGAACTCTATCGAAACACATTTTCAAATAATCGGACAATATAGAACTTCCTATTTTCCATGGCACCAAAATGGGGATATCGTCCTTCTATTCTTTTGACATTATCCTTGAAATTCATTCGGGCGATATCTGAGTCTATATCCTTGGAAGATTCAGATATTTCTATTTGATCAAGCTTCCATAGAACATTTGGATCAAATTGATGATTATCATATTGGTTGAAATCTGTTTAGTATTATAGGATATGCCTTGATTGTAAACACGAAAGAGCATAGTTTGAAATTTTTGTTATTTGAGACTTGGATATTTCTCAAGTTACTATTTTGACAAGGACGTAGTTAAAATATAAAGTTGTTCTGAAATATTTTCTATTTATTCAATAAACTCCCATAAAGGATCTGAAACAATCAAAATGTCAATATTCCAATGTGAATTTTCATTAATACTCACGAAACAGTTTTTAATATTGTGTTTCTCAACCATTGATAGGCATAGAGAATATCAGGCTTAGAGTTACAAATTTCATCAACTCTGCTAACGTTGATTGTATCTTGCTCAAATTTTGAATTTATAAATATTTCAGTTCTTCGGGTTTTAATATTTCTGATTTTTACGAGTTAAATGTACTTATTTGTTTCTCTTCTTCATTTGATACTTTGAAACTCATCTTGTTGGCTAAATCTGAGCAGAGGTAACTACGGTAGTTACCAGTGTCGAAAACTACGTATGCTGTAAATGTTTTTCCGATAGACAGAAGAAACAGTGCAACAGATAAAAGGTATTAACGTTTTTTCTCTGAGTTTCAAGAGAGACGATTCTTTGAACTTATTTGATGGATATGCCTGACTAAATTTTTAAGGGCAAAGACTTGAAAGGTGATCCCGTGATATTTAACAATAAAAAATACTTTGTTCTGCAGCAAACCTGTCTTAAGTGACCATAATTCAAAAAAATGTGGCATGATCCAAACAAGCTTGAATTCATTAATTGAGTGGTCCATTCCTAGTGCATTGGTGAGAGAAATTACTTTGTTTACGGAATTCACACACTCTTCTAAAATCTATATTTTCTTTTGATTTATATACTTGATTAATTGTTGAATTCGATTTTGAGTTTTCTTGTTATGGGCGTTTTCTCATTCAAGTGTAGTTCACAAGAGATTTCATTGATTCGTTCACGTCAAAGGAACCCGGAAGCCTATTTTCTCTTAAATTGATCATTATAGTGTTTGGAATTTATGTTTCAACTATTTACAGCAAAGCAAACTTGTTTACCGTTACTCCTAGAGTTTCAATAATTCTGAGGTAATTTTCGATTTCACTCAATTTTTCACGAAATCATTTTCATTCATGGAGTATCTAAAATTGGTTATTTGACATAATATATGTTTTTAATTTACATTTCCTTACACTTCTTTAAGTATCTTACCCGCCGTTTGGTAATTTTCGTTGTTTGGAGTGATTCCTTTAACAAAGTTTAATGGTTACTGTGGTTAGAAAATCTATAGATAAACAAAATTTTCATTATTCTTCAGTAATCATTCGAATTTACGTTATCATCCAAAATTGTCTAAAAAGTATTCCACTTCATTATATTTTCATTGAAATGCCAAATTTCTAATTTCGGAATTTTTATTCTCAAAGAATTTTTTTCGTTGATGAGACTGGATGAGTTTTGAATTTTGCACTTGCTTGCCACATTCAAATTGTGATGTTAATTTGTTTGTGTATTTTTATATCAATAAAATAAATTTTCCTTGATTAAGATTCTTGAGTTTTTCCAATTTTGTTCATAACATTGAAAATTTCATTTGATTCAGTGTAGTATCTCATCTTGGTTATTTGGAGCGTGATTTAATTTTTAAATAGATTCATCTGCTGTTTGTCTAATCTTTCGATTTTCTTCAGTTGGAGTTTCGGCTTAATGTCATAAAATGAAAACAATAAAATCTTCTTTCGTTCTTCGCTCTTCGTTTTGCCACTTCGCTTCCTCTGAGAGGAATTCTGATGCTATTGACAAAAGTTTAAAAACTAATACCTGTTTTAGGATTAAAAAACGATTTTAATTCATCCTAAAATATATCTGATGACGTTTCTTGTAGGTCTGTTTGATACTGGATTTTGATGTATTAAGGGATTTTTATAAAACATACTATAAGAATGAAAAAAAAGACCTAAATTTCCCATATTTTCACATATTTTAGATTTATAAAAATTAAATATAGTATAAATTTAATTTTAAATTTTCATTAAATCGTTTTAAGAGAAAATAACCATTGATTGAAACAATTTGATTGACATAATATATGCCTTATGGCTTTCCATGGTATGAGAAATATGACAGCTGTATCTGTAGCCGATAAAAATATAATATAAACTGAGCTTCATTCCTAGTCACGCTAATTAAATATATGCCGACGGACCTAAGCTAAGTTTAGGTAATCTGGCTCAGCCACATCCCCCTGCAAACAATCCACTTATTTGAATTTTGTGCATTGGAGAAACTATCCTTTTCGTCATTGGCATCTTTAAGTCTGTCAATTAACACTAAATCATATCGCAGGTGTATTAATTAGCGAAATGCCTTTTCGCATGTCTTCAATAAATGATAGAACCCGTTGTAAGGCTTTCGAAGGTGTTTGGATGGTACGTCTAACTGAATGAAACAAATATTGAGCGTTGAATAGGTTATGGGTTAATTAGGGGAAATTTGTAATTTATATGCTTTCGCGTAGAGCATGGAAATATTGATCTCAACTTCTCAGGAAGATTTTTAATGGATGTGGTGACCTTTGTCTTTTGGAGAAGTTTATAAAACTCATTATGTGAAGTTATCTTCGACCTAAACAAAAATTCAACTGTGGATGTTCCCAAATCCTCTGTTGGATTTTAACTAATTCCCATAGAATGTTTCAAAAGTATCTTGTCAATCCAATTTTTGGCCATTATTTTTTTCCTAAAAGCCGCTTTAAATTGTTGGTGGGAGAGTTCCACAATTCTGTTTGATAGATAGGGATTTTAAGTGGTGTTTTGATGCTGGCTTTCAAAGGGTTGGCCATCACATAACACAATTTTCACAGAGTTAAGTATCTCGATCTCATGACATATCGCAGCTAGTCCAAAATAATATTTTAATGCTCAAGCACATGTAACTGAAGATACTACCTTCAAAGGAATGGCTTCTGGCAAACGTGTAAAACGAGCGAAAATAGTAAGGAAAAAAGCGTGCCCCGCGTAAACAGGCAATATTCAAATATGTCGAAATTAAGATAATCTAACCTTGTACAAGGTAGTTTGCAATTTGTAAACAATGATTTGATATGTTTGTGAATTTTGGATTATTTACATGACATGCATTTTTTAGCAAACTTAGTTACCTGTTTTTGTAGAACTGCACAAATAGTGGTTTCTGATGCATTAGCTCTTAAGAATATGAAAATAGAATTGTGTTTTAAAGTTAATTTATTTGCCATTCCGAATAACCGTAATTTTAGAATGTCAATATAAACGTTTGTTATTTTTTAATTAGCGGAAATGAGTAATATCACCATTCGCGCGGTATTAGTGAAGAAATGATGGTAAAAATTAATCATTCCACTAAGTTCCCATATACCTCTGACCTAAATTGATTTTTTGAGTTGACAAATAGCGTCAATTTTGTATGAAGGAGCCTTATTCCTTCAGATAAGATCCTGAAAACTAGAAAATCGGCAACAAACGTTCCTAGAATACATTTTAATGAATTTACTGAAATATCATAGACGGTTAAACTTTCAAATATTTGTTTCAGTTGAGAATTTTGATTCTTCACAAACTGACTAAAAATCAGGATTTCGTTCATGTAAATGTTTGTGAAGTCCATATCTCTTGAAAGAGAATTCATCATTCTTTGGAATGCTTTATTATCATTTATATATCTGTCTTGGAATCCTCAGTACTAAAAATTGCAGAATGAATTTACAACCGCTACCTTAGGATAATACCCTTTAGCCACAGGTATCTTACGTTATGCCCTCACAAGATATTTATTTTTAAATTTAGAGAAAACAGCCCAAAATAAGTTAAAATTTTGGATGGGAAGATTTAGATCCCGAGTATAAGTTGTAAAGTCATCTACAGCCTTCAAACAGTCTCCAACTCTTAGAACTCTTCGATATCACGTTTTGTAGTTTTTTCGAATTTGCTTTAGGATCATCTGTCATAACCCATATTTTCCATCTTTCTGAATTCAAACGTGTCTGTTCTTAGCCAGCCTGGCGCTAAAAGCCATGCTTAAGTATGCACAGATGAGCCGTTTGTGATAATACGACGGGAAATTATATTTTTATCTGAAGTTTAAGTGAAACCTGGCTTTGTAATAGTATTATTTTGAGACAAAATTGATCTTTACCTTGAGATATTCAACTAATTTAAGGATTTTAGATAGCCCTTCGATAACATGAGATTGATAGAAAAGAATTCAAGGTTTAAGGATTTCTTTCCTTTAATTTCGACTCTTAAATTTTTCTCAAAGAAAATATCAGCTCCTAAAAGCTATTCAGTAACTTCTGCGAGAATATTTATATAAATGTAACTGTTTCCTTCAAAGTTTCATGAAATTTTTCGCCTTCATAACGTATAAATAAGCGATCTTTTGCCACTGCGGAAAAAATGTGATTTTACATATCTTTTGTTCAAATTCATTGCAAAGAAAAAGCCTATTTCTGCTCTGATGTTGACTAAAAACTGTTTTCTAGACAGGTGTTATTCCAAAAATAATCATGCTATCATCCAAGTAACAGTTTACATTTTTTGTGAATAACATGTGAATCGAAATGTATTAGATTCGTATCAAATTATTTTTGGAAGAAAAAAATAGCTTCCTCTGTCTCTTTCAGCTGTCGAGAATAAAAACTAGTTTGAAAATTTTCCTCTAAAGCAATTCTTAAAGTTATTTTCTTTAGCTTGACAAGATGCATTGACTCATTCAAAAAGTTCAGGAATATTGCTAAAATTATTCGTCGAGAGTTGCATTCTTATATCATCTTACAAATATTGTTGAATAAACTCATAAGAGAGCATATAATGTGTATATCAGTCTGCATGATTTAGCATGCCTTAAAAAATTCTGAAGCCACTAATTACCTAAGTTCGTCAAATCAAGAAGTTTCTATACCTTTCAGAAATAGTATCCATTAGTTGCATTCTATTTTTTGATTCAAAAGGAAACAAGATAGTAATATTTAGTTGAGTCCGAAACAAACCCTCTTATGTAAAATTATATCTTTGACTGGTTAAATAATACTTCTTGTTGTAATGCTCAGAAGAAGGCAGATTTATTGATTCTGATTTCGAATCAGCTATGTCGTATGACGTTTATTCCTTGGTAACAATAATAAAGGAAGAAAATATAAATATGTTTCTTTTATCTCACGGTAATTAACCAGACTGACACCATCATTAGCTAAGTGTAGGTGCACCGTCTCAGCCACAGTATATAACCGTGTTGCAAGAAAAATAAATAGTTTTTTATGTTTGTGAGTGGTAATATATTTTAGAATACCCTCATTTAGATTCAAAATTTTTTTGTGTGAACATGAGTTTTTGTCTTAATTTCAACAAATATAAAAACCTAATCTTTTTCAAATATAAAATTTATGAAATCATGAAACAAAGCAGATAAAAAAATCAATCAAAAGAAACTCAGAGTTTCTCTATCATCTCCTATTCAACAAATTCAACTTGATTTAATAAAGGATTCAATCAAAGAAAACTGTTATCGTCATAATTCGACAATGATGTTACAAAAATGTCTCATACCTTCTATGGAAATATTATTACTCATATTATTAGCTAATCATATCAATAAAAGGCATAGCTTAATTATTTTTTCCAGCAATAAAAATACATAAGTTAAAATTTGAGGAAAAATCAATTTATCACAGTTTTACTTAATTTAAAAGGAATATAAATCAAAAATATGTGGAAAAAAGTTAAACATGATAAATACTTGACAATAGATGGATAAAAATATTCAAATACAATTTACTTATCTTTAGATAAAACAAATTTATTTTAAAAATGAATGAATTAAATTAAATTTGGGTGAGAATATGTCATATGTGATTCATATATACGTAAAAAATAAATTTAAAATCTCATTATTTTACATAGAGTGCTGCCAAACCGATATAATTTTAAAAAATATGGAAAATAAGGTTAAATATCAACAAAATGTTAGATATAAACAAACTTTTGAAAAAAATGAACCAAAGTGATGATTACACACAATCATCCTAAGATATTTTAAATATAAGCCTATTTGTAAAATCGTTAAGAATCTACTCTCTTAAGCTTCTTAAAATACTGAGGCTATTAAAAAATTTTGAAATAAATTAGAATAAATTTAAAAACATAATTAAAATAAAATAAACTGTAAAAAATTTTCTTCAATCATTCTCTATTACGTGGTAGAACAGTGACTTGAGATTTATCCCTTTCTCAATTTTGTTCACCTAGTTTGCATTATTTTTATGTTTCGAAAAATTTTTTACTTAAATCTGGAATTATATCTAAATTTAAATTGGCTATATTTTTAAATTTTTGAAGTTTATAAAATCTTTACAATTGTGATAGAATATTGTGTAAAATCTCATTTTCATATGGTATTATGGCAAAACCTATAATGTACTCTTTCAGGTATTTTTATAAATATAATATCTTTTAATTCGATAAACGAAAACAACAATAATAATTAATACGTCCTCGAAAGAAGATATTTCCAGACATTCACAGTATTTTATGATTAAAAGTATATTTTAAATTTATTTAATAAAGAAGTTATTTTAATCAAAACTTTTTGATGGATAAGACTCAAAAATAAATTGAAATAAACTTCACCATTTCAAAAATAACAAGATTCAAAAGGTAATAAAAATAATATTAAAAAAATTCAAAATAGATCTTTCATTTATCTTTTATTATTTTTCGAAATATTAAGTAAATAATTTTGATAAAAAAACATGAGCTAAACATAATATGTAAAGTAATTTTCGAACATTATTTTATGGTTTATCTAACATCAATATTTTACATACCACCAGTTTCTTAATAAATTGTAAAATTTTGCTTTATCTATTAAGAATTTTAAAATTTAATGATTTAAAAACAATTTGTGTTATTATCAAATTATTACCAAGGTTGCAAATTTTTAACTGATCTTTAATGAAATTAAAATATGAAAATATATGTATAATTCTTCTGGAATTGTCAGAAAAGATCATATTTCAAATATATGATGATACAAGCCTCTCAAAATTAATAACCAGCAAAAATATTTTTTTTTTGATTTTCTATATGGTTATAGTATAATTGAAATTCATTAAAATATTTATATTTAATGTTAAAATCAAGCCCGACTTGTTTTAAAATAATAAAATCTAAACTAACCACTGAATCTATCTTAAAATTTATAAATATCATTAAACATTACTCGAGATTTAAACATATGATAACCCTTCAAAAATTATTTTATATTTTCAAATTTGAAATTACTTTGTAAAATTTTTAAAA
Organism: Neodontobutis hainanensis; assembly: GCA_024349245.1. Classification (NCBI taxonomy): domain Eukaryota; kingdom Metazoa; phylum Chordata; class Actinopteri; order Gobiiformes; family Odontobutidae; genus Neodontobutis; species Neodontobutis hainanensis. The sequence continues at coordinate 116,050 of JALDNG010000387.1, read as the reverse complement.
ACATTGACAAAATCAAATTTTATCACATGTTTAAGATAAAAATAATTATCAATGTTTCAGAAAACTTATTATATACTTTGAGAAAAGAGTTAAACTGTTCTCAAAAATAAAATTGAGCAATCGAAAATAGATTTTAATAAATGTGACAAAGAAATATCTCAAAACCATGTGATAGATTCACGAACAATGACCTGAATTTTATGTAGATAATTATAAAAATGAACCATTCAAAAGTAAAGAAATAAAACCAACTTTGTAAATGTTTCAAAGCAAGGTTAATTAAGAAATGAATATTATCCTGTCAAAGAACCAATGCCCTACTTTTTAGGATGTTCTAATGGGACGAAGATAAGGTAAGGTTTTATTTGTTGTGTCCAATACTAACAGATAACTAGTTGTACACCATAAAAGTATGCCGAATAAAGCAGAGTAAAGAGCTGAACTGCTGAACCGAATTATCAGTAGTTTCATTTAAGAACATTTAGATTCGTAAACTTTCTTCGAAAGTTACCTTGATAGGTTTAACTAACACTTGATCTTCCAAATTCAATGATAATTTTCACCCAATATAAATTCTAACAAAATAAATGAAAATACTTCTTAAAAGAGACCCCTTTTTTGATTATTAGTAAATTATTTTCGTATTTAAAAATACAAGAAATTCAAACATATCTATTTTAATACATGATAATTTTTAAATGTACGAAAAATAACAGAATGAATTGTCAAATACTTTCAATTTCAAAATGACTTAAAATATGATGTAAATACATCGTTATACAACAGAAGTAATATATTACGAATATTTTAACATATTTATCATTTCTTATCTAATGTTTTTGAAAAACTGAGTATATTATCAGCTGATCCATGAATTTTTATGTAAATATGATTTTTTGCTATTTATATTTAATAAAAATAATTCATACGTCAATTTTGAAATATTAATAAGAAACTTGAAAAAACACAAAAATGAATATTTTTGATTTACAAAGAGTAATATATATCGAATAAATAGCATATTCAAGATAATACAAGTAAATTACTGACATATAGTTAGATGAAAACAAAAAAATCTATCTTTGTGTAGCTGATGAGTTTTTGTAAACGTTTTTAATATTTAATCGAGTGAAGGATAAATACGCTTTCTTTAAATTGGGTAAACCCGTGTAACCATATTTCTTTATCATTTCTTGTTTTTAAATTAAAATAATAATTTAATATCATGTCAATAAATTAATTTTTCATGCTAAAAATCAGAAATATAACTTTATAATATAATAGGAAAAATTATTATCTTAATTAAAATAACGGATTGCCGAGAGAAACAAACAAATATGTTACGGAACTCATTTTATGTAAAAATACCTAAAAATAGTTTTTAAAATTCAAAACCTTTAAAAAGTGTATAAATATATACAAAATTCATTTTTACATTGATCAATAAAAATAACATTTAAACCTAGTTTTATGGAAAAATATAATTAAATTTAACTATCCATTTTTTGTTTTCATATTTTATTTAATAGACCGGCGTTTAAAATTTCAAGATGAGTATGAATATTCCGTGATAAAATATTGAAAATATACTGCCATTATAACAATTTTAATAAAACAACGAAATACAACAATTTTTTACCTATATTCATAACATTTTTCATAATCCTTTATTAAAACAGTACTTTAAGAAAATTCTTCATCATATCTATGAAAAAGGATATATTGTGATTATTTGACAGTTAACTCTCATTTTTTAAATTTTGATATGGTATTTTAAATGCTCAAAATGTTAAAAATAATTATTTTGGTCGAATATAAACATTATATTCTAAAAGTAAAATTGTTACAATGTTACTTTTAACAAAAAGTATTTTAAGTAAATATAATTTTCAAAGGTCTAAGTTTTGAATTTTTAATGTTATCATACGTTTATTTCGACTTAGATTTTAAATTTTATAAATTTATTTATAAAATTAATATATTCGTAAAGATATTGAAAATATTTTAATGAATAATTAAATTACATCATTTTATTGAATAACAGCTTATCTGTAACATTATAACGAGTTAAAAAACACTGATGTCAAATTTTAAGAAATAATATCCATATTTCCAAATGAAAATTTTTTTACAAACAGATTCCATAAATTATATGATATAGCCTCATGGATTTAAGAAATATAAAGATTGTAATTTAATATTCATTTCAATAAATTAAATATCATTCATCTTGGTCAGTGACATCTCATTTACAAAATAACTTTAATTTTAATAACGTTAATTAAGGTTTAAAAATAACATATATTCTGTTCTTAACTTTATTTAAGCTAACTTATTTAATCACTCACTAATTTCTTATTTTGCTCGATTGATTATAAAATATTTTCAAAATCCTAATTTTACATCTTTCAACAAGTTTAACATAAAAAATTAATACATGAACAAATTTAAACATCAATATATAAATTAAGTTCTATAAAATTTAAAATCAATTTCTGTTCAAATAAAATGAATTATTTAATTTTATTAACTAAAATATATCAAACTATGAATCTAAAAGTTACCATATGTGCGAAATTAGCATTTTAAAATCTTTATTCTGATAAAAAAATGTGATAAATTTTAAATATAAATAACCTTGATTTATTTTAATAAAATTCAACATTGAAAATCATTTTCTCCTTTAAATAATAAAAATGTTTAAAAGAACGTTCAAAATATTACATCGTTGATGAAAAATATTTATCTAGAGGAGATATACAAGATTAAATTTGATATTCTTTGAGTAATTTATGTGTACTTAGAAGAAAAATGTTTTAGATTTGATCTCATGCACTCATCATATAAATTTTTTGATAATGAGTTATGTTTGAGATTTTAAGTGACACAGGGAGTAAGTGTTCAGATTGCAATAAGCAACATAGTGTTTATTGCTAAAATATTTAACAGTTAGAGATTCTACAGAACAAAACAATTCACTTTATCGACCTGTTTTTTTATCTGAAGAATTATCACAAATTAATTTGGTCTTTAGATAACAACAAAGCTTAGCTTTGGTGATTTAAGAGTTGAAAGCCAGCAATTGTCTTTCGATTCGACTTAATCAAAAACAACCTAATTAGGGAGTGCATAAGAAGAGAAATCAAACACATAAGTTTGCATATTTTTCAATAGTTACAAACTTAAAACAGCAATTAAAAACATTCAATCACGTATACTGCTCTTATAAATAGTTTATTTCAATTATTTTTTCCTTTTAAAATCTTTATTCGAGAATTTTTATATTCATATTATCACACATTCTTACTCTATTTAAAATTATCACACATTCTTACTCTATTTAAAAATATATATGCAAAATTTTGTAGAATAAAATAAATCATGACATTAAATTCACAATCCTAGACACTCGACTTCGAAAAATTTGTTTTTTACAAATATTTTAAATTTCAGAAATATTTTTATTTATTAAAAACAAATTATAAAAGAATTAAAAGGGTATTATTTAAATTTAATATCATATAATTCTAAATAATTAGTTATCAATTTAGACATTGAAAAAAAAATTAGAATATCATTTATTATGATCTTGATTCGAATATATATGAGATAGTATAAAAACTAAGTAATTTCTTAAATAGTTAAAATAAAAATGACAAAAGAAAATAAACCATTTTAACTTATGTGTTATCAATATATTGTACTTTTAAACCAATATAGGTCTAAAATAAATTTTAACATTTTCAATAGATTAACCTGATACTGATTAAGAAATGACTATCTTTATGATGGTGTTTAAATACAATTAAAAATTTTTTAATATGTTTCTATTTTACATCTCAAATACCAATATAAAAATTATTTCATTGATATCATCCCTTTTTACTTTACATACTGATTTTAAAATAATCATATTAAAAGTGTTGAGTTAAATTTAAATAAATGGTCACTTGGATAAATTATATATAAATAAAAAATATTTAAATGTTCTGCCATCTAAATTTTATAGAATATGTGATATTTAAATACTTGTTTTCATTGAAAATATATTTAATTATTTTTATAACTATGAACAAAAAATTTCAAATGGTTGATAAATTTAAAATAAGTTAAAAATAATTTAAAATTATCATAAATATTTTTCTTGTATTACAATACAAATAATTAAAATTGAATTATAATGATATTTATGTGTTTTCAAAATAAAATTCTCCTTATTGTGTAATCAACCAAAAGAAATTTTCATGATAATTTTTTCCTGAAATATAATTTTTTACAATTTCATGAATTCAACAGATCTACATTTTCGTTAAATTCTTTAAATTACTTTTTATATTTAAGTTATATTTCTAGAATTTAATTTTTCATATTAGAATGACGATTTTACTCTGCGTTACCTGAAATGAATTTAAAATTAAATGAGGTAAAAATTAATGTCAATAGTATATTCCCCATATATGGAAAATAAACAAATTATTATATTTTGGACATATACTACTCAACGTGCATAAATAGAAAATTAATTTTGAATTATTTATTTGGGGGGAACAATAAAAAAAATATTTAACATTTATAATTTCAGTTGATAAAAAGATCAAATAATCTTATAAATTGGAATATTTTTTTATTGAGAATATAATATTTTTCATTTAACATAATTAAATAATCATAAAAATAATTTTAAACTTTCGAGTAAAAATAAAATATTTTTAATATTTATTGTAATTAATGTATAATTTTAAAAAATATCTCTTTTAAGGTTGTTTCGCACATAAATTTTGTACAAACAACATGATTTTATAATAAAAATGCAAGAAAAATATTTAGATCTATTAATAATGTTTATTTAAGAAAAGCAAAAAAATATTATCCCTTATGATGATTTTATGTTTTTAGAATATATTTTTCATTACAAATATTAAAAAAGGAGTATTACTAAAATGATTGAATCCTATGAATCTCTTAAAAACATCAATTCTAATCAGCTTAAATTCAAATTATTTGTCAAATTTTAGTCTTAAATGATTACGTAAAACTAGATATAGAATTTTATTTATAATATAGAAGGTATATCTTATAAAAACAAAATAATATTCGTAATATATAGATACATTAACTTTTATTTTATCATGACAAATTTTTAAAAGGAATAAATCTTAAAATAATTTTTTATTCATAATTTTAATTGCCATTTTTGAATGTTTTACCCAATTTTCGGATAATTGATAAAAACAAACAAAGAATAATAATTTTATATTTGATAAATTTTACTATTTGGTAGAGTAATATATTTTGAAGGTAAACTCATTTAAGTTATTTTATTATAAAAACATGTAGAACCAATTCAAATTTATACAATCAACTATTAATAAATACTTTTAAGTGGGATGAAATTTATTCTTTTTTGAGACATTCTTAATCATGGTAAAATAAAATTAATTGGATCCATGTGATCAGGAGGCCATGTTGTTTCGATCTTTAATGTATCATTTTGAAAAGTAGGTATCACAAACATATTTTGCTCCCTATTTCTATTCCTAAGTATGGCCGAATACTCAGAATCGATGTCAAGCTAAAATAAGTACTGTTTGTTTTTACCTGACTGAATACTGTTTGATGGAACATTATCTTTACAAGAAAAAATTAATTATTATGCTTTGAAGAAACATTGAGAAAGGTCGATTTGTTTTGTGATATAATCTACATTTATACAAACGAAATGACGTTTTTCATATTTTATCATCACTTTTATACGTTTTAAGCAACGAATTTTCGATTATACATAGATTTGACGTTTTTTCAGGATAAAATAGTTTATTATAAGCACTTATCTCGATTTAACAACGAATAGTGTTCCTTAGATTATTAAACAAAATGTATTAAATAAGCTAGGTTTTTCAAACGATAAATTCCGAAATTTATTCTTTGTAATTAATGGACTTTAAACTAACTTTTAAAAAGAAATCATCACAGTTTATAAGTTTTTTATATTTTTAAATATATTAGATGATAAATTGAAGTAAATTACATCTCTCAAAATTGATAAACAGAGATATTTTAACAATTTTCAACGATAAAGCAGGTTTATCGAGTATTCAAAAGAAATGAAAGATATTGAAAGGTAATTTTGATTAATTATTAACATATAATAAAAAATTTTTTTTACATCATGGAATTTTATTACTGGGATGATGTTAATTTTTAAAATTTTTACATTGAGATAAAAGTGATCCAATTCAAAATGTATTTGAGATTTCTGAACATAATGTTAATCAAATATAAAGGCTTAACATTCTATATCATTTTATTTTGCAGGATTATTTTTAATATACGAAATAATATTCCTAACATTAACTGGAAAATGATAATAGCTTCATATATAATAATATTTTATTTAAATGTATATAACATCTATTTACACGTTCAATATGTCAAAACAAAATTGCTTGTTTTATTAAATAAATTCTCATGAATATAAATAGTCACTCAGAAAATTTACTTCCATGTTTTTCTTCAAATAATCTTGAAAAATCTTTGTTAAAAATAAAGATTTACATCATGTCATAATATATCAAAAAGGTTCTTGAATTATATAACAGTTTATCTCGAAGATTTCACATGTAAGAGATAAAGCAGAAGATATTGAAAAATATCTATAGGGTTATTTACATGTTATAAATTTTAAATTATTTTTGATTAAATTAAAAGCAGAAATAAATATTTACAATAATTTTCCAATTAAATTATTTTTTTAATATCATGACAATTTTAAGACATTTCGCGTTTTCGTAACACCTTTAATTGTATTTTTAAGATAATTATACATTCAAACATATCCCTTTATAAGTTTCGATAAAATGAAATTCTTCATTTTTTATAATTTTTAAGAATCTATTCTAAATTAAAAGTAACATATTTTTAACTGAATTTTAAAATTTTAGGAAAATTATGTTTTATTACAAGCCCATTCCTTAAATTTAAAAGAAACAAAAAATCAAATATAATTCTAAAAATGAATTTTTTTTTAATTGATCAAGAATCTCAATAAATTAATTCATCGAATTTTAATTTTAAATTTATATGAATAATAATTTTTATCAATTAAATGCAAACAATCCATGAAAATATTTACAGATATTACCTTTAATTTTAAATAATTTCGAGTTTTTTAAATTTAAATTTTCCACAATTAGACATTTTGGCTAATGAGATGTTGATAAACGTTTTTCTTTCTTAAATATAAATATTAAATACTTTAAACCAAATTTTCAGCTTACTATGATATCAAGTATTATTATTTGAAAAAGGTATTAAAATAAAACTATCAAAATTATTCTTTTGTGGGTTAACTATTTTAGTTTTAAATGAAAAAGTTCAACAGATATCCAAAAACAAAACCTAAACATTCATGAAGTCTTTTTATGATGATAGATTTTCTGTCAAGGATAGAATTATTAGTTTCAGAGGTATCACAATCAATCTTTTCATTATCCATTGACTTCCTTGACAGTTCATATTCTAGATCAAACTTATTTATAAATTATCAATACCTGGCATAAAACTATGGCCAAATTAACAAATATAAAAAATAATCTTCTATTAATCATTTATAGAAAATATATGTGCGAAATAAAACTTCTTATTTATCGATTTTTTGAAGAAAAACGCAGTTAAAATGATAATTACACACATTCTTATCCTAATGTTAACTTTTGTGAAATACTATTAAATAATCATAATTTCTCTGATATTTATAAAATTCTTACAAATAACATATATCATAATTTTTTTGAGCAAAAATATTTCAAATAATTTTCATATTTTTAGATATTGTTAAAAAAATTTAAAAACTGACAATGAAACTTTTATAAAATATCATTATAATACTTTTCTCAACATATTATTCTTAAAACTCTGTTGATGAAATAAAACATGAATTCTTCATGTTAAACAATCATACTATATTTTGATGAAAATTATTTTTGTTGTATATATAAAGTTTATTCATTTCATATTTTTGAAATGATCATGTTCAATATGAACAAATAAAAAAACTTATCTATCATCAATTATTATAAATAAAACCCAAAAATGTAAAATAAAACACCACATTTTCATAAAATTTCATATGTTTAGTTTGTTTTCTGTCAGAAAATTATCTAAAATAAACTAATTATTCAGATGAAAAATTCTTCTTTTTATAATGTTCCATTTTTTATCTTTCAAATATAATTAGAGTAAAATCACCATATATATGTCATATAATTTTATAATACTTTAAGGAATTTTGAGAAACAGATAATAATGTAATTAGCTAAATTTTTAGAAAAATGAATTTTTTTTTAAATTCTTCCTTCACTTTAAATTCATTATTATCAGTAAAAGGATTATTTTTATTGAGAAAGATACAAAATTATCAGCTAAAACATGAGCGACTTATTTTACCTGTGTGTATTTTGTCATTTTTAGGTGAATTTCTAAAAAATATTTTCTTTATAATATTCTTAAAAACTCTGAGAAAATTAGACATTGCATAAAATTGCTGTTTATTTGTTCTATGATAATTTTATTGTTTATTTATCAAATAAAAAAAATTAAAATTTATCATTTATTCACAAATAAAACAAATAAATGAAGAGATGATATTAATATAACAAAATTTTCTCAAAATATGTTATTATTTTTTTCATTCAATAATTGTTTTCCTGAATAAAATTCAAAATAAAATTAAAACATGAATTATGTTTTAATTTAAGTTTGCAAAATTTTTTGAGGTTATTTCTTGTATCCTCCACAATAAATTTTTGATTGTACATTATCAAAAATTTAAAATATAATAGATTGATGAATTTAATTATTCTCATTTATTGTTACATCTAATTAAAAAAAATTGATTATTTTTATTGTAAATTATTTTTTAGGAATTTACGACATTTATTTCATTAAAAAGAATGAATTATAAAATTAAGGATTTTATTGCTAAAATGTAATAATAAATGGTAAATGAATTATATTTTATTCATAGCATTTTAAGTTAAATTTAGAAATTTATTTTTTACTATTAAAATGACAATTTTTAGAAAAATAAAAACAATTGAAACAACAATGAATTTTACTTCAATTTGAAAATTAAATGTTTAACATTTGTATTTAATTTTTTTAATCAATTTTTTCACATATATAATGATAAGGTATCATACTATGTAGACTAATATGATTTGATAATTTTTTTAATATTTTTTTATAAATATAAATTATATTATATATATTATGTGATAAATAACAGCTGCAAATAAATACTATCCATAAACTTGCTGATAATATTTGATAACAGAACTATTCTATCAGTTAGAAAAGAATACAATTTATATATCATTGCAATAAAAAATACATTATGGCTTTTTAGTATCTTCGTATGTTTCATTTACTTAAAAATGAGAAAAACATAAATTATTTTAATTTTTAAAATTTATATGTTTCAAAGTTAATTTTTATCTTAAATACATAATAGTTAGTGATAACTTTAATAGATTAGTAAAATATTCCAATTTATTTATAAATACATAAGAAAAAGTGTCAAAGATTTAAAAATATTTTGAAAATATTATACGAGTGTATAAATTTAGAATTATTATATAAATATTTTTGAGATTCTTTTTAGCAATAAATCATTCATAAAATATAGTTCATAAGCATAAAATAGTATCGAAAAATTTTTTCAAAGTTGAACCATGATATAAGAATGAAATAATAAATTATGAAGAAGATTTAATCTGATTAATAATCTGCAAAACGTTTCTTTATATATTTTGAATAATAAATTATTTAGAGGAGAATTTTTCAAATAATTTCAATTTATAGAGATTTGTATGTTCTTAAATTGATTTTTCCAATGTAATTATAAAATAAATAAATTTTAAAACATTTAAAATTTATGCTTTTAGAAAATAATTAACTTTTTAATTTTTAAAATTACATTTGATATGATCTAATTTTTTGAATATGTATTTTACGTCAATATATTATCCTTAGATGCAAAAACTTATAATATCTATAAAAAATTCATCACATATACGAAAAAAGTTTAAATCACAAATACATTAATTCATTGAATACAATTATCTATACACACGTTTTTAAAACAAAATTCGATAAAGATAATACAATTTTTTATTCAAAAATATTTTATTGTTTACATAAACTTAATATCAAGTTAAATAAAATGAAAGTTGAAAATGAATAAAAATTTTAAATATCTATTGATATTATTTATCCATTTGTAGCCTTGTTTTTAGGTCTGATAAATTCAAATTTAGTTTATAGTTGTTTGAGATTCATAAAATATTCTTATACTTATTTTTATGTGTATGATCTAAAATATGCAAAATTAATTTTTTATATTCTCGAAAACAAATTTATAAAGTTAATTTTTAAATAAAAATATTTGAAAACATAACGTAAAACAAATAAAAAAATTCAATAGGAATCCTTTTATTTTTACACAACTGAGTTTTTATGAACATATTTAAGAAATATATTCTCATTAAAACTCTTAAAATTGATAATGGGCTTTTTAGTCTTGATCACTACTTTTGAAAATATTTTCTTCAAATTAAAATTAATTTTTGATACATAAAATGAAATTTCTTCATTCTCAAGAATAAGTTAAACATTTTTGTTTGAAGAATCCGAACCTAACCATCATTGAAAGCCAATTTATATCTTTTTTCATATACCAGAAATATAAATCTGTTTTTATTCTGATAATAGAATAAAAAAATATAAAATAATATGTAATTTTAGATATTCTTAAACGAGTTGAAAGGTTTCATGTTGATTTTGTTGTCAGGATGGAGATATAATTAAAAAATGTTAAAAATACTGATCGAAAAATATTTAATCTTTAAATGGGAAGATCTTTTTGATATGATTTTTAAATTATCAATGAATCGCAAAATTAATTTGTAAATTACTGTCATACATATGATGTTTGAAATTTCTACAGTAATTTCGAAATTAACACTTCTTATTTTTTATTGTGTATTAAAATGAAAGATTTATATTTTTTTATTAAGAATACCCATAATTTTTGAAAAATCCTCAAAATACTTAGTTTTATACACAAACAGCGAAACATGAAAATTCATTTGTGTGAAAATATTTGAAGATAATTAAGGGAAAAAATATCACAAACCAAATTAAGAATCTTATTCAGTTAGCATTAATATTAACTCGTGATAAATTTCAATAAAATTCACAAAGAAGTATTTTCTATTTTTTATTTCGTAAAGAAAATTTTAAAATGTTTTGTTTAATTGAAAATTTATTGAAAAATACAGTTTCTTTAATTTGAGCAAACATGCGATTTCGCTTTAAAACGATATTACATATATAAAAAATAATTCTTATTTATTTAAAACTTAAAATTTTTCAAGTTAACAATTTTTCATTTTAAATATATCTTTTATGATTTATAAATTTTAAAGTAATCTGAAATATATTAATTTTAAGCTTTTGAACTAATCCAATCACATATTTTTATTCTATAAAATATAAAACAATAATTTACCTTTAAATTCTAAAAACATAGAGAAAAAATGTTATGATAAAATCTGATATCAAGACAGGCAGAAATTATAAATTTAAATAACGCTATGTTAAAATTGGTATTATATATCAAAATTGAATGTAAAATGACAAACATTTTCAAAAATCTATCTATTAATTGGTTAATTGTTAACGAATATTTAAAGGGGAGTGACATGATACTGGTAATTTAATTCTGAGCATGATTAGTTGAAGTTTATATTTTGTCTGTTAATCATGGTTTAGAAATAATTCTAAAATTATTCAATTGCATAAAAACTAAATTTTAAATATAAAGACTAAAATTTGATCTGTATATTTTAATCGATAATGCATGCCTTACATACAAACGCTTCCTTTAAATTTCTTACTTTTCCTATAGGAATTATTAACACACTACTCACGAGAGCGTTTCAGAAGCCCTACTATTCGTTTTGGCATAGAGATACTTTTTTGCAAATACCCTTGGCCAATGATTCAATATTCTATGCTTTTAGCTCATTCAGGAAAATCAGCGACTCTCTTTCCATATATTCGATGTTGATGTATTTTTTTAACCAAATACAATATCACAGCTGACTCTGTGGCATATTTTTCACTCAATATGTGGTTATTGTTGTTCTATATGCAATTGCACAGTTTTTGTTTCTTGTAAAAAACTTTTTGAGGATGTGTGAAGTTACCGCTTTAAAGTCTGTTCGATCTTAAAACCTAAACAAAAAGACAGGAAAAAGATAAATATATATAGAGAATTCAATGTATTTCAAGCTAAGTGGACGAATTAGAATTTTTTGATCAATATGACGGACGACCTTACATTCTAACATGTCAGGAACTTATATCTGTGTTCTAAGAATACAATATTAAAAGAAAACAATGATGCGCATGTGCAGAAGTACAAAACATATTTTAGATGCTGCCGCTAAAAAATTATTTTCAAATTATGCAACGAAAAGGGTATATTAATCAAATTATTCTTGAGAGAAGGAATGCAAAAGATGTAGTATACAAGTATAACTGTGTTTACTTCATTTAATTGCTTTGAATGACTGACTTACGGGAAAGAGTGTAGTAAATCTCATTTGAGTTTTAACAGACGAACTTTTCAGAAACAAATTGTTTCGAAACGCAAAGAATGTCATAAAAATCAATAAAGTAAAGATATACCAATCTGGAAAACGGCCTTCTTCTATAACTGAATACAAAAAAAGAAAAATATTAAAATGTTTAGATTTGTTTTGATTAATATTCAGACATTAATACCAGTGCACGATTTTCAGTGTATTTACGAGACGTGAGCAGCATGTTTGAAAACACTGAAGAAATGGGTGTTTATAATTAGCCTAAATGGAATAAATATCGGCGATGTTACATTCATAAAAGTTTTATAGGAGTTATCGATTATATAGAGTTTAAATATGGTTAATTTTTTGGCATGACAACTTAGAGTTAAAGGTGCGTGTTTGGTTAATATTAAGAATTATTTTTTCTTCTTCATAAAAAAACTTGACGATATAAAGATTGATTCTATTTCACAAGCACCATATTGCAAAATCTATTTGCTGAATCTCTGTGAACAGTACTTAAATTTTGAATATAAAATGAAGATTGTTGTAACATCTGAGAATTTTATGAGGTTTAGTGCCTTTATTCACTTAACTATTAAAGAGATTAAAAACTGAATAAGAATACGTTGACATTATATATCAAAATGAGAATCTGTAACAAAGACGAAGTAAATTACTGAATTAATCTTTTGCCTTATAAATAAGGATGAAAATTTTTTAACTGATAAGTCAAAATTTAACGCCAAAAATTTACAGTTTTCATAGGTTTAGGCGAAAAAATTTAAGTAATTTTTTACAATATATAAAATCTATTTTAATCAAAAAATTCAGACCAAATTAAAACCATTCCAACAACAATTAAAAAAGAAATTAGTTTTGCATCTTACAACCTGTTCTGTACATAATAAGGAACAAGTCAATATTTTCTATTCCTATGAACAGAATCGTTTATCTTTGAATTCTACTATATTTCAATTATAAATAGAGATTTACTGATTTTCAGCTCCCACAAAAAACAATCGAATTTTATTATTATTCGATTATCAGTCGATGCTTTAACTTCACCAAGTGACTTGAAACTACAACTGAAATTATAAATATTTAAAATGTTGTGAAAGAAATCATGAGAGATAAATATACTATCTATTCCAAAGAAACTATAAACAGAATTCTATCTGAATGTACGAAAACTGAGAAAGATGATTACGGCGTATGCTATCACATACGTTTACAAAAAAAGTTTATCCAGATTTGAAGATAATAAATGCAACCTGGGTTTTTGCACTATAGATTATAAAGTAAATTCTGGTTAAAGAATGACTACATATAATTTTTATCATAATATTCAGAAGATTCTAATAAACAGAATCACGCTTAAAATTAAAACATATTAATTGTGAGTGGAAATTTTGTTTCATATTTTTTTATCAAATCAAAATATTGTAAGAAATATTTAACATTTAAAAGTTACACAATTCTATCGATACTACTTTTATCATTGCCGAATCATGCTCGATGATTGAAATTGGTTACACATCACCGATTTACAAAATAAAGGAAATATTTGTGTTTTAAAAATACCTGTATTATATTTCTTTCGTTCATATAATTCACATAGAAATGAAACATAAAAATGTAATGCTTTCAAATTTCAAATAAATCTGGAATTAATTTTAATAATAAAATTATTCACAGATCATACTACATGTTCTTAATCTTATAAATAATTTTTTGGATTTAATTTTTACATTTCATACATTTACTGTAAATTAAAATGAATTTAGAAATGGTTAATTTTTACAAATGATCCTATATATTAATGGTGATAAATTTTTAATTTTGTTTATATTTAGGATTTATTTTAATTACATTTTATCGTTAATATATTTGTTAATTTTGTAAGTTCTTGAAAATGAATCCACTTAAGACAAAAATTGATGTTTCTATTGACCATTCTCACTATAAAATTTTAATTATATTAAAATCTATAATATATATGAAATTTTAGGAGATATTTGTTTGGGAAAAATAATATTTATATTGAAAAAATTAAATGGAGTTAAAAAACTTTATTTAAATTTTAGCAGATTTAAAATTTCTGTCAAACCAAGGAAAATATTTTTAAAGGAAAAATGTTTATAAATTTAAATATAAAAATACAATTCATTAATTTAAATTATAATTTAAAAGGGAAAAATTATTCTCATTTGATTCTTTAAACTCTATAAAACTGTTATACTTCATATCGTGGATTAAAATTTATCCCCTCTGATGTCTTCATCATAAATATCTTGAGATATAATTGCAATAATTTCTTTATAAAATTAAAATTAAAATTATTTTTTAAATTATTGTGCTATCTTTTAAATATATATTTACGATTCTGTTTAATTTTACTTAAAATAATATCTTGTAGAACCATAACTATTCAATGCATTTAAATCCAAAACATTCAAATTTTATTCATAATTTGAGGGTTTGAAAAACATTAAAATTGATAAATATTTAAAAAATCTATAAATTTTTACAAAGTTGTTTATTTCCAGATAATATTATAAAAGTATTTAAATATTATTCCAAAATTTAACGACTATAATTAACTATCAATAAAAAAGATAACCTTTTTCTTTTTTTTGATCGAAAAAATATCATATATTTAATTGATATATAAACTATAATATTATTATAATTGTTTTACAACATTTCTTTAACTAAGATATTTATTTTAACATTCAAATTTTTAATATAATATTCCAAGTTTATTTTTGATTTTACAAATAAGATCGATTGCTCTATACTCGGATCACAAAATACTGTAAATACGACGAATATGTAAAAAGATATGTTTTATATGAACTTTTTGAGACATGGCATTACGCTTTCATGGTTGTCTATAAAAAACTAGTTATTTTTAATTTATTTGAAAAATAATATTTTTGCCGTTCGAACTAGCTTAATTTTGATATTTATTATTTTCTACAGATGTGAAATAATGAAAAAGAATTTAAAATTAAATATAATTTGATGTTAAATATGTGTTAATTATAACATGTTCTTTTGATTGAACTATTTATTTAATAAAACATATTTTTTATCAAATTCGTGAAACTTTTCCCATTCCACATCCAGATAAAAAACATGCTCAATATTTCATTTATTCGTGTTTTTATACTTGAACTTGGAAATGAGAAAACAGTGTTATTCTTAATAATTCAAATGATATCTACATTTTTTGCAATAGAATGGGGGATATCCAGGCCATCAAATATCTATATTAAATACCTCTAAAAGTAATTTTATTTAAAATACATACCGAATGACCCAAAAAATATTTAAAATATCCTAGGAAAAGGATATATATAAAAATCATCTTTTTATCAAATAAAAATAAAAGAATTGTGAATATATAAATTACGCTATCACAAATAAATTAAAATTAATTTGATAAGATGTCTAGTAAATTAAATTTGTTCAACCTAGTATATAAAAAGTTCTTAATTGAAAATTTTTTAAATCTTAATTTAATTAAAATTAAATTTTCAACCATAAGTACTGATAAGGCATTGAATTGTCAAAGACGTCTTTTTTAAAATGATAAATATACATAAAATTTTTCATCATTTTATTATCAGGAAGGATATTTAATTGTATATTTTAAAATATTTTCGTTACACAATTTTTAAATTATATTTTTTATGAATATATCATAATAATTCTCATTAGACGCCTTAATGAAATATATATTCATGACATAGAGGCAAAATTATCGATATTTATTTTGATAATAACTAATCTGTCACAACCTAACACAAATGAACTCTAAACAAGTCATTCTTACTATATTTGAGTTCAAACTACACAAAGCTTCAATCTGTGAAAAGATCATGTTCGCTCTCTCGATAAATATATTTTAGAGTTTTACGCATTCCTGCTTTCTAAAATACGTTTGCTAATTTTCATCTTAAAAAATATTAAACTGAGACTTTCATCAAATTATCTTGTAATAATATGATATCTCCATATTTATGTTTTATTTTAAAGTAATTTTTTTATTTAAAATGATCAATTTTTATCATATTAAATACCAGAATGATATTTTGAAAAATTACTCACTTTATTAAGAATATGTTTCAATCATATACGTAGTTCACAATATCTTCTTTTGATTTATTTATTTTCAAAAATCAAATTATATTTAAATTTTTTAATGATCATTTGTTTAATTGAATTATATAACCATGTATATTTCCACGTTCCTGAAAATTGTAATTTGAAATTTTATTATGTAACAGACATTATCCCCTAATTTCGAAAGATTAACCATAAAACCAAGTAGCGTTGCCAATCCTTTCACTTTAAAATATAGTTTACTATGTGCCTATTTGCCAAATATTAATTCAAATGGAATTTAAATCCTGATATTCCTGTCTTTTCTATGAAAATTTAATTTTGCTAAAATTTTTATTGATTTTAATATATACTCATTTCACATCTAAAAATATATATCTTCTTCTATTATTTCATAATATAAGATGCTAATCTTCGATAGGTTCTTATTTTTAGATTTATGAGTTCCTAATCTGCGTTTCAACTACAATATTGTCATATCTCAAATATGTAATGAGTTAAATACTTAATTTAATCTAAACCTGATTTCGATTTCTGCTTTTTCAGGTTCTAATTTGTTATTTTTTATCTTAAAATCTTCAATATTACAACTTTAATAATAAATACATACACAAACCAACGATAATTTTAATGGCGCACTATGTATAAGTAGCAGATTCCGAATCGACTCATTTCTTATGAATCTGAAAACGAGTTGTATTTAAAATGCGAGAATAACTCTCGATATATATTGTGAATGAAATAAATTGTTCTTAATATATGAGGTAATTCACTTTAAAAAGTAGATTTTAAACATAATAGTGATTTTTCATTAAATGAATTTACTTCATTTAACGAGAAATTATTAAATATTTACAGATTTAATGAATGGATAAAGATAAAAAAGAATATTAATTTTCGGAGGTTTACTTCAATATTATCTTTCCAATGATAACTTCTTTTCAACATATTGAAATCCAAATCTTATTTTCATTAATTTAGAGTTTCTGATATTTTAAATGAGTTAATCGATAAATTTATCAGCTATGATTTACGTTTGTTTAAGATTTGAATAAAAATAATTTTATAAGTAAAATGGACCTATAAAATTAATTTTTAATCCAAAATACATATGTTTTCAAGAAACTAAAATAAAGAAACATTCAAAAAATATAAATTGAATGTTTTTAACTGTAACAAATGAAAATATAATTTAGTTAATTTTTTGTATTATTGCCACTCTTATTTTTAGACGACAGACAACTAAATATTTAGTCAAGGATAACTGTATCCGCCGTATCATCTAGATCATTACTACACTTATCAATATTTTATGAATCCTATCCATTGTCTTTTTCATGAGATATTCCACGAAGGTAGAAGAGTTATGTTTCATTTTGACAGCACAAGGCTATTGCGAATAATTTAATTTTCACTTATCTCCAACATTATATGTTTGTTTGTCATTATAATCCATTTAGGAATCAGCACCATTAATTACTTGAGTTACTTCTAAGACAAAGAATGACCATGTTTAACTATTTCCATCAAAGTTCAACCAACTGTTTACATTTCGATCTTCGATATCTGGAATTGGTTAGTCTCTTAAGAACAATTTGATATTTTTCATTTATTATTTCGCAATACAATGCAAGAAGCACACTGTTCTCTGAGACAATGTTGGCCTTAAAAACGTGTTCTTGATAGAAGAAAAGATAAAAATTAAAACGGTTTACTCTGCGTTATAAATGATTTAGTTTGTAAACTATACAAGGTTCGAGAAAATTTTTATCTTTTGTGGCAAACATTCTGGGATAAAAAAAATTATCTTATTTTTCGCCTTCAACTTTCCCCATTGATGGCCAGTCTTTAAGAATTTTCCTTCAAGCTTATTTTTAAAGTAATTTACATTTACTTGCCTAAATTCATCAAATCGTAAAAGAAAGTGGATCAATATCACTTAAATAATCATCAAGAGTTGCATTCTTAAATCTATTAAATCCGTCGTTGAAATAAATTCATTCTATTGGCGTCTTTTTTGTGTTCCGCTAATGCATGATTAAGTATTTCTGCAAATAATTTATATGTTAACCTATCTACTTCACGCGCCATTTCAATAAGTCTCTAAGAGGGTTCGCATTTTAAATTAGTTAAATCACCCAGTAGTTTAAGCATACGAGTAGAGTATCGATCAACATATGTTTAGTTAAAAATAATATGAAGTAAGCGGTTTAATATCACCTAATCCAAGGATAAAACGAAAAAGCAATATTTAGTCTGGTTCGAAACATATACTCTGATAGCGAATTGGACCTACATCATGATAAATTACAGTTCAGGTTGTAATGTCCAGAAAGTTGGATAATTTACTTTTGCAGAGTCTGAATTATTTTGGACATTTGACTTTAATTCTATGTTCGTTATAATAGAGGAGGAAATATAATTAAGAGTCTTCTATCACCGCATTAATTCACTCGACTGCCTCAGAACATAAGCTAAACATTGGTGCACCGTATTAACCACATTATAACTGTGTTAAAATAACAATAAATTTTTTTATGTCTGTGAATAGGTATTATATTTTAGAATACCCTTATACAGATGATTTTTTAAGATTAAAACTTAATATTTTTGAGTGAACATGAGTTATTCTGTTAATTTCAAAAGAAACAGATAGAGTATCACTATCATCTCCTATTCAACATATTCATTTTGATTTTATGAAGGTTTAAATCAAAGAATACTGTTATCGTCATAATTCGACAATAATATTACAAAATGTTTTATAATTTCTGTGGAAATATAATTTCTCAAATAACTTACAAACAACATAGATGAAAGGCATAGCTTTATAATTTTTACTTGCAAAAAATACACTGGTTAAAATTTGAGAAAAAATCATTTTATCACTGTTTGTCTTTATTTAATAAGAATATAAATCAAAAATATATGGAAAAAACGTTATAATGAATATTTGATAATAATTAAAAATAAATTGTTCAAATGGAATTTAATTTTAATAGATAAAATCCATTTATATAAAAACATCAATGAATAAAATTAAATTTGGATAAGAATATGTCATAAGTAAATCATATATTCGAATAAACAAAGCTAAGATAAAAATCTGATTTTATTACACAAAGGTGCTGCCAAACCTAGATAATACAAAAAATATGGAAAATAAGGTAAAATCTCAACAAATGTAAAATATTAAGAGACAAGAAAAAATTGAAACAAAGGGACTGTAACACAGAACCACCGTAAGATAGTATATATATTTGCTGATTTGTAAAATATTTAAGAATCTATTCTCCTACTCTTATAAAAATATTTAGCCTATTAATAAAAGTATAGAAAGAAATTATAATGAATTTAAAAACTAATAATTTAAATAAAATAGACCAAAAAAAATTTCATCAATCTTTCTCTTTTACGTGGTCGAACGTGGACGTTAGATTTCTCCCTTTCTCAATCTTCCCCACATAATTTTCATTATTTATAAGTTTCGAAAAAATTTGTACTTAAATCTTGAATTATATCTAAATTTACATTGGTGATATAATTAAATTTTTGAAGTTGATATAATCTTTAAAATTGTGATAAAATATTGAATAAAATCTCATTTTCATATGATATGAAGATAAAAACTTAAATGTACTCTTTCAGGTATTTTTATAAATATAATATCTTTTAATTCGATCAAGATAAACAACGATAATAATAAATACATCCTCGAAGGAAGATATTTTCAGACATCCACAGTTTTATATATCAAAGTATATTTTAAATTTAATGAATAAAAAAATTATTTTGATCAATTTTTTTTATGGAATAAACTCATAAAAAGAATTAAACTTCATCATTACAAAAAAACAAGATCCAAAAGGTTATAAAAATAATATTTGAAAAAAAATCAATAAATGATCTTTCATTTATCGTTTATTATTATTTGAAATATTTATCAAATAATTTTAATAATAAAACATCAGCTAAATAAAATATGTTTAAGTAACATTCTAACATTATTTTATGCTTTATCTAACTTCAGTACTTAACATACAACAAATTTATAAATAAATTGTAAAAGTTTGCTTTATCTATAAAGAATTTTAGAATTTGATGATTTAAATTAATTTGTTAATTATTGCCATCAAATTATAATTGAGAAGTTAAATTTTTAATTGACCTTAAAGGAAATTAGAATGTGAAAAATATATATGTAAATTTTCTGGAATAGACAGTAAATGTTATATTTCACGTATCTGATGATACAAGGCTCTAAAAATTAGTTACCTGCAAAAATATTAATTTATTGATTTTCTATTTGCTAAATAGGAAAAATTGAAAGTTATTAAAATATTTTTAAAAATTTTTATGTCAAATGCACTCTTAAAATTTAAAAATCTAGTCTAACCTTAGGATTTATCTAAAAATTAATAAATATCATTATTCCCCAAAATTTTATCAAGAATTATTCAATATTTTAATTAAATATTCGAAAACTCATTTAATAAAATTTATACGTTTCAATGAGATACTTATGCTCAAATTAATTTATTTCCTTCTTCACACAAAAGTATTTTACAATTAAAATTACATTAAGGTTAAATAAAAAAAATATAAGCAGATATATTATCTATATAGATTATGTTGTTCGAATAAAAGGATCGTAATGGTCAAACATATAAAATCGATAATCGAATAATGAAAAATAGATAAGAATCTGAGCGACAGAAATATCTCTAAAATGTGCTATAAGTTGCACTAATTATTACCGGGGTTTTTTATGTGTAAAATTATAAAAATAACCATTCAACGTTCAAAATATAGAATTGATTTTGTGACTTGTTCAATGTCTAGCTATTTCAAAAATGAATAATATGAGTTTTAGGATCCTAAGCCTCAGTGGTTATGGCTGTTCTTATGATCTGAATAAAGGTTTGGATTATAGTTGTTGAGAGTCTAAAACTAACAGAATACCGATGTTTAAATTTTGTAAGAGTGATGAAATAACGTGGATTCTAACTTGAAATGAAGAAGTTAAAAATCAGATCTCTATCAATGTCCATTTAAATACATTAAATATAGTTCACAAAACCTTTGATAGATTTGACATATCGTGAGATTTCAAAAAATAATGAAATTTGTTTCTCTATGTAAATTCAAACAATATAAATGAACCAATTTGATTGAGATATCTTTTTAATTATATAGGAAAATTATTTTCATATTTTAAATTGAATAAGAAATTAAAACATATCAATTTTTATGTTAGAGAATTTTTAAATTTAAAAATACATTAATAGTTTTTTTATATATTTTGAATTTAAATACTTCGAAAAATATGATGCAAAAAGACATTGTAATGTTACACAATTAGATTTTAGAGAATATTATCAAATTTAAGATTCTTTTTATAAAATAATTTTGAAAAAAACTCTTTAAAATAACAACTGATATTTGATTTTATTTCTAAATAACTTTTGCTCTTTTATTTTAACTTACATTTGGAAAATAATTCAAATTCTAATTTTTGAAATACCAATTATAAATATACAATCCCAATTGTATATATGTATTTGATAAACGAATTCTAATCTTTAATGGAAAAACAATCTTCAATATCATTAAATTAAATTTATAACATAAATATCGTATATATCGTTGTATATTTCATTAAAATTTTTTACATATTATTTCGAGTGTTTTATATCATCTAGATTCATTTGGAAAACAATTTTAACCATATATCTTTACCATCTGTCGTCTAAATTAAAGTATGAATTTTAGATTAAGTCAAAAATTAATTTTTATTTTTAAAAATCAAAAATATAACATTTTACGTTAATAGTAAAAATTACTATCTTATTTAAAATTATTATTGACCAGAAAAAATATCTTCATGAATTCATTTAATTTCAAAAGATACTGTAGAATGGTGGTAATAAAATTATAAAAACTTTTCAAATGGTGTAAAAATTATCGCGAAAGACATTTTGACTTTGAATAAAACAAAAAAATAATATTTAAACATAGTTTTATGCAAATAAATATAATTAAATTTACTCTTCCATTTTTTGTAAATTTTTGATCAAATACTTTTCCTTGAACGAATTCTGTGTATAAAATAAAAAAATATGAATTATTTAGTTTTGGATAATTGAAAATATACTGCCATCATAACAATTTAAATTAAAAACTAAATTAAACGATTTTGTGCCAATATTCATAAAAATTTTATTATTACATTTATCAAAACAGTATTATTTGGAAATATTTCCTGATATCTATGAACAATGATATATTGTAATTATTTGACAGTAAACTTTCATTTGTGAAATTTTGATATGGTATTTTAAATACACAAAATGTTAAAAATTTTTATTATGTTAAATCTAAACATATATAATATTTAAAATAAGTACACTGTTTCTTTTAACAAAGAAGTATTTAAAAAAATTTAATTTTCATTGGTTTATGTTTTAAATTTTTAATGTCAGGATATGTTATTCAGACATAGATTTTACATTAAATATTCATTTTAAAAATAAATGTATGGTTTTTATAAATTTTTAGAAATTGTGAAAATATTTTTATGAAACATTTAAAAACATTTTTACCATTATTATCAGTGAATTTGTAACATTTAAATGATCAAAAAAAACTCTCTGATGTCAAATCCTTACAGAAGTAATATTCACACATATAATGCGATAACATTAACATAAAAGATGCAATAAATATTATTATATAATCACATAAGATTAAGAAATATAAACACTGTAATTGAATATTCACTTAGATAAATAAAATATCATTCATCTTTGTCTGTGATATAATTTATTAGCAAAAGAAATTTATTTAAACAATTTAAATTAAGATTTAAAAATAATATATATTTTGTTTTAAACTTTATTGAAAAAACACTTAAAATAACTCCTGATTTTAAATTTTTTTCTCACGATTGTAAAATATATAAAATAAATATTTTACATTTTTAAACTTATTAAAATAAAAATAGATACATGCACGAAATTAACATTTTATATATAAATTTATTTTTTATAAATTTTAAAATCAATTTCTGTTTAAATAAAATGAATTATTTAATTTTATCAACAAAAATAAATCAAACTATGTCTCTAAAAGTTACGATATGTTGAACTTATCATTCTTAAATCGTTACTCGTATAAAAAATATGATGAATTTTATTTTTTTAAATAAAATTCAATGTTGAAAATCATTTTTTCTAAAACTAAAAATATTTATATAAGGATTTTCAGAATTTTACATATTTGATGAATAACATCTACCTATATTGAATATATAAGGTAAAATTTTATATTCTTGAAGTAATTTATATTTATTTTATTGAAAATGTTTTAGATTTGATCTCTATCTCTAATCATGAAAATATTTTTCGAATGAGGTACGATTGGAATTAAATCGTGATCAAGCTATAAGTGTTAATATTCAAAAAAGCAAAATGGTGTAAAATTTTCAAATAATTGATTGCCAGATATTCTCAGTCATAAAAGTTTCACTCTCCAAAGATGATTTTTTCAGCAAAACTATAATGGAGTAATTCGGTCTGTAGATAACGACAGAGCTTAGCTTTGGTCTTTTTTGAGTTTAAAACCAGAAATGGGCTTTCGCTTAAATTTAATCAAAAATAGGCTTACAATCAGTTCAAAAAAAGTTAAACCAAACACATAAACGTTTATTTTTTCATAATTAAAAGCTTAAAACACTAATAAAAACATTCATCACATATGCTGCGATTATAAATAGTTTACGTTTAATTATTGTTTCATATTAAATTCTTTTTTTGATATCTTTAATATTCATATAATTACACATTCTCAATCAATTTAAAAAATGTAAATACAAAATTTTTTTAAATAAAATAAATTTTTATTTCAATTTCATTAATATTTTTTTTATTTATTTAAAATTATCAAGTATTAAATTGATATTATTTAAATTTAATATACTATAATTCATAAAATCTGTTATAAACTTCGATAATTAAATAAAATTGTTAGTTCATCGTTTATTATGATCTTTATTCTTATATATATAATTTTATGTAAAAAATAAATTTCTAAAATAATTTAAATATATATTTGAAAAAATAAAATCGACCATTTTAACTTACATTAATCAATATATTGTAACTTTTTACCAATACAGGCCTTAAATAAATTAAATTTTTTTTTCATACTTTTCTATTTTACAACTAAAATATATGTAAAACAATTATTTTGTTTCGATGATCATTTTTACTTAAAATGAGTATCTTAAAAATCACATTATAAATGTTGAATTAAATTAAAATAGACAAGCATAGGATAATTTATATATAAAATATTTTATGGTTCTGCCAACTAAATTTTATCACATAGTAAAGGTGAAATTTAAATACTTATTTTTCATCACAAATATATTTTAATAATTTTTTAAATACATATGAACAACAAATTTCAAAAGTTTGATAAATTTAATATGTAAATTATACTTTAAAAAATAAGGTTAAAGTATATTTGAATTATAATAATTTTTAATCTTTTTAACACTATAAACAGATTTTTATGATATTTATCGGGTATAAAAATAATATAATCCTTATACAGTCCTCATTATATAGTTATCTAACAGAAATTCTCCAAGAAAATGTTTTTCTTTACAATATCATTATTAAAACAACTTTACATTTTAATATGATTTTTAATTACATTTAATATTTTAAGTTATAAAACTAGAAATCTAAGTAAATTTTTCAAATTAGAATTACGATTATACAATGCGCTACCAAAAAGGAATTTTAAGTAAAATTAGCGTAAAATGAATGTCAAAAGTAAATTCGTAATATAATATATTGAAAATAAATCTATTATTATTCTTTTTTGGACATATGCCACTCAATGTGAATAAATATATTGTTAATTATGAATTATTTAACTTATTTAAAAAATTATAAAAAATATTTTTAATATTCATAATTTCGGTTGATAAAAACATGAAATAATCTTTTTAAGATTGAATATTTTTAATTTGAATTTAAATTTTTCCTTTAACACAATCTAAAAATTATCTAAACAACTTTCAACTTAAAAAATATTTTATATTTATTGTAATTTATTCATAATTATTTATAAAATATATTTTTAAAGGACCAGTAAAGCACTTAAATTGTAACTAAGACATGATTTAATTATAAATATTTTCAAATAATATTTAAATATATTCAGAATAATGTTTTTCTACGAAACAGTTTTAAGCAAAGAAATCTAAATATCCTATATTTTAATGATAATATTTTTTTAGAGTATCTTTTTGATAACAAATATTAAACATTAATATTGCTAAATGGATAGAATCCTATAAAATATCAATTCTAATGTGTTTACTTTCAAATTATTTGTTAAATTTAAGCATTAAATAATGATGTTAAAAATTTAAGAATTTAATCAAAAATATTGATGTTATAGCTCATATTTTCAAAATAATTGTCGTAATATATAAATATATTAATGTTATTATATTGTGGATATTTTTAAAAATAATAAATCTTGAAAAGTATTGAATTAATAATTTAAATAACCTATTTTGAGTGCTTATGCCAATTTTCGGATTTTTTATTGAGATGAACTTGGTTTAAATAATTTAATTTTTT
Source organism: Neodontobutis hainanensis (assembly GCA_024349245.1). NCBI lineage: Eukaryota > Metazoa > Chordata > Actinopteri > Gobiiformes > Odontobutidae > Neodontobutis > Neodontobutis hainanensis. Next base: position 89,610 of record JALDNG010000387.1, on the reverse strand, counting down.
ATAAATTTAAGTATATCGTAGAAGAGTATCTTATTTTGAATGTCAACATATTAAAATTATTCCTTCTTAAACACTCGAAAAACTAATTCAAATTTATACAATCAACTTGTAATAAATACTTTTAAGTGGGATGAAATTTATTCTTTTTTGAGACATTCTTAATCATGGTAAAATAAAATTCATTGGATCCATGTGATCAGGAGGCCATGTTGATTCGATTATTTCAGGATCGTTTTGAGGAGTTGGCATCAAAAATATATTCTGCGGCCTGTTTCTATTTCGAAGAATTTCAGAATATTCGAATTCAAAGTCAACCTAAAATATGTATTTATTGTTTTTACCTGACTGAATACCGTTGGAATAATAATTATATTAAAAAGAAAAAAAGTAACTATTGTGCTTTGAAGAAACATTTAGATAAGTCGATTTGTTTTCTGATATAACCTGTAATTTATAAAAACTAAATGATAGTGTTCGTTTTTTATCATCTCTTTTATACGCTTTTAAGCAACGACTTTTTGATAATATATACATTTGACGTTTTGTCAGGGTAAAATTGTTTTTTTTACGCACGTATCTCTATCTAAAAACGAAAAGCTTTCATAAGTTTAAAAAGCAAAATGTATGAGATAAGCTGTCTTTCAAATGATAAATTCTGAAATTTATTTCTTGTAATTAATGGATTTTAAAATAACCCTCAAAACGAATCGTAGCAGTTCATTTTATTTTTTATATTTTAAAATATAAGAGAGGACAATTTAAAGTTAATGAAATTTCTCTAATCGATAAATAGTGATAGTTATGCTAATTTCACAGACAAAAGAGATTTATCGAGTATACAAAAGAAATGAAAGATATTGCAAACTAATTTTGATTAATTATAAACATATAATTTTAAAATATTTTTAACGCCATGGGATTTTATAACTGGGATGCTGTTGAATTTTAAAATTTTTACATTGAAATAACAATGATCTAATTCGAAATGTATTTAAGATTTCTGAAAATAATGTTCATCAAATATAAAAGCTTAACATCCTATATCATTTTATTTTGCAGGATTTTTGGTAAGATACGAAAAAATGATTAAAACTTCATATATCAGAATGTTTTATTTAAATGTATATAACATCTGTTAACACATATAATATGTCAAATGACAGTTACCTGTTTTTAAAATAAATGGTCATAAACATAAATAGTAACTAAAAAAAATTATTCCCATGTTTTTCTTCAAATAATCCATAAAAATCTTCGTTAAAAATTAAGGTTAACGTCAAGCCATTAAATATCAATAAGGTTTTTGAATAATATAACAGTTTATTAAGAAGATTTTTCAAATAAAAGATAAAGCAGTAAATATATGAAAATATCTCATGGATAATTTTAATGTTATAAATTTTAAATTATTTTTGGTTAAATTAAAAGCAGAAATAAATATTTACAATAATTTTCCAATTAAATTATTTTTTTAATATCATGACAATTTTAAGACATTTCGCGTTTTCGTAACACCTTTAATTGCATTTTTAAGATAATTATACATTCAAACATATCCCTTTATAAGTTTCGATAAAATGAAATTCTTCATTTTTTATAATTTTTAAGAATCTATTCTAAATTAAAAGTAACATATTTTTAACTTAATGTTAAAATTTTAGGAAAATTATGTTTAATTACAAGCCCATTCCTTAAATTTAAAAGAAACAAAAAATCAAATATAATTCAAAAAATGAATTTATTTTAATTGATCAAGAATCTCAATAAATTAATTAATCGAATTTTAATTTTAAATTTATGATAAAAAATTCAAATTTATATGAATAATAATTTTTATTAATTAAATGCAAACAATCCATGAAAATATTTACAGATATTACCTTTAATTTTAAATAATTTCGAGTTTTTTAAATTTAAATAATCCACAATTAGAAATTTTGGCCAATGCGATTTTGATAAACGTTTTTCTTTCTTAAATATACGTATTAAATACTTTAAACCAAATTTTCAGCTGTACTATGATATCAAGTATTATTATTTGAAAATGGTATTAAAATAAAACTATCAAAATTATTCTTTTGTGGGTTAACTATTTTAGTTTTAAATGAAAAAGTTCCACAGATATCCAAAAACAAAACTAAAACATTCATGAAGTCTTTTCATGATGGTAGATTTTCTGTCAAGGATAGAATTATTAGTTTCAGAGGTATCACAATCAATCTTTTCATTATCCATTGACTTCCTTGACAGTTCATATTCTAGATCAAACTTATTTATAAATTATCAATACCTGGCATACAACTATGGCCAAATTAACAAATATAAAAAATAATCTTCTATTAATCATTTATAGAAAATATATGTGCGAAATAAAACTTCTTATTTATCGATTTTTTGAAGAAAAACGCAGTTAAAATGATAATTACACACATTCTTATCCTTATGTTAACTTTTGTGCAATACTATTAAATAATCATAATTTCTCTGATATTTATAAAATTCTTTAAAATAACATATTTCATAATTTTTTTTGAGCAAAAATATTTCAAATAATTTTCATATTTTTAGATATTGTTAAAAAAATTTAAAAACTGACAATGAAACTTTTATAAAATATCATTATAATACTTTTCTTAACATAATATTCTTAAAGCTCTGTTGATGAAATAAAACATGAATTCTTCATGTTAAACAATCATACTATATTTTGATGAAAATTATTTTTGTTGTATATATAAAGTTTGTTCATTTCATATTTTTGAAATGATCATGTTTAATATGAACAAATTAAAAAACTTATCTATCATCAATTATAATAAATAAAACCAAAAAATGTAAAATAAAACACCACATTTTCATAAAATTTCATATGTTTAGTTTGTTTTCTGTCAGAAAATTATCTAAAATAAACTAATTATTCAGATGAAAAATTCTTCTTTTTATAATGTTCCATTTTTTATCTTTCCAATATATATTGAGTAAAATCATCAGTTATATGTCATATAATTTTATAATACTTTATGGAATTTTGAAAAACAGATAATAATGTAATTAGCTACATTTTTAGAAAAATGAATTTTTTTAACATTCTACCTTCACTTTAAATTCATTATTATCAGTAAAAGGATTATTTTTATTGAGAAAGATACAAAATTATCAGCTAAAACATGAGCGACTTATTTTAGCTGTGTGTATTTTGTCATTTTTAGGTAATTTTCCAAAAAATATTTTCTTTATAATATTCTTAAAAACTCTGAGAAAATTAGACATTGCATAAAATTGCTGTTTATTTGTTCTATGATAATTTTATTGTTTATTTATCAAATCAAACAAATTTCTATGTTATAATTAAATATCCACAATAACAAATAAATTCCAAGATTATGTCAAAATTCTTTTTTAATATGACAACATTTTGTCAAAACATCTGATAATTTGTTTTCCATTCACTATATTGCGCCCTATATAATGCTACGTGTATTATTGATATATAAATTATATTTAAATCTACGTATTAAATATTTTTTGAAGTTAATTATAGATCCGCCTCAATACCTTTTTTTTGAATTATTAAATAATATATTTATAATATTTTAGATAAATTAATTTTGTGTATTTATGTATTTATAATTACTTCAACTTAAAATATTGAGTATTTTCATTTTTAAAAATATTTTCATAATTTATATATATCATTAAAAAGTATGATTTATTAAATATATGATTTTATCCTCTAATGGCAATATTTAATGGTAAATTAATGATTATTAAATATAAATAATATGATTAATAGTTGAATTTTAACATTTATTTTGAATTCATAAAAATAAAAAATGAATCAACAATTAATATGACTTCGATGTGTAACTTAAATTTTTTCAAATATACTTTGATTAATTACCTTTATCGATAATCTAATATATATTGAATGAAATAATTTTAAATTTTGGGTTCATGAATAATATGAGTTTCTCATTTGTGTTCCAAAACTATACAACTTATGAAAATTTATACTCAGTTTATATAAATCAATAAATACTCAAAAAGAAAAGTTCAATGAGTTCAAAACAGCAGTTTACATTTTCATCGTTGCATAAAAGAGAATTTATAACATGCTTAAAATTTTTTACGTTTTTTATGAATCGAAAAGCATATTTTTTTGTAATATTTTTAATTTATATATTTCAAAGTAAATTTTAAATTTAAAACATCATTATCAATGATAACTTTAATCGATTCGCACCATATTTTACACTTATTTTTGAACACATAATATTGAATAATGGTAAATATTTTATTCGAATTTTAACATTATTTTCGGTTATCTTTCTCAATCGTTTGCCGATTTATATGATAATAAATTAAAAAATAGATTTTTTAGTATCTTAACAATAAATGATTAATAAATTATAGTTAATAAATTTTAAAACAGTTAAGTAAAATCTTGTCCCATCATTTCAAAATTACATAAAAGATAATATACAAGATTTTATATAAGAATTAACAGTTTCACAATGCTTGTCAATACATTGAACAGTAAATTATTTCTCAAATATTTAAAAAAAAATTATGATATTCAAATTTAAAAAATTGATATTTTCATAAAATTAATTTTAAGGTTATTTATAGAAGAATTAATTTCAATAAACTTTTAATATATTTATATCTAAAAATACATAACATCTTTAATTTCTTCAAAATTTCATTTTCGATTATATAATATTTTGAAAATATTTTAATTCCCTGTTTATAGATTATCATACAGTTAATGTATCTTATATGTTAAACTTCACGTTCATCTGATTTGTGTAAAATTTCATCATCAAATATTTTAAGATGAATACATAAATGTCTTGAATAAAACTACCTAAATTCATATTTTCAAGAATAAAATTCAAAACAGTATAAAATTTCTTTTTCATGTATAAATTTATGATTTTTAACATTTCCACAAAATAATAATAAATTAAATTTAGGTCTGTATTGAACAAATAAGTTTAATTTCATGTATTATATTCATCTAACAATAAAAATAAATTTTTTGACATCATATCAATTCATATTTTTTTTATTTTTATCTGATATTTATGCAATTTTCTGAAATATATTTCATCAGAAGACTTTGTAAAAAATTTGTATGGTTATGATTTAAAATATGCAAACATCATATCTTATCCTTAAATTAAACTCTGGAAATATTTTAAAAAGTGAAAAATGTTATTATTTAATTTATTAGTTTTTATAATCATACTCTAAAATAAAAATTTTATCAATATATTTAAGGGTTATCTGTCTTAATCTATATCATAAAATTAAAATTAATCACTATTTATCTTAATTTAATGGTAAAAAAATATGAAACTTATTAATTCTTGATGATAAATTCGACATTTTTTTTGAAAATTTCAAACAACAACATCTTTGTTGATTAGTTTTTTACTTTTAAAAATATAATATATTTCGAACTATATTTTTATCTGATATTTTATTTCAAGAAAAAATTTTTTTTAACATTTTATGAATCAAAAGTTAATTTGTATATTTTTACATTCTAATATGATTTGTGAGATTTTGAGATTGTTTGGTTGATAAAGGATACATATAATTTGAAAAAACTTTTAACATATGACAAGATAAAAATATATAAAAATGTGATTATCTTCTACATACGGTATATTTTAAACTTTAAATATATGTAGAATTACTTTGTAATTTATCATTCAGATGATCCATCAAATGTCCCCGTCAAATCGAAATTATCACTTATTCTGTATCTTTTTATTTATCTCGAGTAATGTATCATATTTTTGCTCATGTTTTTAATAATACAAATATAATTTTTAAAATCTGAAAACACTTCATTTAAAAATACATTCAGAACAATGTAAATATCTATCGTTTTTTATATTTCATGGTAATACACCTTAAAAATACTACAACGCGATTTAGAATCTAACTGACTGTCGTTTTATACTAATTAGTGATAAATTTCAAAAAAAATTCACAAATAAGTTTATACAAATATTGTATTCAGACGAAACAATAACAAATGCTCTTTGTAAAAGAATATGTGCAAAATAAAATATTCTAAGAATTTGAGAAATCGATTATTTTTACTCTTTAAAAGAAATTCTTTGCATATTATATATAAATTCTAATATTCTTAATACTTCTTTAAAAAAATCTTTTACTCAAAAATAAATTATCACAAAATTTTGAAATATATAAATGTTTAAATTTTGAACTTATAATATCACAATTAGTTTTATTTTGTAATATTTAAAAATATTATTTATTTTACATAATTCTAAAAACAAAGAGAAATAACGTTTTATTATATTTTATATCTACATTGTTAGATATAAATTTATAACATAACTTCATTTTATAAATTTTTAAATATCAAAATTACACATAAAATAATCAAATATTTTAAATCTATCTTATTTATGAGTAAATTGTATTCAAATATTTTAATATAAATGTGACATAAAATTGGTAATTTTATATTAAGCCTTATTTTCTAGGTAGATATTTAGGCAAATTAAACCGAGTATTTAACTAATTCTTAAAAAATACAATTAAAACAAACGCATGTTACAATTAAAATTATTAAATTTGATCTTAAAATTAACTCAATGATTAAATCCTAGTATATGGTTTACGAGACTATCTCGAGTTTTTCGGAAATCGTTTATGCCTGTAGATTCATATAAGCGAGTAACAGATGCAAGGAATTAACATCCTGCGTTCAGGCTCATCCAGCATTATCATCTACTTTCGTGAATTATCTTCGATATAGATCTGTTTGATTCAAGCAAACAGAGCCTTATAGCACACTTTGGGACCAGTTTTGAACTTCATATAGCCTAATTATTGTTCTATAGGTCATGTGTATTTTTATGTTTTATTTGTCTATAACTTAGTTTGAGAAAGTTTGCCATAATATTATCTCGGCCTGTTTGTCTGTATCTCAAACCAAAATACTCACAAAAAAGAAATATTAATTCAAAAATAGGCGTCTTTCAAGAGAAGAGGACAAATTAATATTTATTACACCATTGAGGAGGACAATTTATCTTATTTATTATAAGAAATTATCGGTGCTTTTAAAAATACAATATTAAAATAAAAAATTCCAGAAACCTGTATTAGTACAAAACATAGAGACTTTTCTTCTGAGGTATATTCATTTTCGAGTTAAGGAAAGAAATGAAAAGACAAAACAAAGTGATTTGTTAAAAAGGAATACATATGAATTCGTAGATAGATTATTTTTCCTTATAACTCATATCTTTGAGAAAAAGTTTAAAATTTTATAAAAAATACATTAATAAGTGCATTTGATTTGTTTTAAAATAACTATGTTCATAATAAACTGTTTTCAAACAGCCAAAATGACTCAAACTACGATCACGCAACAAGATAGAGATTTTAAAATGATCATTATGTTTAACTAAATAAAAACCAATAAAAATATGCCTTTTATTCTTGCAAATTTGATTAATTATCAACACATTAATGATTCTACTCACACAAAATTTTTTATCATTATTGTAAACATCATGATTGAAATAACTGAAGAATAATCTGTTATAAAAAGCATTTATGTTAAAATTATCAGCGATGGGTCAATCTGAGAAGTTGTATGAATAATAAACGAACGTAATCTTTACTGTGTAGATTTTTTGGCATAAAAACTGATGGCGAATAAAAGCGTAGATGAACGATACAAAAATAGTGTGTCTCATTTTTCTCATAAAGATATTTATTTAAATAAAAATTCTCATTTGCGAAATTTTTTTGCATCATCTGTCCTCCATAGTTCTGTGCAGATTTATTAAATTTGAAATATGTTATTAAGATTTCTGTAAAATCTTAAAAATTTGAGGTTTAATGCGTTGATTGACAGAAAATTTTATGAATTTCTTCAATAAACTGAGTAAGGATTATTTTTATATATAGGAGAGTGAGGGTGGTTTGTTATGTCAATTTAAATACTCAAATTATATTTTGTCGTAAGAAAAAATATTTTTTTGACTGATGAGTTAAATTTAACTTCCGAAAATATAAAATTATTTGTAGCATTAATATGAGTAATTTTGTGAGCGGTGATACATAATATGAATGCTCTTGAAATAAATAAATAGTGGTAAAAATAGATATCTGACATGTGGATGTAAATTTTTATGAATCTCTGTCTAAATTACAACAACAAACTAAATTATTTCCGCTTTTTCAAACATTTTCAAGAAATAAGCATCATCAAGACAATATTTTAATTTTCTAAGAATAGAATCATTCATCTATTATATCTGCGAAGGTCCCATTATTAAAAAAAGATTAAATAACTTTCACAGTTTTCAAAAAACAATCAAATTGTAAAAAAATTCGATCCTCGGTCGATTGATTTCCCCGCCCTGGAGATTCAAAACTGGAACTGAATTAAATTTAAATTAAATTAACTTTTTATGAAAACTTTAGTAAAATTGTATTTCATCATTTCCAGTCAAAAGTCGGCAGAGCGTAATTATTATTTACGAAAACTGTGAAAGGGGATGTTTGCAGGGTTTTCCTTCACATACGTTAATGAACAAGTATTTAAAGGGTTTGAAGAAAGTGAAATACAGCCTGTGCTCACTCATGACATAGTATCCGGTAAATTCTGTGTTAAGAATAGTCATGTCTAATTTTTATCAAAACGTTAAGAAGATTGTTTCAAAGATACAGTTTCAACGACACATTATAAAAGAATTTAACTGTTAAGAGAATTTATTTCAATTTATTCTCAAAAGATTAAAAAATTGTCAAAAATATTGAATATGAAAAATTTGAACAGTCTGATCAATACTAATTTTACAATTGTCAAATAGGATCCCATTATGAAAATATGTTAGGCATAACTGGTTACCATAATAAATACTATATTTAGGTTAAAAATACCTGTATTTATTTTATTTCATAGTCATAAGATACATACATTAAATAAATAAATATTTAATGATTTCAAATTTCAAACATATATTTAAATTATTAAAATATTTTATCTTTTCATAGATTATACTCAATGCTTTTAAATTTAAATATTTAAATCCAACTTTATAAAACGATGTTTTTATGTTAAATGGATCAATTTATACTTATGCCACTTGAAAATTTTAAAGGATACGCTGTTGTACTTCACAAAAAGAAATAATTACTCATTGATGTTTAATTTACACAAAAGTATGATCTATTGATTAACAAAAAAATAAATATTTTAAAATTATTTTATGATCAAATATATATTTACTATTCTGTTTTTTTTATTTACTTATAGAGAAAAAAATATTTGGTTAAATAAGAAGTGTTAAATGTATATGGATTTTAAACATAGAAATCTGGTTTCGTAATATGAGTTTTTAAAAACTTTTAAATGAAAAATTTAAAATGAATACTAAGTTTTACAAATTTGATTATTTCCTAAAATTTTTTAAAATGATTACAATTTTATTCCTTGGTTTAAAAGCTCTTATCATATTTTATCTTAGAATATATATCTAGTTGATAATATATTTCAACATATAAATATTCAAACTATCTGTTATTGTTAACTGGGGTATAATTTTTAAATATTATCATTATTATGTTACAACGTATATTGAATTTACGAATGAAATTTTTTAACTTTAAAACTCTTTAAAAATTCTCACTTACAAGTTTATTTTTGATCTTATATATAGTATTTATTCATATCTATTCTAGTAACAAATAACTCTTAATACGAATAGATTGTTACAACAGTATTTTTTCGATGTACACACTAAGATATTGCCTTACACATTTAAAATTAAGGCTATTATAGCTCATTTTTATTTATTTGAAAATTTGTATTCTTCCTATCATGATAACTATACAGGGAAATTAATTTTTTATTCGGTTATAAAGTCATTAAATAAAATGTAATTTAATTTAAATGTGTTTAATATATAATTTACCGTTCTTATTAGTTTAATATTTGTTAAATATAGTTTTTATATGATGCTTTATACGATCCAAATCCCACAACCAGAAAAAATACCTGCTCAACATTTTACTAATTTCTGTTTGTACACTATAAATTTGAGATGAGTCAACAGTATCATTCTAGATTATTCAAAGGATCATAACGTTTTTATCAAAGGACATAGAAATTTCAAGGTCATCAAATATCTATATTAAATACTTTTCGTGTGAGAGGATTTTAAAAATACATACTGAATCAACCAAGAACCTTGTTGAACATCCGAGGAAAAAGATATAAGTAAAAATCATCTTCTTATCAAATTAAATACGACGAATTGTTAATATATATAAGTTAAGTTATCAACAAAACATTCAAAATAATGATATAAGATGTCTAGAAAATAAAATTCTATCAACCGACATTTTGAAATTCAAAATTTTATAAATCTTAATATATTTAACACGTAAATTGAAATATAAAATTAAATTTTGAACAAAAAGCACTGATAAGGCATTGAATGTTTATAGACGTCTTGTTAATTGTGATAAATATATCATCAACTTTTCACCATTTTCCAATAAGTTAAAAATTAATTGTATCTTCAAAAACAAATTGATGAAAATATCTCAAAATACTTGAATTGCTCAGTTTTTATAATTATATTTTTCTAGAAAATATCTTCGTATTTCTCTTTAGATCTCTCAATGAAATTTAAATTTTTTAATTATGTATTTTGATAAGAAGTGATCTATCACAACTTTACACCAATAAACTCAAGACATGTCATTCTTACGATATTTTAGTTCAAACAACACAAAGCTTTACTTTTTAAAAAAGACTACGTTCGCTCTCATGAGAATTATATTAAAGAAATAACATATTTCTGCTTAAAAAATAAGTTAAATTAGCTTCATCTTAAAAATTTTTAATATCAACATTAACATTGTTTGGTAGTTATAATATTTCAATATGACACGCTGAATTTCGTAGTCTAATCCTTTTTGTTTTAATTAAATATCATTAAATATAAAAAGATCTCAATCATTTTAAACAATCGTGACTTATGTAATTTGAATAAATTAAATATATTCATTCTACAAATCCCATTTGGATTTATTTATTTTTCATGTTTTCATTTTATTCCAATTTTCTTTAATGATATGATTATTGATAGAATTTAAATTTTGTATATTTCCATGCTGTTTGAGATTAAAATTATAAATTTTATCAAAATTGGCATTATCTAAAATTTTTAAGGTTATAAATAAAACCAGAAAGCTATGGTAATCTTATCGCTTTAATATATGGTTAATGATCAACTAGTTTGTCATATATTAATTCAAGATGAAATTAATTTATGATTAGTTAATTTAAATAGAGATATTCCTGCCTCTTCTTAGAAAATTTTAATTTATCTTAACTTCTTATTGATTATCGCATATATTTTTTCAAATAAAAAAAAATTTCTCCCAATATTCAGCAATTTTATATTATATTTAAAGCTAGTTTCTTAATTTGAGATTTATGAGTTTATAATCCAGGTTTTTAATTCCATAATGATCATATCTCAAACATGTAACGAGTTGCATACACTATAAAAAGATTTCTTTATTATATCATATTATATTGATTTAGTAAAATATAAAAAGTCCTAAAATATATATTTAAAATAACATTGGAATATTTTTCATACATATTAAACTAGACAACGAAAGTATTGTATATTTCAATGAGAGAATTTACAAGAGTTCTTTCGAAAATCCAATGTTTGAAATTTTGATAAAGTTGAAAAATTTTATCTTCAAAAATTCCTTGAACTAATGATTCGATCTTTGACATTTATAATTTACCTTATTGTGGGTTTGTTCAGATTCCGATTGATTGGTTTCCAGCTAAAAGTCTTGTAAATAACAAGTTAAATAAATAAATAAATACATACACAGTCTGACATTATTTTTAATAGCACACTAAGTAAGAGTAGCTGATATTGGATCGACATATCTACAAAAATATATATTGAGGATTTGGATATATAATTCTGATATAACAATATTATAGATTAAAACTGAATAAAATTTTGATGAATATTCAATGGTAATTCACATTAAAATAATATTTAATAGAAATTGTGATAATAAAACAAATAGTTTTTCTTTCATTCTATGAGAAATTATAAAATATTTTTAATTCTAAGGATCATATAATAATTACTTTAGGTCTAAAGTTAGAGATATTTACTTTAGGATTATCTCTTAACTTTTTGCTTTAAAAAATGATTTCTTTATCTTATTATCAGTAAAATATACGATTTCGTCTTATTTTAAACGCGTTATTTGATAAATTTATATGTTATCATTCTTGTGTTAATTTGAAGTTTGAAATCAAATTACTTACTTCTTAATCAAATAAAAAATATTGAAATACAATGTATATTTCACCACTATCAACGCGTTTGTGGAAATTGCAAACGCTTTTTTAACAACTCGTCGATAAAAAATATCGTACGTTGAGGCGTTAATCAACTTTTAAAAAAATAACTTAAATCTTTTAAAAACCGAAATCGATTTAACCAAAATATTTTCAGACCTCAGCACTTTTATAAAGTGGTACCACATAATAGTTAATACACTCATTATTTAAAAAAGATAAGTATATAATATAAAAATATTCCAATTTATCAAAGTTTATAATTTTAATTTATAATTTGAACAGTAAAGAATGTTTAAACGTGAGACATGCTTTAAAAAGTTTTCTATTAAATGAAGCTTAAAATATATCACATGTTATGTTGTTTCATATCGTCTTGTTTTAACAAGTCTAACAAACACTTTTTTCGCTATTAGTATTTTTCTTTATTAATTAGTGAATAAAATCATTAACCTGTGACATATAAGATATTTTGTCAATATTCGGTGTTAGATTCTTTGCAGATGTTTTAATTGCATTAGATTTTTATCAAAATATGAATCAATTCAAACTGAAGAATTCATATTGTAACTTGTATGATCGACTCTTTTCAAAATACAGAGAGCTAAAAATATTACAAATTTACTTCATATTAAACCATATTATTTTATGAATCTACTTTACAAGCTTTTATTCGACATTTTCGTCTGTCTAAATACCCATAATTATTTTTAATATGGTCATTTACTCATGTTTCAACATCGTTTTCCTTCAATTTTACACTTCTGCTATTTACGATCCTATTTTCAGATAGCAATTTTGAAATGAGTTGACCATCATGCTTGTCTCTCTTATGTGATAGCGTTTTTTAATTTGTTTTTATGTTTATTCTAGATCAGACATTTTTTAATTCCTTGAATTCGATGTATTAACTTTTATTAGCGCTGTTTAACAAAATCTATTTGTGATAAAATTTATGTTCTGAATAATATATGACTGACAACCAGTATTCTATCAATAATACATGAAATTTTAGAAGGATTCGTGTTACTTAAATCATTTCTTCATCTGCAAAAGAACGAAAATTATGATTTGTATAGATTTAAATCATTAATCATCCGGGTTTACAGTAAATATGTTCAGAAAAGTTCCACTTAAATTACTTTTTGATATTCAATAATGTATGAACAGTATCCTTTTGAACACAATGAGACTGAAGTTATTTCAAATATTTTTTATTTTAAAAATTATTTCAACAATTATTGAAGGTTAAAAATATTTGTTATTTGATTAAACTTACCAACAGAAATTAGATTTTCGTTTTCTTAAAAATTCAATGGTATAATAAAAGTTGAATGTCAAGTGAGTGTTATTTTGAAAGAAAATATATTTAATGTAAGAAAATTATGGTTTATCATTGTTATTAATTTTCATATACTTATTTTATTAGCATTAAATAACATACAAAAAGTATATATTTTTCAGATCTGTTTATTTATCAAAAGTAACGACATATATCAAGTTAAAATTCTTTTCGATATCATCAAATCAGGTATGGTTATATATTTCTTACACAATAAAATAGTTAATACTGAGCGTATTTAACTTTTTTTATACGAACTTCATAGCATTTTCAAACCGTTTTAAATTTTAGTTCCGCTGAGGTTTGTTTGATGCTTAAATAAGAAAATGATGGTTTTCATAACATTCCATCAAATTTACAATCATTTACATTTATATTTTTAGATTAAGAACAGAGAATTGTCTTTACGAAAATTCTGATACTTTGTAATGTCTTGTTAATAAAGATTAAATTCTTCATTATCTATAAGTGCTGATAAACTTCTTAAACTGATGGAAATAAATGCCATTTAGGTTATTTTAATCTATAAAATGATGTAAAATAAAAAATTTATTTTCTAATTTTATATAACAATAACAAATTTATAAACATTCATAAACAAAAACATATCACATACTAAAGGGAAGAATGATCGAATTGACCTTGTTCATTAGACATGTATCCAAAAAATTCATTAAATTTACTAAGAATCACCTGATATTTGCCAATAGTTTACTCAATTTTTGTTTCCAAATTGGGTCATCAAGTTATGGAGAATAGGAAATACGATAAATATTTTCAATTTAATTAAAAATGAATTAAATAAAATCATATCTTTTGATAATTTTATGATGAATCTATTTACCATATTTATATCTCTGTTGAAAAAATTAATTTAACAAATGTATATTTGTGATAAAAATGTTGACTTAGATTTCGTCATCAAAGAATTAATGAAATATATTTATTTTTAGTTTTTCATTACATTTATAAATATCAAAGGTTTCATTACCTTTCATTAAAAATCGCCAGAAAAACAATAATATAGAGTCAAATATTTTTTTGATTTGTTTGCAATTGGCGGATTTTTAAATAAAACGAAGTAAATACACATGAAAAAGAAAATCAATTTAAATTCATTTGATCATCTAAAAAAATAATTTTGATATATTTTCAACTTGTTTTATCAATCTGTTGTGAAAAAATCGGAGACAGAGGTTTTACACGATCTGAAAGATAAAATCAAGAATATAATATTAAAAATTTGTCAAATTTTATTAAAAAATATCAGAATTTTAAAGAGTCGCGTGAGAAATAATGAACTAAAGCTTATTTTTTGGTAAAGGTTTTGATATGAACCTCAAAATATAATATTATCAAAAAAATTTTTCTAACCCGTTTTATACAATCCACAAAATGATCAAAAATTAAAAAAAAAGTATCCAAAAAGAATGATAAAAACTGATAAAAATAGAATGAATTATTAAGAGATATAAAAATGTCAGGTAAGATTAACATCAAAGATATAAATCCAAGAATAAGTACTATATGCATATAAGCTCAAAAAAACTTTTTTTAGCAAACTTATAAGTCCCCTTTACATTACTTGAATCCAATTTATAACCAACCAAGAAAATATTTTCACTTTCACTGATTGAGGAAAAATAGTATTGCATTAATAAAATTCAACAAATTTCAAATGTATAGACAATCCATCTGACTTTATATATGAATTGAAATAATACTGATGCCAAAAATACGTCGTGTGTCAAGTATATAAATATACTCAAATTTAATATGAGTGATGAAAGCTTTGTTGATGTAATCTGTTTTTAAAAAATACTCTTAAAATTAAAAACACTTTTTTATATAAAATATGTTACTTTATTATTTCCGAGATTTTGTAGACTTGAATTCGAAAAGATCTCTCTTAACATATTTGTTTTTAAAAAAACTATTTCTGATTATCAACAAAAAAATTATATCATCTGCATAAGATAATGTTATTTTGAATCAAAATTTTTCAGGAAATATATTTAAACATAATTTACAAATATAAAATTTGAATTACTTTAAATATTTAACGTCTCTCTTGTTTAACAGAAATATATAATCTAAATATAGATAACACTTTTTCATTAAATTTTTTTATATTTTCAAAATTTATATCATATAACTATCTATATAATAAAAAGAATAATCGAAATGAATATGGTAGGGAAAATTCAATATTTTTACTTTTTAACATTCAGCAACTTTTGAAATATATTTACAAAACAAAAATTTTTAATTATTCAAAGTTTTTTTACGATGTAAAGCAGTAATTGTATGATTTATCAACATAAAATTATTTATATTCCTAATAAAACAGTTTTTAGAATCAATTTTAAAAAGTGTATTGTTAAAAATAAATTAAGGCAAAATTTTTATTGATGTGAAAACATTATTTCTTTGAAAATCAGAAAAATGTATGTTATATTGACATTTAATCACATATTTTTTAAGCTCTTTTAATTCGAAATATATGAAACTTTATTGGAACAAACGATTGTTATTACATATAAATTATATTGTATAATAATCATATATACTCACACTGATCAATTGTTATCAGATTTTTGTCTTTAAACGTCATTAAAAATTAAGGAAAAACATGATTGAATAAATCTAAAATACTTTCGATTCTCATACTTCTTGATTAAAATTATAGGAATTATGAAATTATCAGCGAACCTACTGGCCCTTGAATTTTAGAACACATGATTTTGATTAAAATTAGATTAAACACATATCATAAATTTAAAAATTTTCAGAGGAATCGACTTTTTTAATTGATGAACCAAAAAATTCTCATATAAAGATGAAAAATATTTTTCATACTGTTCATTAACTAATTATGGGTCTTACTATTTTTCTTAAAAAGAATCTAAAAAACTTATTTATATATAAAGTGATGAAAATATATTTTATTTTTTTTGGAATATTAAAATAATATATCAAATATATTTTTGATCTTGTAGTTATATAAGTGTTCGATTTCAAATATTATTGCAATGTTTTGATTCATTAAATAAAATTGAAATTCATTGAAAAATATCAAAATGGTTTTCCATCGAAGCTATAAATAACGTTTAGCAATTTTATTTTGTTACATATTGTAGTATATTAAGCATTTCCATAAATACGATAAACAATTTATAAATATTTAACTTTTCAAACATGATGAAAAAGTTGTGCTTTTTTTGAAACAATTTCAACATTTAATGTTCAAATATACAAAATATAAAATTAATTAGTGATATGAATGTCTAAGACATGATATTAAAATGTTTAAAGATATGATAGTTTTTGTAGGATTGATTTAATTTCTTATCTTCAGTTTTATATCGTTAACAAATTAAAATTGATCTTAAATGAAGATCAAATGATATGTGAAAAGAGAACTATTATTATCATTTTAGACATCCTTTCGACACAAATTTTTTATTTTACTATTTAAATTTATATTTTTAACTCAGATATTAAATAGTAATTGTGATTGATTGAAAAATGTTAATATTCTCAAAAGATTTTTACAACAAAATATTTTATAATCATGACGAGTAATTTGAAATACACAACAGCTTATTAACAAAGATTCATATAAAAGAATTCTTTTGTGTTTGTACGTTTGATATTTGTAAAAAATAATTTATACATCTTGATTTAAAAAAGGACCTATTTTGACTTTCGAATAAAAAATCAATATAAGTGATTATATCGAATAGATAGAGTTCAGATGTGTTTCGTTAAACACTCTAACCTTTTTATTATTATCGTATAATACAAATCATTAAATTTCCTGTAAATAAAAAAATAGTTCCATTTATATGAATATTCCAATAAACAATATAATATTGTGTCCTTTTTTTCTTTGTTCCAATTTAATTTATTTATAAATTTTTTTAAAACTTTACAAAAGTTGAAGAGGTAGTTTCTAGAAAATAAAAATATCCAAAAAATATACAAAAACTTTCTTTTAATGAATCTATTCTTAAAAATTTTGCCTTTTGTACATTTTAAAAGATATAATATTGCTAAAATATAAACATACTCAAATATTTGATTATTTTTAAATTTTCTAATAATTATTTTTTTCATAAATCTGTTTGAGCTTGTAATTCTAAAATTACTCTATCTTTTCAAAACATTCATACATATCAATGAATTTTTTAAAAAATAGTCTACAATGTCGTTTTTTTCAAAAATTTAGATAAAATAAATCTGGTATTGTTTATATAGGGTTTGTTAATTACCGCCATGAATCGATAAAAGGTTATTTTTCTTATTTTAATTGCAAATTCGCAATATTTTATTTTCAAAAATAATTTTTTAAAATTTGAACAAAAATAAAATGAACTTTGAACATTAATAATTATTAAATTGTAAATCTATGATAAATATTCTAATATTTGAGTTCTTGATATAAATATCTGAATTGATTTTTGTTAAATGATAACATAAGATGAGCATTTTAGTCTGAATTTTAAACACAGAATATTATTAAAAATTAATTCTCATATATTTTTGAAACAAATATATTCATATTATAATGTTAATTTCAACTTTTTATCATTTATTTTCCAAATTGATATAACCATAATCAAAAGTTAGATTTATCTGTTTCAATTAATATAAGCACGTTGTTATTTTTAATGGCGATATCAATGGTTTGAGAATCGAATAAATACAATTTATTTTTCCTTTCATTAATCGGCACTTTGATATCAACAGATTTATTTTTAAGTATTTCAAAATAATCTTTTTCAACTTTATATGATAAATATATTGTTCAATTTATTTTAAAATATTCACAATATAAAAGAAATACTATTTATGTTCTTTTTATGATTTTCAGCTTTTTTAATATAACCAATTATAAATAAAATTTAAGAATATTATAATATATATGTATGATTCAGATATATTAAGTTATATAAACATCATTCGATCCATATTCTAGATTTCCATATTTTATATATCATTTGCCGATGATTATGTAAATCAGCTGTACCAAATTTACCATGAAGATTTTCACTATTCCTATGAGAATCAGATAACTCGAAATTAAAGTCAATCTAGGTTTAGTTAAAAATATAGAACCTGATTGATTATCGTTTTGAAAAATAATATAACAAAAACAGAGAATGTTAGAATTTTTTTTTGCATAAGCATTCTAAAATATAAAACATTTGACACGAAATAATCGTAATTTATATTGATTGTTTATCTTTGTGTATCAACTTTGCATAATTTCATTCATTTACATTTACGTTTTCGTGACACTGTTTGATAAAACATGCGATATTTTTTTCTATTTATCGATAGAAATATAAAAAAAAGAATAATTATTTAATTATTATTTTATATAAACATGAAGGCAAAACTTTTATATCATTCTAATTTAATCAATCAGACAGATTTTCTTATGAGCCTCAAGCTGAATAGGAAAAGTATCAAGCAACACAATTTGAAAATAAATAAAAAATAATTTGAAAATATAAATTTTTACAATGAATAATTCAGATAAAAAAATGATCTTCCAATTTTTTTTAATTTATTGAAATAACCTGATTTAACGAAAACTAAATACATATCCCACATCAAAAGAATATTTGAATACGTCTTTAATAATTTGCAAACTAATAAGTTCAGGACATAAAAACCAAGTAAAATACTTGGAAAATATGACATGATTAAAATACACGAGAACAAATGACAGGAGTAGTAGCTTTGAAAAAATCATGATGGGTTCTGCAGAAGATAATTTAAAATAAATAATACGATATTCTGAAAATAAATAATCTCATGTATTAAATCTTAAAGATTCAGATTTTTATAAAAACCCTTAAACAAGGCAAATTTCTTGATATGCTTAGGAATGACATTTTGATAATGGTTAATATAAAATTAAAAGATTCAAATTAAATCAATTTTGAAAAACTACATTGAAACGCTCATCGAGTAAGTATTACTGGGGTTCAATGACAAAACATTTCACATACAATGAGTTATTTTAAACATTTTCTGTCTTGTTATTATTCTAAACAGGAAACATTAAAATTGTTTAAGGAAATTTAAAATTGTGTAAAGCCCTATATATGTGATAAAAAATATTTTTAAAAGACTTTGATGAAAGAAAAAAAATAGCATAAACATTTACAAATACTGTGTCTCATTCGACATAGGTTACAAACAGGTCATGCAAAATTCATCCAGTGCTATTCGTAAAATTTTAGGCAATAAAAATATAACAAAAGAATTTAATTTTGTTCAATACGTTAAAAAAATAGAAATTATATAGGTATGACTTCAATACTCAATAAATCAGGATCAAAAAATTTTAATACTCGAAGTTTTATATGTTTAAAATGAAATAATTTTAAAATCTATTTACACAATAGATAATGCTTCAATTCGTTGGTCAATCTGTACAACATGTGAATAAATTAAAATCTATTCAACAAAATACATTTCCGAATTTTCATTTAATATAAATGTAAAAATATTTTATGGTTCTCAATAAACCATATTTACATTATGAAATGAATAAAAAGTAATTAACTTAGATAGTCTCAGTAATATATGAAATTATATTTCAGATATATGCATATTAAATTAAACGTTATTTCATATTTTCTGAATCGTTTAGTTACAAAAGAAGCGATTTTTAAATAAATTTAACAATAAGTTATTAATTCTTAAATTTTATTTTGTTTTTATATGTTCGTTTGAAAAATATAGTTATGCTCATTTTGAATTTAAATTGAGATTCTGTTTGATTAAAAATATTTAAAATGCTATCGTCATTAACAACTATAAATGTCAGGAAGTGATTATGCATCTTATCAAAATCCTTTCCATTATTCTATTATGTTAATTTTTTCGACTATTTTTGAATTAATTTAATTGATGAATTGTTACATACAAGCATAAATAAATATGAATTTGTTAATAATGAATGTAAGCATAACTATAAATAAAGTATCTGACATATTTTCAGGTTGAATTTTTTCACATTTTACGAAAGTTTATGATAGGCTTTCTAGAAAAGTGCTTATTATTATGTAATTAAATAATCTTATAAACCCCTCTTAAAATCATTCGTTATAAAAGATGTTGCAAATTATCATAAAATATTTCCTTAATAGAATGAATTAATTTAAAATGCTCATTTATTTTGAAGATATCACATCAAGGCCTAGATTTAAAATAAATTTATTGATAAGTATCATATTAATTTTCTCTGAACAAAATTCTATTTATAATGATATATTTAAATAAAAATTAAGGAAATTATATTAATTATTAATATATGATTTTTCTAAATCTTTCAAGAATAAATGTTCTGCACTCATTTGAAATTATTAAAGTTTAATATAGAAAAATTTTTTTTGAAGCTTAAATAATGATATTAATCACAGACAATAATATTAATATCACCTTATTTCGTGAATTTATTTAAAAAATTAAGATTATTATATATTTTTATATTTTGAGATGAAGTTATTTTCTTTCTATTTATGATGCTAACCAATAATATATTCTTGATTAAATATTTGTTGATAAATGATACGTGCATAGAAATTAATACTTATGAAAGTTTTTAAAAACAATAATTTTCACATATTTTATTTTTATAAAATTGTCAACTAATAAGAAAAAAAGAATAATTATTGTATTTTTCATATGGTGAAATAATATATGACAGATTTCTTCAATGAAAAATTGTATACCAATAAAGTATTTTCAAATTACTGTTTTTTCTTTCAATTAAAATAAAGATTCTAAATCTATATTTACAATTTTTTAAAATTAAAACTTTAGAATTTTAATTTAATTGTATTTTGACAATAATAACAGGTGAATCAGAGTTCAAAATGATTTTCTTTGATCGAATAATATATTAAAAGTTTATTTTAAATGAATTTTAATGATTTATTAATTTCATGAAAAAATCTAAGAGAATATTTTAATCATGATGATCAATGCACAGATTATATTTGTTGTCTAATATCCTCGATTATCAAAAAACATTAAAAAATGAAAAACGATTATAATTTATATCTTCTTTAGATTATTAAAAATAATTTTTTTGATAAAATATTGAAATTGTTCAAATTTGTTTAAATTTTTTGATTATAATTTGTTTTTTTATCACATATCCATAATATGCCCGATAATTCTTTTCATGCATTAAAAGTCAACATTATTTATAGTCTTAAACACAGCTATTACTCTTAATTTTATTTATGTTTGATTATTTGTTATATTTTTGTTAATATTATTCTTTGAGAAATATAATTTCATCATATTCGATACGAAATAGATTAATGTATGAATGGTACACGAATTAATATTTGTGAATAAAAAAAAACTCATTGAAATTGAGAAAAGGAATATTATTCAAGATTATTTTCATTTATTTGGTACATTTGAATAGTTTTTAACTATAAATAATGTAATCTCAAGTTTAACTAACTGAGAATAGGAATAACATTAACATCAAATTAATTTTGACCATTTATGTTATCCATATATTCGTTTGATGTATATAAATTTATTTCAAAAATTTAATTATTTACATTCTTATTTCAAATTTAAAAGACATTAATATTTGAAACTATTTTAGTTTAAGCAAAAAAATAAAATATTTTTACAAGTTAAATAAAGAAAAAAATTTCCATAAAATCCGTTTTAAAATATAAATATAATTTTGATAATTAAACTATAAATCAAAGAACAAAAATATTCGCCAATTTTCTACTGAAATTCTATAAATAAAAAAGTATTAAATATGACAATCATTAAATATACAAATTAGCAAAATTAAAAAACATTTTTGAAATTTTTATTTTAAGTAATATTTATTACTTTATTAATTATTTTAAAGGAGATATGTGCTAATTTTTAACCTTTAAAATGTTTAAAATAAAAATTTTTATATTTCTAACATTCGTGAAATATTTTTTTGACTATGGTATATTATTTAAATTTTTGTAAGAGTTGCCGTTGATTAATTATTGAACTAAATATTTACAATTAAATATATTTTTTAAATTAGTGAGAAATTCAGCATTTTTAGCTAACCGTGTTAAAATATAGACAAATAAATATACTTTAAATATTTATCAGAATATTTTAAAATAATTAAAAAAATATAAAATTTCATAATTTAACTTAAAAGGAAAAAATCAACTTACATATTATTAAATTAGAGAAATTTAATTTTTTAATTGTTATAAATTTATTTATGATAATAAATAGATGTGAAATTATTATGTGAATCGTTAAGAAAAAATTATAAACTTTATTTAAAAATAAACTAGCATTTGTAGCATACGGTGTATATTTTGCATTTAAATATTCTAAAAAATTTATAAAAAAGAAGAATTTCTGAATAATAATTCTAAAAACGTTTCAAAATGATTTTTAATGATTATCGAAATATAAATGAGATAATAATCCATGATATATAAATTGATTTTTAAATTTGTCATAAATTACAATAAATGTTTAGAGATAATTTTGTTTAGTTGTTGGTAAATTTTAAGAATATATATATCTTTTACGCTTTCATTAATATTTGTATGAATTTTCAAAAGCCATAAGAATTTTCATATATTGTTAAATTTTTTTAATATAATCTTTAAATTACCAAATCTAAGATATTTTAAATAATTATATACTCTTCACGATTTTTAGAATATTCTTTCAAATATTATTAAAATCATATATTATTAAGTAAAATTAAGAACAATTATTTTTCATATATAAGGGAAAAAATAATTTTTTCAAATCGACAATATTTGATTCAGCTAAAATTATAAAAAGAAGCAACCTTGAGATCCTTTAAAATTTAAAGGTCTTGATTAATGTGATCATCCGTAAAAATCTTTATTCCGTTGTTTTGTTTTAAATTATTCAATTTATCAGCAGCACGTTTTTAGTGAAAATAAAAATAGATCATCGTGATTTTTAATAACTTCATTATTGATTGTAATATATTTATAACATAAATTGTTGGATTTTGGTTTTTTCTAATTAAAATATTTTATAAGGATAAAAATTCTGAATAATTCAGATTTTTAAAAATTATTTCAATAAAATAGTGATAAAAAAACGTATGTGTAAATGAAAAGAGATAAGTCCCATTCATTTCAAATGTGAATTTATTAAAATATAATAAAAAGTTAATTTGTTTTATTTGTTCGAAATACATATTTTGCGGATCCTAATATTATTTCAAACAAAATATTATTAGGATAGCATCAAATGTAAATTTTATGAGATACAATTATGGTTAAAAATAAAATATCTTATTTTAACAATTAAAAACATCCAAAATATTTTACACTTATATTTGATCTATTTCACACAGTAATTATCAAGGCAAATTATATGGTATATTTCAAAATTTTTAATAGGTTTAAAGAATTTATCTCTAGAATTTATCTTAGGTTTTTGTCATTTTTATTTCTAAGATGTTATTTGAGCGAATGAAAAATTCAGCGTTGAATAGAAGATATAGATTGTTTTAATCCATACAAAAATCTTTCAAGATGAAAAAAATTCTTTAAGATGTGATAAGATATAATTTAGATTTAACATTTGTTTAATATATAATTTAACCTAAAAATAAACATATCTTTTTTTTTAAATAATAAATGCAAATAAACTAAATTGATCATAACATCGAATCTAAAACATTCAATAAATGATCTAGAATCAAAATACTAATTTTCTTAAAATAAAAATAAACCATGATATTTTTTAAACAATAACAGGTTAAATATAAAATGAACCCATATAATTTGATTGTATAATATAAAGAAATAATACACATTTTTGAGTTTTATTCCTTTTAAATTTAAATCGTAATTTGATGTAATTTATTAAATATTAAGAATGTTTCGTTTTCACAAAGTTAATTCAGTAAAACGTTTAAGACATATAAATCAAAAATATTTAATAAGAATACACATATCTTCAAAGGAATGTCAAAAATTTAATTGTTCTCAATTTGTTTGTTAACATTCAAAAAAAATTTATTTTTTATAAATATTCATATGCTCTATATATGAAAGATATTGTTTTGCAGAGTTGTAAATTAATTGCAAATTAAAATATTTAATTTTTTTTAATATGACATATATATCGCTGATAGAAAGGAATGATTTCAATCCTATCATCAAAAAAACATAATTTAATTTTTTAAGTTGAAAAAATAAAAAATATACATAAAACGATTTTTATCCCTCTTAACCACATTAAGTGAAATATCTAAAATTAACGTAAAACTAAAATTATAATATAACTAAGCGATGTATGTTTATCATATAATTTCATCTTTTGCCTTTAAGTGACGATATAATTCACCTCTTGAGTATTTACCACAAGAAGACGATATGAATAAACCATAATATTTCAAATGATAATGAATTAAATCCCTCTTCCATATTTTAAATGTTTTGAAATTGTTCGTTAAAGTATTTTCTCTGTAGAATTTGCTTTCATTATTTAACGATTATCATAATTTTATAATAAGTACATATTAAAAACGTGAAACATCATTCATGCTCATTTCTTTAAACATAAAAAGGAGAAAACTTTAAAGCTTTTTATTCTGGATGTTACAGAAGAAAGAGACGATAATAGGAAAGAAAACCCAAAAAATTTATTCATCAATAATAAAACAGAATTTTTTATCCACAAAATATTCGAAAATGACCGCCATTTAAATCATATAAAAATTATAAATAATATTAAATTATGGCTAAAAACAACAAATATTAATAATTAACGTTTTAACGATATATTTATTCTTTCTTATTTTTCTAGATAAGTTATATCAAAATTTAATAAAATACTCAAAGTTTTAAATATATTAATTAATTTAGATTAAATGCATTAATTTTTCGAAATCATATGTAAATATATTTATAAAGGCGATTCTTCATTAAATAAAAATTAGTTTGAACACAAAATTTAGTTTTTAATTCGCATACAGATCGGAAAATTTATAATACAATAAAGGTTGACATTATAAATCAAAAATGAATAAAATTTTCATTGCTAATCATAAAATTATGGAAGGATAACTGTATAAATCTGTTTCATTTCGATTATTTTATATTTTTCATAAATTAAGATGTCATTTTAACCGCATTTATGTACGTAGTTTAAGGTCATTAAATCTCATAAACAGGAAAGAAAAATTTTAATTGATTGATTTTTTAAAAAATATGATTTTTACCTCAATTTAAATGAATATCGAATTTCATATTGTGTAATTTTGATGTTAAAAAGATAAATACTTTGTCAACATAACAATTCTGATATTAAGAAAATTTCACGTTTCACCATTTTAATGTATTTAACATTAAACTAATGAATTTGTAACTTTAACGATAATCTAAGTTATTTAATTATACCAAAAGAAAGATGTTTGGATCTTTTTTCTTTTGTACATCTTAGATATATTTTAAAAACACATGAGAATTCATCCAATTTATGTTTAAACATAATCTTTCCATTCAAATTACACCTTTTATATTCATATAATGTTGAAAGAATAATATAAATAAATATATCTTATGTACATACCTTATCTTTTTAGTTCATAATATTTTGTCGGTTTAATTAATATTTTTATAATATGATTCAAAATTTTAATGAGAATTTAATTTAATGACATATATTTTTCATAAAAATAATTAATAAGCATTTATTAATTTCAAAAAAATTTAATCTTGATTGTTTAATCAATATAGAATACATTATGTAATTTGACAAATGTTGGTAGATTTAATATTATTAAATACTTAAAATTTCACTGTGTTTTCTATTTAGCATCTCAATACTTTAAATTTATTTTGTGTATGATTTATTTAAGTATATTAAGCAAATACATTCAACTTTTTAACAGATTTAAATCAAATAAATTTTTTTTAATTTCTGTTAAAAGCTTTATCAGTAAAAAATCGGATATTTTCCAATATATTTTATAAAAACATTCAGCATAAATAACCTCTTACAATTGAAATAATCTGTTTATTTTTTATTTTATTCACAATTAAATTTTATTAAACAGTGAAACCTAAATGTAAAATATTCAATTTTGAGAATAAATTATTTTAATGAAGTAAATGTTCTTCTCAATTATAATTTTCAGTTTATTCACAAAATTTTTTGAATTTTAGATGTTAGAATATCGTAAATGAACTAAATATATGGAAATTTTGTG
The DNA here is from genome assembly GCA_024349245.1 of Neodontobutis hainanensis. Taxonomy (NCBI): domain Eukaryota; kingdom Metazoa; phylum Chordata; class Actinopteri; order Gobiiformes; family Odontobutidae; genus Neodontobutis; species Neodontobutis hainanensis. Next base: position 62,592 of record JALDNG010000387.1, on the reverse strand, counting down.
AAGGGAAATATACAATTCGCATTAAAAAATTTTATTTTTGGCTTAAGATTAAAATAAAAATTAATTAAACTATATAGTAACATTTAAAATGTAATTAGAACATTAGTCCATATCTGTAGGATAAAAAATTATTATTGAACGCTATTATTCTAGCTAGAATTCAAATATCTTCAAAATTTCTTTCATTAAAGCTGTGTTCAACTTAATAAAAACGTATTTTAAGTTATTCATTTTAAAAAACAATACATTTTCATAGATATCATCAATCTAGAGACATTTTTACGATAATAAAATCAAGACTATTTTTTATTATCAATTGATAATAAATCGCAAATAAACGAGTTTTTATATATTAAATATTTTCATACGTTATATCATTTTTTATCTGTAATTTATTATTTAATTTGAATGAAAACAATAAATTATTTAAAATAAATAAAAAAACAAATTGTAAACATATTCTTTTCTCTCATTATTTATTTTTTTATTATACGCACAATAACTGCTTACTCATTTGATTTTTTATTGTACATTGTAAATTATAAGATACCTTTAATTTTCTGATTCATAGAATTCAATTTTTTTCCAAAAATAACAAAATATTAAAATATTTATTAATATTTTAATTATTACCTGTATTTAATAGATATATAAAATGATATTTCATTTAGTAACCTCGCATTCATACCATTAAAAAAACTAAAAATTCACAAAATAATTTTCCAATAAATTGTTTAATTATTCTTTAAATTTTTCAAGATTGAATAGGTCAAGACAAAATATACAAATATTGTATTACTATGTAAAGTGTTTTTAACCTTATTTATTTCTACAAATTAAACATATTATAGAAATGAATAAATGTATTAAAAGACATTCTTTCCGAGATTGTATTTACATATCTTCTATAAATTTTGTAGAGTTCTGATCTACTTAATTCCTTTTGATTCACAGTTATATTGTTGATCTTATAAAAATATCAAATATTTACAGCTTGCCTCATCCGTGTCATAATTCGATATCTTTCTTCGAACTAATATTTATATATTTATTAAAATAATAAAGATGATACTTACGAATTGATCTTTGAATTCAAGTATCAGTAATACAATCAAAAATATATTTTGCATTTATTTAATCAATATCTTTCGATAATCATATGAGCTTATATAATCGTTTTTATTGATAAGTTAATCACAAAAGATAATTATTTTAAATATTTAGATAAATAAAAACGACAATTTATCTATGATTGAGCTGATACCACATTAATTATCTCTTAAGCACAAAACTTAATTTTTTTGATATTTACAAACCTCTTTGACTCAATTTATAATTTTCAAATGAATAATAATTAAATAATTTATCCATCATAATCTATTTGATAAATTATCTTCTCAGATCTATACAATGTCTAGACGTGTAACGATTTTTTCATTCAGAATATATATTAAAATTACAAAGAAATATCATCTTAAAAATGATATAAAAAATGGTATTTCTTTGACATTTTTATTTGAAGCATACCACTAAAAGTAAAATATATACCTTCACTATAGCTTAGTAAAGCCAAATTATTTCATAAATATAACTAAAAATTCCATAAATAATTTTCACTTTGATTTCATTCAATTAGAAAATTAATGTTGAGAAGTATATAATTTGATTTTTTAGAGTTACATAAAAATAGTTTATGAAAATAAATATATTGACAGAATAATTCTGAATATTAATTTATAAAATTCTATTTTTATTTATATCACCGATACTGTGTTTATTTCGTATGATAATGAAAATAAAAACAGAGTTTCAACCTATTTTTATGCGTATATCAAATAAGTATCATTGTATAAATTATATTAATTATGGATATATTTTTCATACAAATTTTGGAAAATATTTTCAACTGCCCAATAAGAATATAATGAAAATAGATTGAAACAAAGAATTATTTATTCAAAATAGAACTTTTAATTTATTTTCTATATTATTAAAACCCGTTATTAATTTTATTTTCTTTTAAAAAAATTTATAAAAATATAACATCATAATTGTATCATATTCATGAAAATCCTTTTTTTCACACACAATGGTCAAAATTAGAAGTAAATGTCATCTTGTGTGTTTAATTCAAAGTAAACAAACTTTTCAATTAATTGTAAAATAATATATGTGTTTATTAAGATAGTATATGAGGCGTAACATGTATAGAAAAAAAATAAATTTATAAATAAATTTTTTGTTAGAAAACAAAATATAAAACTAAAACTAAATAAATTTAAAATTTGATTTTTATGAAGTAATTTTTGTTACATTTGTTGATAAAAAACACTATATATATACACTGAAGCTGAAATAAGTTCATAATATATGTAAATATATGCCAGGATTTTAGAATAATAACCATAAAAATTGACAGGATGTTGAACCAAATTGAAGCTTATTATTGAAATATACGAAGATACAATAATGAAGTAAAAAGGTCGTTGCAGGATATATTAGAATAGGCTAAAATGAATAATTAATAAAAATTACAAACATAAATATTTTTGATATAATCTACCAAATAATATCGATTAAAATATTCAAACTGGATTAGCTACTTTAATTAATCACGTCAAATAAATAATAAATTTAAAGAATTGGAGCTCATAATTAAGCTTTGTTTGAATAATTATCATATTAAACGACACAAGACAAATATCATATTTATGATGAACCATATGCACTACCTCAATATTTTTTTGTATTGTATACTATAAAAGAAACAAATCTAAAAATTGATGATAGAATAGTGACTTTTGATGATTATAGATAAATAAGACATTTATGAATTTAAATCGTATAAGCAGAATCGATCAAAGAAAAAAACCCGATAATTTTATATTAAATACATATATGATCAAGATATATCGCATTTGACAACAAATAAAGATATTAACAAAATTTTTGTTTGAATTGATATGATAATTTGAAAATTAAATATGAATAATAAATTTTATAAAAACTGAAAACTAAATTTTCCTTAAATGCCATGACAAAGATAAATGAACGTTTTAATCAAATTAAAAAATTCAACAAAGAAAACTTTTTTATCATGAAGAGATTATGATTCTTGAAATTCACTGAATCTAGATATTAATCTAATTAAAAAAAATCTTTTTGTTTTTATTAATTACTTTTCTTTTTTGTTCCACATATTTAATTTCCTTAATGTTAGAAGACAACAATGCGATCAAGGGATTTTTTACTTAATTGTTTCATTAAAATATGTTAATTCACTAATTTAATCATCTTAGTAGATTAATTGCGAGAAGCCTTTTTCTTTTGCATTTAAGAGAATGATCAGTAAATTTATAAAATTAATCTTTTATATTTACAAATTAATTTTTATTTTTATCAATTTAAAATGTTATCAAATAAATACTTTGATTAAAATCGTTCAGTTTTCATATATGTCGCCATTAACATCGTTAAAAACATGAAAACTAGAAAGAATTAGGTTACTTATACATGTAATTTTTATAAATAAAAATTAACATTAATGATGTAACTTATAACGCATTATATATTTTAGAGTTGCCACTTTTTCACAAACATAATTTTAAAAAATTTATCTCTTGAAAATCTAAGTTATATTTTTTCTTATTTATATGGATGAGATAATGCAATTAAAAATAAATGTTTACTCATGAGTTCGTGAGAAAATAAAATACAACACGCTGAAAAAAGTACTTGTTTTATGCTAATTAAAGCATACCCTCCGAATTATTATTCAATTTTCTCATAAAATTTGTTCGAATTATTGCATAACTTTACAAACATTTTTATATATTTTAAAAATGATGTAATGTCATTAACATTTGAAAATTATTTTTTCAATTTTTTCATTTATATTTTATTTAAATTCTGTTGGTTTGTCAAAATCAACTTATAATTATTATTTAAAATCAGTATAATTTTTAAAACTTCACCCATTATACAATTTGATATATATAAAAACATTGCGAGTTCACAGTATTATTCTATTTTAAATTCAATTTTCGGTTCAACGGCACTAAGGTAAATATTTTTATTCAGGAATTTTATTAAAAAAATATAGACTACCTGTGCTGTTTACTTATAGGAAATTTGTCTTGATATTCTATGTGTTTGAATATTTATTTAATTGATTATTAACACTATTCTGTTGAATACGTAACTAGACTCTAACAAAATATCGGATAAATATGTTTCATAAAAATAGTATAGAGATAAAGTATAAATTTTTATTCCTTTTATAAGAAATGTAATCGTAAATATTACCACATATTTCATTAAAAATATCTGATATTCGTTAAATAACTTATTCTGACTCATTTGAAAATTTTAATCAATATTTTAGCATTCAATATTCAAAAAGATATTCAGTGTATATATAATAGTTTTGTTTTTAAGTGAATACTTGCATGAAATTTTAATATTAAAAACATTTTATATTTGCAAGGTAGCATACATATAAATTTCTTAAATAAAAAAATTTATGTAAACAAGTTAATTTTAACATTTCAAGAACGATCAAAATTTTCACTCTTATAATATATTACTCAACATAAGTTAGAAAATATTTCGAAATTTTATTTGAACTATTTTTAATCGTTAGACTATTCGCTAATTTTCGTTTTACATTTTATTTTGGGAAAGCAAAACAAAAAACGTGGCAGTGGATAAAAGTTGAAACGATATAGTTTGCTTGCTTTTTTTAACTTTAAATATTATTTAAATCTATTTTTACTCTGTTTATGTTCATTTATTATCATACAGATTTCTAAATAAGTTATAGACTTCATTAAATTCAAATCAAAAACATTTTTTATCATATATTATCTATTCTAAACAAATAGAAAATGATAATATTTAAACGATACATGATAATGGAAAGGATTGAAAGACAGCAGGTTTTTTTAAATAAAGATATTTTCACTAAATTCATAGGGCATACAAATTTATTGATTTACAGCGAAAAAGTTGATAATCTTCTGAAATGGGATTTCAGATTGCAATGAATATTAAGAGAAATAATACACGTTTAAAAATATTTAAACAATATTAATTTCAAAAATCCATTTTAATTTATTTTCAAATATTCTTTTTGAGCTTAAAAGCAATCCATTTAAAATAGTCTGATAATTTTAGAATATCTGATAATTTGTTGAATTGGTATTGATTTATTTACCATTGTACCTCCATCAAATGAATTTTATAAATTAAACAGTCATTTATGATTAAATCTTGCATAATATCTGTATTTACATATTTTAATGATTTGACGAATAATATATAACAAAATCATGTAATAATGGATCTTTTTATTATGATTTTTTGTATGCATAGTGAGGTTTGTCATTGAATGAGTTTTTCTCTTCACCTCATTCATTAATATGCTGAATACATTTTTTTTAATTATTTGTTTCGTATACAATACGCTTTATGTTATCATGTATAATATTTTAACTTTCTTTCTATGCAGAATTTGAATAATATTTTTTTATTATAAAAATGTTGTATGATCCCTTTTATCACATTAAATTTATAAAATACGTTTTATTATGCAGATCTAAACAACATGTAATGTCAATCAAATTATGAAATATAAATTCAATGAAATTGTTATTTTTAAGGGCTGCTGTGGTATATTCATCTTTCATAACTTAATGAATTAATCTTGTCAAATTTTATGATATCTCTTAAATTAATAATAAAAACTATTGAATTCAATATTAACTTCAACTATTTTCCTTTTGATGGGTTAAATCTTAATCTCGTTGTTGATAAAAAATGAGTTAAACTGTTAGGGAATCTTAAAAATGTTTACGCACATGAAATTTCATTCCTATAGACTTTCTCAGTGTTTAACGAGTATTCGCATGTCTTTCGTAGCATGAACATCAATATTCTGCTACTGTGATAGTTACTCTGACTTTAAGATTTTTATTTTCTGCCCATTAAAGGCAAATATTAATTTACAGCTTTGATTATCTGGTGAGTCATATCTTTTGTGTAAATCAAAATATTGATTATTTTTCATGAATATAATTATCCGAACTCACAGAAATTTCCTTTATTATCAAAATAATAATTTAAATAAAAATCAAAGTTTTTAATAAAATTTGATAAAATCGTTGATAATTATTGTGTGATTAACAAAAGGAAGTTATTTAAATTCCTCACTTTGGATCCCTTTTCCCAGTTAACTTATTTCTTTGATATTTATTACGTCTATAAAAAATTTATAACTTAACGATATCATGATTATCCAGCTAAATTTGTATCATTAATAATTCAATTTGCTATTTTTTATTCAATTACATATTTTATGAATAAAATATGAAAATATTATTATTTTTCAACAAATTAGTCCAAGATAAACCCATTATATGAATACATTTTAAATTTTAAAAAGTTATATTCAAACTATTATTTAAAAGAATTATGAAGTGATAAAAAACATTAAAAATTTTTCCACTTTTAAATTCAAAACCTGATTGGAATAAATATCTAATTTTCCATATTTTTAACAAAAGTTTATTGAAATTCCGAGGATTTAAATCTTTTTCAAATCTATCCATCTTAAATTTATAATCGTTATTCGTATTCAAATAAAAAATTTTTTCACCTATCAATCGCATAAAAATGAATGAGAAGTGTGTAAAAGAAAAATTTAAGTAAATATAATATTTATGAGGCATGCTGTAGAGATTGATAGTCCCAATATGTCTCGTTTTTGTGTATATAATATGAGATAATTAATTTTATTAAACTTCATTATATTTTTAACAAATTCATTTTTCAACAGAAAATTTAATAACACAAAATCAAAAATATGATTAAATTTATAATTGAACAAATATTATCCTTAAACTTCAAAAATACTTGTTGTGTTATTGCATCTTATATATTTTCGAAAAGAAATTGATTCTTCTATCATTTGAAAAAAACATATCAAGAATGATTTTATTATGCATAGTGGTGATTACGATTTTAATATTCAATTGATTCAAGCGTTTTTTCTAAATAAATATGTGCGATATAAATACATTCAAATCACACCTCAAAACCAAATAGTCCTTCGTTTCTAGGAAGGAATTATTCAAATTATTAAATATTTTTAACTTTTAAAAAATAGATGAAGGTTCATTTTAGATATGAATTTAGATTATTATTCGAAATTCTTTCCGTAAATATTTAATGTCATTGACATAAACTTATGATGACAAATATGAATGAATATGTTAATAAATTAAGATTTTTTAGTTAATTATCTTTTTATTGTTTCCTCAATTTTAATAAAATGTAAAATTCGAAATTCATATTTTATGTTTAAAAGATGTGTTTAAAGTAAATTTTATTAAAAATTTAATATTTCTGGATTAATATCTCGCTTTTCATAAATTATTTCAAATCATAATTGAAAATTTTCAGAAAACGGGCAGCAAAAATATTTATATTCATGATATTTTTTATATTAAATCAAAGAATACACCAGCAACTATATTTACTTATTTCTTCAAAATGTTTTTTTTATTATATTACAAAAAACGCAATATTTATCATACAAATTAATCAGTTGTGCCGAGTGAAGATTACATTTAATGTATTTTTTGAAAAATTTTATAACTTTCTCTTTTTAGAAATTTAGCTTAACAACTTATATCGATTATTATGGGTATAATATTTATAATTTTATATTGTTAATTAAAAATTAACCACGAATTATTTGAATTTTTTAAATATTTTTCTTTATTCATATTTTGATTTAAATAATAAATTAAGTTAAAATAAAAATAAATTTATACGTTAAAATCTATAGAAACGTTCATTTGAACAAATGATAAATATTTTTCAAATTATAAATTCAGTCAAGATAATAATAAAATATTAATATTTTTAATTAAATTATTTAATATTAAGAAATATTTACTATTATATTTACATATTTTTACTATTATTATAATTGATATATGATATCTAAATAAAAAAAATCGATTATTTTACATCCATTCAAACCTTTAAAAAAACAATAATGCAAATCTTTTATTTGAAAGATAAAATACAAAGGTTCGCTTTTATGCAATGAAATATATTTCATAAAATTTTTTTAATTATCGACAAATATTTAAAATTTTTGTTTTTATCATGTAAAACTAAATATGAATAAATGAATTAAACTTCTGAATTTAATGGATTTTCACATAATCTATGTGGATAGTTGCTTTTAATTTTATTAATAATGATATTATTTTAACTCTTAATAAATATATAATGATAGTTAATTTAAACTAGCTTGTTATAATTCTTTTTTTTCAAATAATCTAAGCATAAATCTTTTATTGATGAAATTATTTTAAACATTAAATAATTATTTAGATGTAATTTCATAAAGATCGACCTTTTATATGTCAGGAGACTTCTGAAAACATTAATTTAAACAGGTAAATCTTATAAAAAATTTATCACTCATGAATATTTTTAAAAGAATATAGGCACTTATTTCCTCATTCTCAAAAAAAAGTATGAATGTTATATTTTAGCGGTCTACTAACAAATCTCGAAATTTTCATGCCATTTTGTATATCTTCAGAGATAATCATAGATAGTGAGATATCCTCGCGGGTTTGCAACACGTCTTGATGTTTCAGGCAAATATTGATTTTGAGGTTAAGTCAGCGCCAGATAGCCTACGTTTATTGTCTCTTTGATAAAGTGGGTAGTCCTCAAAATAATATATCTTATGAAGTTGGTCATTTTTCATTAAGAAAACATTAAATAAAGAGTTAAAATAATTTACTAAGCAATTATCGTTTATTACTACCGCCTCTAGGTTGTATGTGTCACCACAGATACACATCTTAACCTATTTCATGCTAAATATTCAACTGTTATTTTCCGCGTCTTTTCTAATCTTACTATATATCTCATTTAAAATTTTATAAATTCCCAACTCGATCATCTGTGGATATTGTAACTCTTAAAAAAATCATTTATCTAATAGCTCCTTTAAAAAATTAAATGATAAATATAATTATCGAAAATACCAACATGTTACATCATTGAATAAAATTAATTTTATCAATCACATTATAATTTGGATGTTTCACAAAGTTGATTTGCAAAGATTTAACAATTATATCAATTTAAATGTCAAAAAATTAAAAGTTTCAAATTTTATAAATAAGTAAGAAGGTTATTTTACTTCGAATATTTGAGATCTCTAAGATACTATGAACCTTGAAATGATATAATAATAGATTTAAGTGTAAAATGTATATAGATTTATGAAAAATAAAAATTATTCTTTTATTCGTTGAGCCTTCTTTTTAAACTTAACATTTCACTTTGGAAAACGTTTATATTTAAAAAATTTAAAGAAGGTTTAAAAAAATCTGTTGAAATAAAATTAGAGAATTAAAATTGTCAAAAATTTTCCCGTAATATTTAAGATATTATAAATAATAGAAATTTATTTTAAAATCTTATTATTTTAAGAATATAGGAAAATGTCAGAGGATATTAATTTTAAGAATATGAGAGCCAAATTAAATGCTTAAATGATATAGAATAATTTGAAAACAAACATTCTCTGGTATATATTAAAATAATTTGAAAATAATAGGATTATTTTACTTATATAAAACTCTTATTAAATTTCAAAAGTTATTCCGTGAAAATTTTTCAAACATCATGTCAATGTAATCGAAATTAAATTGTTAAATATTTAAATCTCTTGATATTTTCACTTTGAAATTATTATTGTTTGGTATTATTTACAAATATTACCTTTCAACCAGATAAAATGATTAGAAATTATATCTATAATATCAAAAAATATCATCAATGCTTTATTTCATTACACAGTCAATAAGTAATAACATGGAATTTAAATGTAATTTTTTTCAAAACATGAGAAAAACATTCTATCTCCACCTAATTAATTCACAATAAATAGTGATTTTCAAACTTTAATTATTCATGAAGTAGAAGATTAAAAATCAAATTTTTTTCAAAATTCCATAAAATATGCATCTTCATATAAAATACAACTGTTTTGGTCATAAATATAATTTATTATTGAAATAAAATATAAATTTCTTTCAAACATATTGTTATATACGTGAGATCTAAATATTTAATGCAGTATAAAAATTAATTAAAAAATTAAGTTGTCTCAAGAGAGAAAGAAAATACACATAATTCTTCGTTTTGTTTCTGTCTGCGCGATCCTTAAAACGTTTCGAAAACAGAAAAATTAATTGAACATTACGAGAACCTGTTATATCAAAATTAAATTATACGCTACATTATTTACACATAACATAAAATTTAGACTGGATGAAACTAGTTATCTGGATTAGTTTGAGGAAGCAATAAAATACCGGATAAATTTAAAAACTAGAGATAAAGTAAACAACAGTAAAAATAAATCTATCATAATCTTTTGTTTACCATGATAAAAAATAAGAATATTTCTTTTAGTTTTCCACGCTTTTATTATTTTTTACTTTAAAAAAATTATTATAAACAATCAATTTTTGGTAAGCATGGCTTTAATTCAAATTCTGAAGTTATTGAGACAATACTTTTCTTATAATTATTAAAAATATTTTAAACATTTTAATTATCCCTAATTTTTTATGTTGAGCTTCGAAAGATCCCTTTGTTTGTGAAAATGATTAATTCTTCATTATGATATTAGAGTTTACAAATTATTTAAATTTATTTCTCATATTTATAAAAAATAATTAAAAATCTTATTAAATATAAAATCTTTATCTTACTTATCACATCAAAATTAATATAAAAAATCTTAATTGAAATACTTAGATCAAAATAGATCTAAAAATATATGGAATCATTAAAAAAACAATTTATTTTATCAGTTGAGATTCTAAACTAAAAATTTCATGAAAGGATTGAAGGAAAATCTCAAGATAGATAAATATTGCTTCAAATTTAAGAAAACAAATAAAATGTTACATGTAAAAATTAGGAAATGAAAATTTTACAAATTAATAATTACAACAAATAATTTTTTTAGATTAATAATTTGGATTTAAGAGTTTTCTAGATATTTAAATTTTAACTATTAAAAACAATAACCTCAGAATTATATCATAAAATCTCCTTCATTCAATTTTTGATTCTTCATTTATCTATTAATCAATAAATTATTTTATATTTTTATTTGATATTTGCTTTAAATAACATATTTTTTAGTTTATCATTTTATAAGATAAATAAATTATAAATATTTATTTGAAGTCGAATAATTTTTAAGTTATGAGATGAAATTTGAAATGAATAGAACAAGAATATTTTAAATTTTTTTCAAATAGATTTAATAAAAAAATTTCCGATTTTTATGATATTTTTGATTGTAATGTTAAACATATCTTTAAAATAGATAATTTATTCTTAAAAGAAACATATAAATCAATTTAAATTTTTGGAAGTTTTTAAAATGCATTCTAATCTTTTAACATGTATCATGTTAAATAAATTTATATTATTCTATTCATTGATAAAAATTATTTATGAATATATACGAATAAAATAAAAAAACTATTCTTTGATAATATAACATTTATTCACAGATATTTCATTCACGTTAAAGAATCGTTACTAGTATCCGCTTCTCGTAGTATTGAAATAAAAATGATAATTTTTTATATTTCATAACATTTAATATGTAGTAAATTAAAGGACATCAAATATTGAAATGATTAATTACTTACTCGTTCACCTAATTTTTATCTTATCAAATTAGATAAGTATAAATTTTTTTCAAACACATATTACTTGGAAATAGATTGTTTATTATTTTTTCAAACACATAGAATTGGAATGTTAAGAGATTCTTCAAAATCATGAGATAAAAATAATTTTTATTGGGTATAACTAACCACTTGTTATTATCATATAAATTTTCCTGAAATATTATAAAAATTTTTCTTCACATCTGAGATAAACAAACTAGAGTCTTCTAAAGATATTTTCAATAATTAAAATATGTTCGTATGTCTATCTTATTTCATAAATCAAATATTTAATGTGGATTTATGTTTTTAAATATTTATTAAACTATAACAAAAATATAAGTTTAAATATGCATTTATTACAAAAATTATTGATCGATGACAATTTTATCTTGAAACATATAATTATAAATACATGATTGGATGAAGCTCTGAATTAATATATGATTTTTAATATATTATGAATTTATTCCATTTTTAAGGTTCTTTTTATTTGACATATCTATCCATTAACAAATGATATTAAAGTCTATGAAACGTAAGCTGAGTTTTATGAACAGATTTTTATTTCATTTTTCAAATAAATAACGTTTAAAATACTAAAAATAAAATTATTTAATTTAGTTGGTAAACATTTGTTTTAAACTCAAATTATTTAAAATTTAATTTATTAAATGTAATCTCATAGATTTAAGAGTTAGTATGTTCAATAATTATGTATTCGAAATTTTCATACTATTGTACTTTCAAATTGTGATATTTTTTTAATTTTTAAGAGATATTTAATCGATACGATTTGATATTATATTGATTCAAAATAATAACTTGTTTAAAAATAAAAATCGTGCCCCTTTACTGAACAGGATAAATATCGTTTCGAAGCATTAATTCAAGAAAATTTCTGAAATCTAAAATTTTTTTAATATATGAGAACAATAAAATTATTGACTATAAATAAAAAGATGCTCGTTGAAATAACTTTGAAGGAATCCAAAATACATATAATTCAACAAATTATGAATGTATATATTAAAGAAGTATCTGATGATATACGATTTTTATCTAAATGGAACATTTTTCTCTATTTCAGGGAGCACATTTATCCATAAAAATCTTTTGAATCTATGGACCCAATTTAAAATATAAATTATACCAAACAGCTAAAAATAAATAAAGGATAATATCTGAATAAACGACTGCCATTAAATGTCATGAATGATATAGCTGACTAGAATCTAAAGATCCAATTTATTGTTTCTTAACTTATAAACAAAATATTTAAATAGCTGATACAGGAATGAATTTAAAACTATAATAATCTTTTTAGTTTTTTATAATGTCCATACTTAGCTGTGACTAAAATATCATCTTTATACCTTGATTGCAAAGTTAACTTTGATGGCTAAAAATGTTGATTAAAGATTTGAATGTTAAATAATATCTTATAAAAATCTTCACCTAAAGTAATTAAACATACAACTCGATGGGATTAAGCTTTAATGAAAATGATCTTAAAAGCATAAAAATTTTTTGGAGAACAGATTATATTTATTCTGATATTAATTCAACATAGCCATCGAATTCTACAAATTAAGTCCGTAAATTCTAAGTTTTATATATCTTATTCTGATTACAAAGTAAAGGTGCGAATTCATTTTCTTGCAGAAATTACAAAAGTTTTCAACGATAGTATTAATATTAATGAATTTATCCAACATAAATATTCCTATCTGAATTCAATTTTATTTTATTTTAAATAGAAATCAAAATAACGATGATACCGAAATAATCGTTCATAATATCATGAATCTAGTCAGTTTTGTTAGAGTCCAAAATTATAACATTTTTCAAGAATTTTTAATTTAAATGCATTCAAATTCTTTGAACTCATTAGGTTTGAACGAACGTTAAAAATATTTTATATATACGATAATTATATTTTAGACTATTTACCTAAACTTTCAAAAGATATCACAAAAAAAAAACAAATCAAAATTATTTTTAAAATGATCGAAAATCTCAATTTATCAACATCAAAAAATTTAAAAATTAATTTAAAACTATTTGTTGATTATTAATTTTATAGATCTCAATAAAACAGCTAATATCTTTTTTGATAAAATAGAGAGATAATGCGAAACTATTATTCAATTTAAATTTAACATTATAAATATCTGTGTCGTATTTATAGAATGTAAAATTTTTTTTATTTTCTCAGATAAAGAATTGCTTAATGTTTCCCTGTGTAATAATCCATACTAATTTAATTTTGATTTTACATAAAGTAAAATTCGATAAATGATCATGGCTGAAAAGTCAATTTCAATATATCGCGATTGAATGCATTACTCAACTATATATGGAACAGATATAGCTTAAAAACAAAAATAATTGAGAAATCATTTTAAAATTAATGAACAAATACAACGAATTCACATTGATTTGTCATTTATAAACTAGTCAACGTAAATCGTTGATTGTTTTTTGGATTTAAAAGAACTTAACTTCAAAAAAATCTTGATAAAAAAATTCTGCCTGTGTACTAAATTAAAAAAAATCAATTTTCATCATTTTTATTTACATATAAATGTATATTTTATGCTTAAAATTTTGAATTCCATCAATATTTAACATAATTTTATAAATTATAATAAATTTTACTCCCACTTAAAATTTTGTTTTAAAAATTATTTTGTTCATCAAAATGAAGTACGACATTCGATATATATTTTCTGTAAAATATTTGATTCCTTCTTAGACCATTATTCGTGTTAAAAATATTATTAATCATCAAATATTTTTGATTTTTTTTCAAAATAGCATACAAAAGTAGAACAAAGTAAGTTCTAAAAAATTAATATTAAAGAATAGATTGTAAAAAGTTTACTTATTATTTTTTCACGTCGTGGTGATTGTTTTTTAATTATCGGGAAAATAAGAAAAATCTTTCGCTTGTATGATCCTATATATACGTTATTTTTGATGTATAAAATCAATTTAATTTTTACGATATAAGCTTTTAATTTAAGATTTCAACAAATCCATATTTTTGGTACTTAATATTAAAAAAATATTATGAATTGAATTCGGTTAATATATATAGGGTTTCCCAGCAAATAACGTCACTTTCCCAAAAATTAACGTCACTTTCCCAAAAATTAACGTCATATTAAAAAAAATCAAATAAATAAATAATTGTTGTTATAAAAATAAATTAAAATTAAAATAGATAAAAATTTTTATTTAATAAAAGATCAATTTTTAACTATTCAAGTATAATTTCACGGATTTGGACCTCTCAATATAACCAAGCATTTTTCGAAAATAACCACTACAATCCGAAGAAGTAATTATATGAAATCCATTTTGAATAAAATTTTTCAGTTCGCTTTCATTCTGTGCATTTTCCTTATAACGTAATTTTTCCACTTGGAAAATACATTTTCAATTGGATTAAGCATGGGACTATAGGGGGGAAGATAATTAATTATTACTATATTTTCCAATTGTATTTCACGTAATTCACGAAAATGATGGATGCGGGCATTATCCATTATAAAAATCGGCTCGATAATTCCCTTTTCAATACATACCTCTTTACATTGCAGCAAATATTCTTTGAATTGAATACCGGTTACAGAATTATCTTGAATATGATGATTTATCATCCCATATTTATTACATGCAGCTATTACCGAAATGTTCCTTGATTTTATTGAACGTGTTCGTAAATGTGCAGATCTCCTATTAAGCTTCGCCCTCTTTTCGTTCTAGTTGCAACACTAAAACCTACTTCATCAATAAAAACAAAACGACCATCTTCCACGTTAAAATGCAAATTACTAAAATTTATTGCATATTCAAATCTCAGTTGAATGGTTCTTTCACAATTTCTGCTCTCTGGAACAAGAGTTAATTGTTTTATAGAATAATGAAAATCGTTTAAATAACGATCAATCGAACTTTTACTTATTTGAATATTAAATTCCCGCTCAATGGTTGTTTTCAATGCTTCAAGTGTTCGTGTAGGATCATCATTAACCAACTGAAGAAGCCTGGCCTTTTGATGATCATTCAGCTTTGTTTGTTGTGAGCGACCTCGTCTTACTGTTTCCCTCCCATCAAAAAACCTTTTGGAAAATGTAGATATAGTTGTTCGAGGAATTAATAATCTTCTAGCAATTTCTGAGATTTGTATTCCATGATTTAAATATTCTTTTATTGCTCGTTTTTGTTCAGTAGATAAAGTCATTCTTCTCCTTATAATTCTTTCATTGTTAATGTGATTCTCTTCCTCAGTCATTTAAGGGCATTAAAAAATTACTTTAGAGGTTGATTTCAAAGTGTTTACAAAATAATAATATTACGGCTTTAAATTTTTACTCCAATTATTTATTTATTTGATTTTTTTTAATATTACGTTAATTTTTGGGAAGTGACGTTAATTTATGGGAAACTGACGTTAATTTTTGGGAAACTGACGTTATTTGCTGGGAAACCCTATATTTACCTTTACGTGTTTAACTAGAAACGAATGAAATTATTCGAATAATTTTTTATTTTAATTATAGCGAAAGCAATATATTTATGAAATATAAATTTAAGAGTAAATATATAATTATATATCTGAATCTAATTATCACTAACAGCTTCCTTGTTAATTTGAGTATATGTATCAATTATAAAGAAGCACAAATATAAATACTAACTTACATTTCAATGTACATAGCTCCTAACCTGAATATTTTAATTTCGAATGTTATTCTTTCAAAAATGTAAAAAAATTATTAGGGTATTTTAATTGTGGTATATACTTTAAAAATATATCAGACATTTTCATCAAGAGATATAAGAATTTTAATTTTCAATTGGAGATAACTAATTTAAAAAAAATTTTAAATTATGAATAACTACTTAATGTAGGATAAAACTGAAAGTTAACCAATTTTAAATGAAGTATGAATCGTTGTATTCAAAAAATATCTTTACATTTCAACAAGTGTTTGTATTTGTAATATAAAACTCTTTAATATATCCACAGTGTAATAACTACGGGAATGTAGTTTATAATTTAAATATTTTGTCGTTTATTACAAGATAGCTATTTACATATGAAACCATATTTTGATATATAAATCAAGAAAAATAGTCTATTCGAAGAATTAATATTATAAAAACAAGATTAATCTGTTTCTTTTAATTTATATAAACACTGAAAATATTTAATATCGCATTATTCAAATAATATTTCAATTTGGCTCGAAAATTAATTTTTTATTCAAAAAAAATATCTATGGGGTAAATATAGGTATTTAAATTTTAAATACTTTAAATTCAGTTTTTCATATCAAACTTAAAGATTAATTAAATTAAAACTATTAAAATAATAAAAGTTCGAAATAAGTGATCAACGACAAAATAGAATTTTTGTACAATAATTATAATTTGAGTCACTATATTTTATGATCATGGTTTAATTTATTTTCTCAAGCTGTTTTTATGAAATTTTAAAAAAACGTTTATAACTAGGCTATTTAAAAATAAATTTAACATATATTTTAAAGTTATAATGACATAAATTTTCAGATTAATAAAAATTTCATTTTGAATATCACAATTTTCTGATCAATGTTGAGAAACAAAACCAAGGAATAATTTTGGTTTCGCATATACTTTTTTTCAAAGATGTAATCATGTATTTAAATGAAAGCGAATTTTCTAAATTGAAGATTTTTTAGCATTCCAAATAAAATATCACATATTTTACCAGTTAATTCAAAATTCATATATTAGAAAAAATAAATGAAATCTATATCTACCGATCAGAATATAAATTTTATTTCTTTCTTAAAACCACAAGTAAAAAAACAGATAAAACACATAATTATTTAATTAGTCATAAAGAATACAATTATAAACCTGCTAACTTTTGTTGTTATAGATAACATCATTAAATATTACGTCAAGCTATTATATATTTTTGCATTCTTAGTTATGACAATGGTTAATGTATTAAAAATATTTTATGTCTGATGTTTCAATTGAATTTTATTAAATATTAATCAATTAAAGAATTCATACATCCAAAAACTTGTTAAAAACGTTTTACTTACAATATCTGGATATTAACTTTCTTAATATGTTTAGAGAAAGAATAAGATACATCTATCAGATCTTCTTTCGACGAAAGTTTGGGCACAATTACGCTTTTTCCAAAATCTTCTCTGTTCAAATTCATCTTCATTATATGAGTAATCGAGTTGGTTAAATCTGATAAATTAAAGATATTACTGACAATTAATACTTAAATGTTATATCAAGCTATAAATAAAATTATTAAACATAATTATAACTTACATTTCAACAGTTTTAATAATTTTGTCATATTTCAAATCTTTTTAATAAATTCAAAATTCTTAAATTATATACATTTATGATAAATTTATAATAATAAAAGAAAACCAAGTTATAATTAATTTTAAATAAGTAATTTAACAAATTATATGGAATAACATGATTTTTATTAAAAAAATTTTTCAATCACTGAATTCTGAATTTATATAAACATAAATTAAAGATTAAATGTTTCAAAATGACCTTCAATATTCACAAAATTTTATTTGCATCTCATTTCTTTTATCATAAAAATTAGAAAAGTAAAATACAATAAATAATAAAATAAGTTCAAAATTAATTTGATAACACTATTCAAATTCCAAAATTTTTATAAAATATGAACTAGATTTAACTCTTGCACAAAATTATCGAAATTTAAAGTATGATCTTAATTATATATTTTTCAATAAAATAATAAAAAATCAGCTGTAATTTTATCTTCTATTAATTTTTAGATTTTTCATATTATTTTTTAACAAAATTATCTTTATTATTATTTCAGTAATTTTTTCAAAATATTTCATAATGATTAAGTCTTAGTTTATGAATATCAACCAGGTATATAATAATTTTTTTATATGAAATAATATGATATATTTATGAATAAACTGTTGATGCTAAAAGCACAAAGTGCTTATAATTGCTGAACTTAATCTTATGAGACAAAGGTTTGGTCCCTTATTGTCTAAAAGAACTATGAGAATTTTGTTTATTTACTTTCTGATTTGGCATAGACAAGAAAAACTTAGTAGAGAATGCCTAAACAGATTAGAAATGTAAAATAGCCTTAAGATTAAAAAACATCAATAATACTGCAAATATATGTTTCACACTTTAGTTAATTTATCTGCACATTTCTATATCATCATGTTATCCAAAAAGCGAATTTTTTTCAAAATGCATCAACAAAAATAAACTCACCTTCTGAGTTTCTTTCTCTATAATTTTAATTTATTTAATTGATGTGATAAAATATTTTTAAGCTCATTTAATATATTTGATATTACCTAAATAAACTTATAGAAAAATATTTGATAGATAGATTCATTAATATATTTCGAAATGGTTTTTATTGAACGTATTCACAATAATTTCATTCAATTCATAATTTACTTAATATTTCATCACAAAAATATTTTTAAAATGAATATTATTAAATTTTAAGTCAAAATGGCCAAATAAATATTTTTTTAATTTGTAACTAAATCAAGAAAATCTCAGATTTTATTTATTGTTAGCTAAGTATCAGAGAAGATGGGAGATCAAGACGTATAACATAACTATGAGAATTATGATGACGGTTTTAAATTTTAATTAGCATTCAAACAGTCGGTAACATTAATAAGTAAAATATATTTATTTACAAGTAATTTGTATCTCAAGAGAATGATATATCATTAAATTTTAATTTAGTATAAATGTTTTTTGACTTTCGAAATTTTATATATAGTAGATTTGAATGTTACTTAATAATAATAATAAATAGCTGCATCTAAAGTTTTTAAATATATTTCTTTAAATTATATCTACAAACAGATTTTATTGATTAATTACTTCAAATTTTATATAATTACTAATTTTAATATTTTTAACATTAATATATCGTTATTTCCTATTTTTTATATCTATATTATCTGTCAAACATTATCGAAAATATGACACAATATATTTTAAATATATTCAAGCTGAAATATAAGTTATAATAAGTTTTTTCGAAAATTCAAACAGAGATATATTTAAAAACATACCTATTATGTAAGATGTGGCAGAGAAAAATGTAAAATTAGGTTCTTGATAAAAATAAATAATTCACAAAAAATTTATAAAATTTGATCTCAAATAAATGTAAAATCTTTTTATAATGTGATGACTATTCTAAATTTTTAAATATATTATGATACTGAACAATTTTAATATTTTTGTAGATTTAATAAAAATAACCATAACAATTAAAAAAAAAGCTTCAAAACTACAACAAACATGAAATTAGATTGAAAAATTCATATTTTACATCCATGATTTTGGAATGTTTCTATATTTGACCAGTTATATTCATATTTATCAGAAGTGTGCTAAAATTATAAATTTACTTATTGATTTTAATGATGTTTAAAATTTAATATTTAGTTTATTAAGATCTAAAAATAAACATAATAAGGTATTTTATTTCAAATAATTTGGAATATGATTCTATTTTTCAGCCTAGCAGATAATTATTTTTAGATCGTGTGTAAGAAAAATTTCATATTTATATAGATATTTATTCAGCCATTTTTTACTTTTTAATATTGATCAAAACATATCTATAATGTAAATATTTTTCAAAATGATGACATGGGAATGGTCTTTTTTAAATCAAATTTACAATTTTTCAAAAATTTAAATTGAAACTGAGAGGGAATTATACATTTAATATTTTAATCTAACGATATATATCAAAATATGGTCTGATATGTATGATTTACCATTTATAAATATTCAATGATCATGTATTTATGTTTTATTTCATTAAAATATTAAATCATTTTGAAAATTCTAAAAGAGATTTCTGTGATCTATATTTATTTGTGTTTTTTAATTAATTTTTATTTATTGCTGTATTCGGTATACTCTTGCAATCTGATTATTTTTTGACTAAATATAAAATATTTTTAAAATACATTCAAAATCTTTCCAAAAGTTTGTTGTAATGTGTAATCAACCTAAAAATTATAGAATACTTCTTTAAAATAAAAATATTTGTGATTTTTATACATAATTTTCAACTGTAAAAAACAGTAAAAACGTCAAAATCCAATAAATCCACATCTAAAGATACGAAGTTGCAAAAATTAAGTACTTATACTCAAATAAAAGATAAGAATTGTGTAAATTATCCATAATTACAAATTTTTGTCTAAAATTTTATCTAAATATAAAAAATATTACCTTATTTCAATTCTAATTGTTAATTTTTTATCATGAATAGATAAAAAATTCAACATAAATTTAATATAATATTGATATGTAATACTACGATTTTATAAATAATCTTCTCATTTAATATACACCAAACTAAAGATGCCAGTAAAAACAAAATATATTGTTAAATACGTATATATACACTTAAATAATTGTTAAATCATAATTTAAAGTAATATCGAAAATAAATGTTCAAAATTTTTTTTAAGATTAATATTCACCTATTGATTTTTTTTATTTTTTTAATATGATGCTGATTGCGTTTTTTAGATTGTTTCTAATATCACATGAAACGCAAAATACGTTTTTTATCACAAATAATATAAACAGGCGTCTTTTCTTTTACTTACCAAAATTAAATCCTTCCTATCAGTAGATTATAAATATAAAGTAAATTTATTAAAATAAATTAACATTGAATTATTTTTAGAAAATTTATCAATTTAAATTTATCCGACATATTAAATCTGTTAGATTTCTAATTGTAAAATTTATGAATTTTATTTTCTAAAAAGTGCTATTTTTCAAAATATTAAACTAAAATATTTTGTTTCAAAATAAGCTGAAAAATCCTCAGTTGTAAATTTTACGAAATTTATTTTGTATATAACCCCTTTATTAAGATTAAATGTTGGCTAAAATTAAAGGACGAAATAATTAACTAAAAATAATTTTATTCAAAAACTGTTTTATGCAATACATGTGAAAATAAAATAGAAGATTAAAAAGGCAAAATAATTTAGAATCATTATCGAGTTTTATAAATAATCTCTTTCGTTAAGAAATTGAAAATGTAATGGTGTTTTAAAAAAATTTTACAATTTACATATAATGTATTTATTTAAAAAATTGTAAAGTTTTTAATAAAAATAATTAAGTTTTTTTTAATATTCACAAAAATTAAAGTTACACGAAACACTTTAATATATTATAAGTTTATAAATCTAAATAAAGAGTGAGACTTTATACTATTCAACGATAAAAGAATTATATGGTTTAAAATCTGAATAAAAAATTGATAATAAAAATATAAAAATTAATCTTTGATATAAAATGACAGAATCAATCGAATTTTTACCGAAAACTCAAAGAAGATAGATTACTGAAAATCTCAAAAATATTTCAAATTATGCTTTTAATCTATATTTTATTAAACATGTGTAAAATTACAAATAAAATAATGTATCATGAATCGAATTGTTCATGAATAGAATTTCAATTGGTTTATTTATATCAATATTAATTTGAAATGATTTATGAATTTTTACTAGATTAATTGTATTTATGAACAACATAAAAAGTTTTACTATTAGATTTAAATATATCTAATTGTGAATTTTAAAAACAATTTATTTGTTCAATAAATTGAAAAAACAAAATCATAAGATATTTTCTCATTAAAAAAATGAAGATTTAATTGAACCATTAATATAATAAAATTATCTTTATATGAATTTAATCAAAAGAAACACCTAGAAGTATAATTATGAGTAAAAATCTTAAAACACGGAATTTCTACAATATATTACATATCCATTTTAACATTTTAATCAGAATTATATTATTTTTCATATTTATTATAACATATTTTAATTTATAAAATGATCTTACAAAAAAATGTTTTATATTTTTCAAAATATATTTCGAATTCAATAATAATAGTGTTATTCATGTTTTTGTTACAAATATCAAATATTTAAATATTTCAACAAAATTTTGTCATCTTTAAAAACGAATATATTTTGTCATTTAAAATTGTCAAATTAAAACATTTGAACAACATTTTTCATAAAATTCAATGATTGAAAATATTTTATAAATAATTGTATCTTTGAAGTCTAACATATAGAAACGTATATTCGTAAATTTTAATAATATTTTTGTTTTTTTTGTAAATTTAACAAATCTTAAAAATTGTTGAAGATATAAAAAGTAAAATTTGATTTATGACATTTTATTTTTACATGTTTATTTTGATATAAACGTATATGACCAGATATGCATTAATCGATAAATTTCTGGGATAAATAGCTTAAGAATTTTGTGAAATTTTGAAAAATTAAAAGTAGATTGCCTCAATCTTATTAAGAAGTTATTTTAGTTTCTGATGATCAATTCAGATTTATTACGATTTTTAGCTTTAATGCACATTGATCTGGTGTGTTTTATATACAATTTGTCTGGAATTTAATCACTCGCTTCGGTTTTATTCTTAGAATTTAATAGATAAACCATGTCTATAAAAATATAATACTTTATCGATAGTATTTATAAATATAGTGGATACCGGAGTGTATTTGATTCATTATAATGCGATTTATTCAGTTAAGCCAAACTACAATAAGGAGAAATTTACGTATGATCCATGTTAAAAATCTAGCTTGTAATTCTATTTTCAGTCAAGTTTTGATAATTTCTCAAACAGATGTCTTGAAATTTTCACCCTTTACGTTACAGCGATTATCAAGTTGTACAGTCTTCAATGTTATTTTTATTGTAGCGATTACTCAAATATATCTCTTTATTCTGTTTGGATAGAAACATTGGCAGATAGCTCAGATACACTATGCCTTAACTTATTTTGTAACAAAAAGAATCAAACATCGTCGAAAATAAAAAAAATATTCTTTACTTGTTCTATTATAAATTGGCTACTGTAAGCCTATTTAAACCTACCATAGAGAATTCTGTCACAATCCAGCAAATCTCATACAAATGAAACATTTTTTTAGATAAAAGAGGAAACTCTGAATAAAATTTATGCATTCTACTGTATGAAATATGAACATTAATTGTTCTTAATACACAGCAAGCTATTTCCACAAGAGTTTTTATTAATTTTTTTCCATGTATGCGCGTTTCCTCGAAATTTATCTTTGAACGCTAATAAAATCCATGTTTTTATGCAATTATATGCACTCGTTTAAAACACTTCTATACACTTGTGTACACGTAAGAATATTTTTTATATTAATTTTGAAAATATAGCTGTAACTTTTTACAAACCATATGTTTTAATACTATTTTTTATTGATAAGCATTTAAATCAGGTTCTTTGCTTTGCTTTGACACAAAATTTTCGCCGATAATTTCCCTTATTTATTCCTCTATCCGTTTGATATACCTATTTCTTTTAAAGTCTTCGTTACACCCATATTCTAAATTAATTACTACACCTTAAATTATTCTCACGTTTC
This sequence comes from Neodontobutis hainanensis, assembly GCA_024349245.1. Lineage (NCBI taxonomy): Eukaryota > Metazoa > Chordata > Actinopteri > Gobiiformes > Odontobutidae > Neodontobutis > Neodontobutis hainanensis. Next base: position 38,246 of record JALDNG010000387.1, on the reverse strand, counting down.
CTTATCTTTGTCTAATGCTTGAATAAATTTTTTTGATTTCCTAATCAATTTAAGGCATTTGCAATTGATCGATAATTCATATTTATATATTTTTGCTTTTATTCTAAATAAACTTACTCAGAAAATTACTTTTATTGATCAAATAAACAATACATTTCTTCTAATATACAACCTAAAATTATTCCTAATATATAATTTTATTATAAATTCAGAAATAGAAAAGTCTTTTTATTAGTTTCTCAAATAAAAACTGTGTTTGAAAACAGCATTTAGAGAAATACAATGTTTAGTATATTTATACATACGATCTGAAACAAAATATTATTATAGTATCGAGGCTTATATTACTGAAATCATTTGTCAATAAAAAAAGATGTGATTATATTGATTAAAATAATAAATCATCCTTTTTTCTTGTAAAAAAGAAAATAAAGTCAAATAGAATTTTTTTAACTTTGATGTGTATGATAAAAATAAATTTTAATTTTTCACATAGTTTTTGTGAAGTTTCAAAACAATATTCATGAATTTGTAAGAAAAAATTTTCCATTTTTTTATATTTTATGACATATTGTTCCATATATTTTTATGCCAAAATTATATTTTACATAATTGATTCTTTTATTTAATTTCTTATCGTTTTTAAAGATAATTAGAACAATATATTTGATCAAATTTTTTGAAGAGGGTTATGTTAAATTATCTCAGAAGACAAAATAATTAATTTTTTTATGTAATTTTAAGAATACATATTACGAATTTTAATGTGGAGAAAAAATATTTTCAATAACCAAAATTACTAAAATATTTTCAAAACATACCAACATTAAAAATAAGTAATTATATCAACAATTTTAAAAATAATTGAATTAACCAGTTTTAATATTTATATAATTTTGTCAATCCTATATGTATTTGGGAAAAAATATGAATTAGATTCAAAAACGGTGATATGTAAAAATAATTTGATATATGATATCTATTGAAAAGCTATTTTTACCTTATATTTATATATAACAGCATAGTTTATTCTTAATATCAATTTTAATTCTATTTAAAAATAAATTTATCCGCGAATGACAATTATTATATTAGAAATTTTCACTTACGATTTCCACATTTTTATGCTTAACTATTCAAACCAGTTCTTTCAGCTGCTACTATTAATGAAATATTAAAACTTTTAAAAAGCTGAGATGAAAGAAAACCGCCATTATCGTGTTTTAATTCTATCGTTGTTTGATATACTCAAAATAGAACAGAACACACTTCAGATATAATGTTTATAAATTTTTATATTAATTTGGCTCAAAAAATATGATTAATATTCTGTATCTAATATATTTCTCTCGTAAACTTTACTTTCTAGCATTATTATTCATTCTTTGAGGAAAAATATTTTGACTTATTAGTTGAATTTAATTAAAAAAACACTTATGATGACTTTCAAAATTAAAAAAATAAAAATTTATCGTTGATAATGCAGGTTATTGTTATATATACATCAATAAACCTTTATGATACACACAATATAGAGTTTGTCTCTTCTAGATATTGATGGAAAAGGCCAGTGGTAGCAGAATATTCCTTATTTAAATATATAAAAATTTGTTATTGTCTTAGAAAAAGTGAATATTATTCTTCCCAGAATAACCTTCGCAGAGATTATCTTCTTATTATTATTTCATTTTCAACATCATTAAAATATATATATTTATTTTATCTTGTTAAATATAAAAATCTAAGTTTATCGTTCAATTATTTTATTTCGATACAATGTTTGATTTTTTGAGTTTTTTTATTCAAGATGTGACTTTTTACAAAATATTTGTGTATAATTATCATGTATTTTGAACAAAATAGATTTATTCACAACTATAATCAAATATTTTTCAAAGTTTTAATTTATTACTTTCAAGCAATTTTTATTTTAGTATTCATATAATTTTTATTATTGGAAGCTAAACTTCAATCGAACGAATGCATTGAAACAACGGTTTCACTTGGTGTAAGAAGCAAATGAAAGTTCTAAACGACTTAATTACCAGTATTAAACACTTTTCTAACAAATAAATTTCCTTGACATTGGTAGATGTAAAAAGCTGAACAGCTAAACTAGAATTCATGGATTTGCTTAAGAGCTCATATTTAAACTATCTTTGAATGAATCTAAAAATAATTTTAACCTAACTAGTCTAATCTTAGAAAAATTGTTACGACATTAGATATGTTTTTAAAATGATTCAAAAAGTACAGTCAACTCATTAATTTGATGAATAAAATAAATGTAAATTAATTCATAAGATAAAAATAAATCAAAATTAAATTTAATATGATATTGATTTCAAATTTTACCATAGAAATTAAAAATATCACACAATGAAAAATAAAAGATAGGCTAACTTATTGAACAAACAGATTTAGTTGACTCTTACGGTTAATTGAATGATTATTATTAAGTTTAGATATCATAATTTGATAAATTTTAATTTATTAATTTAATTTTTACTCTCAAAGATTTATTTTGTTGATCACATGAAACAATATTTCAATATTTTTTTAAAAACACATTTAAAATAAATCATTGAAAACATCAAACTTTCCAAAAATATTTTTTCATATTTATAGTCGCAGGAATAACAACTTTAGATTTCTTAAACTGAAACGATAAATAAATCCAATTATTAGACATAAGATAATAATTATTATTTATAAAAATTTTAGGAATTGAAAAATTAGAAACAAGTCATTAAGCTTCGATCCTCGTATAAGTATATTTGTTTCTTTTTATAAATCACAAAATGAAATTATATTTTTGTTTAACTTATAATGTTTTACTTCTTTTTTAACATACTAATGTTTCATAAATTGAGATGCATTAAGCTTAACAAAGTTTCTAATGTGAATAAATAAGATAAATTTATTTTAAAATATTGTAAATTTAATTTTGAAGATATTTAAAAATATGGTTTATTTATGAAATTAAATTAGAATTATTAAATGCAGCTGATGTATTTAACATTTTGAAAGATTTTTTAAATTATACTCAATAAAATAATTAGAAGAAATATATATCCAAACAATCAATTAGAAATGATCACACAAGAAATATTGATTTGATGTAATTTATTAATTCTCATTTCTCCTTAAAATTTTAAATTCATCAATCCTTTCATGATCTATCAACTTATGTCAAAAAATATGTACATTTAAGAATTTTTACATGAGTTAATTAAATATCTATTTTTATATCATTAAACGTAAAACTTTATTGTTGAAATATATAAAATCGAACAAATAATGCAAAAATTTTATCGTTTAAAGTATGTAAAATAAACAAAATATTAAAATACTACCGAGTAAAGTAAAAAGATATTTATCAAACATTTTTTATTTTAAATTTTATGTGTAACCATCAAATTTAAAAATTTTAAGCATAGATATAATGATATTTTTTAAGTTGTTCGATTGATGTAATAATTAGACACTGAAAAGTAATATTTGAGGAAATTCATCGAAAATTATTGATTTAAAAATATATAAAAAAAAGGTCGATTATTCAAATGTTTCAATGATTATTCAAAGCAATATCCTTCTTGTAGTTGATAATTCATGTTTAAAAGTGACTATGATTTAATTTTAAAACTTTTTGCGAGTAAGCTTGAATAAATATTTATGTTTAAACATAATAGTCAAATGAGCTTTTGAAAATAAGATGATTTATTATCTCCTTGCCAATAACTCCAAAATTTGTGAGAGTTGAGTTTTCATCAAAATCATACTATAATCATATTATTTTTATTAAAATATTTAGAAATCTTTCATAAAATTAAAAATTATAGACACTATTTTATCAAACATAGAAAAAAACTTATGTATTTAAATTTAAAATGTTTATAGATACAGAAGAATGCTAGAATTAGCTTTATTGATTTTGCTCTGAAGCTTGACACGCTTCTAAAAGCATATTAACAAGGAAATTTTCTTGAATCTTTTTTTCCTATATATTTTTACTAGAAATAACGATTTTTAAGAATAAATATTTACGATGTAAATTCATTCTGCATTTTTGTATTTACTATTTTATTTATTGAACTTATTTGTAGCATCAACATTTTTAAAATAGAGTGAATGCAAAATCCAGTTTAATACATCATTATTGAACAATCGATTGTTAATCAGATGAAAATATAGATATTAAAATACATTATCACACTTAAGTTAAATTTTTTACACAAACATGATAATGTCAAAATAAAATGCATCAAATTTTTTGTCGATGGTCAGTAGTATTAGTCAAAAACTCATTAAGATTTAAATTCCTATGATAATCAAAATTAATCTAAATTCAAACTTATTAAGAAATAGACGAATAATTAAGATGATAAAAATTCTTAATAAAAAAAAGGTTCTACGATAGAATGGAAAATAAAAATTGAAATATCATTTTATGATTGCGTTAGATGGCTAGATTATTTTTATATTATATTAACAGCTTGAAATTAATTTTAAAGAGTTTTATATAAATATATTACATTACCAAGAATAAAAAAAATTTTATTTCAATATTTTAGAAACATAATAATATTTATATATTTATTTTAATAATATTATTGAGATCGAAAATATTTTCATGATATTTTAAAATTATTTGATATAAAATAATCACAAATAATAATTTTATGAAGCGTTGGATGAAGTAAATCTTTCGAAGCTTCATTAAAATAATATACATACAGATAAAAAATCTCGCAACATGCCTTGTTGCACTTTACGCCTTTATAAGTGTATACTCAAGTAATATAGTAGTATGAGACTTCCAATCTATTATATCTTCAATATCTCCTCAAACATTGATCGCAATATGATTTTTTTCTTATGGTTAGTTTGACAAATATTTTTAATGCTATATTAATGATAATTTAAAATTGAATTTGTCTCTAAATTATTTTCATCAGTATTTAAATTATTGATGATTCTTAAAAAATAATTAAAGATAATATTAGTATTTAAATATATGCCGTATTATTAAAATATATTGAAATAAATAATACCATTATCAAAATAATAAAAAATATCAAATATTCTTTCGAATAACAATTAATATCATTTATAAAAGGGTTATACGATAATTTATATATGATTATAAATTGATTGAGATTATTTCTTTGATGTATTTAGTTTCATGGTACAATACAAATAAAAATTTTTATAAAATAAATTTATTTGGATTAACATAAAAACTAACTGATACATAAATGATAATAAAACAATATAATTAATAATTAATTGATTTTTAAGACTGGATAAAAATAATTTGTTTTGTTATCATACGAAAATAAAGTTAAAATTAGTCAAAGTTAATAAATATATCACAGATTCACATGTAGAAAATTGATGATTTTTAGATCGTCGAATTATTTGATAAAGTTGTGTTTATTATGTTATTTAAAGAAATCAAGATTTTAACTGAAAACTTAAATGGAATCAAAAATGCTTAAACATTAAAGACGTAGGTACCCTTAAGTTGAATCAATGTTACTGTTAGATTTTTTTAGTTGTTAACACAATGCTTTAGAACCTGTTTTTAATGTTAAATAATTAAACATGAATATTATTTTTGTGCATTCTTTAATCTTGTTGAATAAATTTTCTGATGTAATAAACAATTTATCTGAAAAAATTAATAATAAAGTTAGACGTTACATCCAAACAAATAGCTTATTTCCAACATAGTTTTTGAACTATCTACTTAGAGAGGTGGAGGTCTTGTGTAAGCGAGTGTCCAATGTAAACAAAAAATAGATTACACAGTATATTTTATGAAGAGATTTACCATCGCTATAGTATGACCCTCAGTAAGTCCACACCCTCATTTAAAACTGTTTTCTAAAACGTAGACATTCGAAATTTGTCTTATCTTTTTTTGACAAAACGATAAAATAATTTTTAGGCCGAAAAATATACTTTAAATTAAAATATAAAGAATTTTTATTTATAACTATTATTCAATTTTTTAAATATTATGATTTTTGATGTTTTATTTGATTGATATAAAATGTATATGATATGAAATTTTCTCAAATTAAAGAAAGTAAAAATTAATACAATAAAATTAAGAATTTATCTGTATTTTTTTCTGTCTTATGATCATGTAAGAATAAACCAAACACAAACTTTGAAATTTGATAAACAAAACCGATCAAATCTAATTTAATTACATTTTTATCTTATGAACAAATATGTTGTTCAATGAAAACAAAAATTACTTTAAAATTTTATAAAATCTATTAGTTAATACATTTAGGATTTATTTAAATGTTAAAATTCGTAGAAGGTGGATATCATAGTTTATTATCTCCAATCATAAAATTTTTGTGTATGCATATTTCATTTCAGGTAAATTTAACAATTTGACATTATTTACTTTAAATCGTATTCATGACCAGTTTATAATAAAAATATTTTTTTGTTTTATATAAATGTATATTATCGGTGAATTTATTGAATTTATTTAGATTTTATAAAATAAATTATAATTTCATATATAATTCACAAATATTAAATCATTTTTTCATGATTCTAATTGTATGTTGTAATATAGCTTTTGATACTTAAAGTTTATGTCTACTCAGATTTAGGATTTTCTGTGAAATCATAAAAAGTGATTTTTATAGAATTTAAATGTCTGTAAAAATTCTAAAAAATTTTTATCATTGCTAACAATATTCCACTCGAAAGACAGAACGTATAAATAAATTTGATATTTTTTTCTGATATCCAAAACAGATTTCAAATTAAATTTTATCATTTATATTATTTTTGAATTAGTCTGGTAAATATGAAAAAATTAAAATAATAGAACAATAAATTTGTTTTATATGAATCCAGAAATATTTTTTGAGTGATATTATTAACTGAGGGTATTCATAATAAAATATGACAAAATAATTATGTTAAGTGCGTTTCGATATTTATAAAACTATACCCTAACTTTTGTTAATAATGTTATATGTATGTATTTCAAAGATCCACAGAGATCAGTTAAACAACATTGTAATGGTAGAGCATAATCTTGAAGATAATTAAGTATATCATTATTTTCAAAATGATAAATTTAATCAAAATAACAATATATTTTGTTTTTAAAGCACGTAAGTTAAAATCAACATTTATACATAATTTAAATTTAATCGTGAGCTAACATCTCAGAGTACAAGAGGTTTTCGTATTTCTAAAACTAAATCTCATCTTTTTCAAAGTCGGGTATAAGTAAGAACCAAATAATCTGAATGTCAATACCTTTCAAATTAATACTGCAAAGATAAATTATCCTCATTATGGAGAAGAGGGTGAGAGATCGGCATAACACGACAACAACTATTTTGAACAGAAATGGGTGCTAAAAGACAGAAAATCACTTAACTGTTTAGTCTAGTAAGCAGTGCTTTCAAAATGGAGTATTTAGAAATAGAATTTTTATTTAGATGCCAAGATTCGTTTAACCTATTTCCCACAGAAAATCACTTTCAAATTTGAGGAAAATCTAACACATATTAATCGATATTTGTTCTTTGTTACTATTCACTTAGAATTCAGAAAGAGAAAGAAAAAATATTTTAAGACGACAATAAGTTTTTTTATTTAATTCCTGCGAACCATAAAATATTAATCAATGAATGATATTAAATCCTAACTTTGACTTAAAAGTTCCATAAATTAAAAAAAAAATTTTATTTTTATAAATTTATCGTTTTTTATTTATTAACGCTAATGTAAAACAAATTGGTCAAGGTTTAGACATAACTCAGGATATCAATTTTATTCAAAAATCATAAATCTATGAATAATATTTCATAAAAATAAAGGATTAAAGATTTTAAATCAAAGAATTTTGATATTTTTACAGGTTGTAATTCGATTACACCTTCCATGAGAGTTTAATATAATCATGGAATATTTTTTTACGTTTTTAAAAATTCGTTTATATTTTTATTCACTTCCGCTCTCTATTATACAAATATTTTCTGTCATGGTTAATTTTGAAATTTATAGGATGTGTCAAAATATAATAAAAATATTTTTCCTTTGAGATATGTACATAAATAAATAAATGATTTAAATTAAAATTGTTTATATTAAGTTGAGATTTTAAAACCTATAATGTTTATCATAATTTAATCGAACAATATCGTGTCACCGTTATTTTATATATCATAAAGTTTATAGATAATGTGACTATTTATAAAATTGGCAAATTTATCACTTAGATTTATGAATTATTCAAATTTTTTAAATAATATTTAACGAGACTCACAAAAAATGTATGTTTCTCTTAAATCTATTATTTTTCAAGATTGAGAGCATTTCAACTTCTCATATATTTTGCTAAGAAATTTATTGTGTTACTCATAATAATTTGGAATTATTTAACGATATTACATGACCCATTAGTAGTTATTCTACTCAAAATTATCTTCAAGTTACATGAAATAAAGAGGGTGGCAATGAATTCAAATAAAATGAATATCATCTTTTTTCTTTGTAATCTAAAGTTTATTAATTTATTTAGAGCGGTATTAGAAAAAAACATTCAAAATATATTTTCTATCAATTGAGATTAAACGAGATGCCCATATGACAAATGGAAAATACAAAACTGAAAATATCTATATGTTTTGAAGAAGAATTAACTTAAACATTCATAGGAAATTTTCGAATCATTATATATTTTAGTTCATTATGACAACTCTCAAGAGACCTATTGTAAATAATTTACTTCATCGAATTTTCAAGTAGTTTTAATTTATAAAAATTTGATTCCGGATTGTAAATGGTGAAAAAGATAAAAAAAAACTCAATTTTTACAAAAAAATCAAAAAAACTTTCTAATATTAAATAAACTTGATTTTTACTCTTCAATTCATGAAAATATTTATTTATCAACATAAAATTAAATGATTTTAAATTTATTTTTATTTCTATTGACTATATTTTTGTGGTGTACAACTAAAAAATATGTACATTATAAAAATTAATAAATATAGGCTTCAAATGAAATAATCAAAAATTGAAAATACTTTTGTGGTTTAAAAAAAATACTCACATCATTTGATTCACAAAATAAGTCATAAAATAATGTTTCATTTGCTATCAATTTCAAAAATGTTTCTTATGTTTCAAGAAACGGTACTGCGATCAAAACTGCAATTAATTTTTTATCTTTTGGCCATATTAAATTTTCTCATTATATATCTTCAAATGTTCCACATTATTCAAAAATATTTTTTTTGAGTGCGAGCTTCCTGCTTTTGTACGAAACAGTAAAAATGGCATCACAAACCTTATAATATAATATTTAAACGTGTCCTGATTTATACATCACATGCGGTGTAAATTATGAAACAAAAAAAATATATTTCATGAATAATATGGATATTTAAGGGATTATATTATTCACAATCGATCAACATATTTTCAATATGAGAAACAAGAATGTGACAAAAAACATAATTTGATGATATATGCAAGAAAAAAATGAGTAATTTCATATCTAATCTCTTAAAAGTACAATGAAAGAAAGTAAAAAAAATCGACATAAAAGGTCTGACTAAAAACAAATAAAATTTTTGAAGACGATCTAGAAAATAACAACTAAAATCAAGAATAATAGGCGATAGAGACGGTATTCTGATTCTATTTAAAAATTCTTTGCTCTGTCTGGGTAAATTAAGTTTCTTATAATTTGAGTATTCAAATTCACAACAATTTTAACAATTATGCATAACATTCAGGCAATGTTTTTTGAAATTATTATATGATAACTTTTCTTTTTATTCATAAATATTACATCTGCCAATTTTATCAAAGTCCCCTTTTACTTTATCCCTGAAATAATGGTTTGAAAAACTGGATAATCATTTCTTTAATATACAATAAATAAATTAAAATGTCAATAATAATTCATATATTATTATTAATCACCAGAAAAACTAGATATATAATTTTTTACAATATTCGTTACCAAAAAATACATTTTACTATGCATCGAAGATCAATATTACTTTATATCAGGAAAATATGAGAGACAAATTAAAACAAAATTGGTAAATAATTACTTGAATAAAAGATATAGCAACATTTATTAACAATTAAATTCAACTATCCACGTTCAATGATAAACTTATTGAGCAAAGGTAATTTCAGATTTCATTAAAATGGTTGAGTTTTTATTCAAATTAGAATATTATGTTTTCACTCACTAAAAATACTTTTTATGAGAGAATCAACGATTCTCCAAATTTCATAAAATAAATTATCAGTTTTAAAGTTTATCTAGAATATTTATCACCCTGTAGACAAATAGAATGTGAGATATTGTTTAAAAAATATTTTCGAATATCTTGCTGAAATACATCACTATCTTTGAATTAAAATTTAAAATAAAAATAAAATAGAATTGTCAACTTATATGATTTCGTATCAAATTTATAATGCAGAGAATCAAAATAACACAGCATGAAAATATAATATTCATGATTTTTATAATTCTAGAAACTTCATAAATTTGTGTTACTAACAAACGTTTTCCAAAAAATAAAATATAATATTTGAAAGATAAAATAAAAAAATATAAATCACTTCAAATCTAATGTACAATTAGAAATCGATAAATATTGTTTAGTAAATGTATATTATCAAAATTACAAAACGGATAAACGCAGGGCGTGCGTTTTCATAATTTTACGAGCTGAAGCATGCATGAAATAATACCTTTCATACAAAGTTTAGAGTCAAAAAATTTTGTAAGTATACTAGAAGTTACAAATGAACAGATTTAATCTTAGAATGAGACATATGTTCTGTTTATATTGACATTAAAACTATAAATTCAGGTTCAGTAAATGAATGCACAGAAATAAAAATTTTGGACCTTGAAAAGATAAGCATGAATAATATGTTTTTTAGCATTCGTAAACAAACATTTTAAGTTTTATCTTCAATAATAAATGTTTTTATGAATTTAAGAGTCAATTTTATATTTATCAATAGCCGAATTAAACCTAAGTAGGCCAGATTTCATCGTACATAAATGTTAGTTTTATTCAAACATTTATGAAATCAGAAAAATTACAAATAAACCATGCTTTGAATTTAAAAATTTAACTCCATTTTTTATTAAAATAAAACTCAGAAAAATTGAATATGATATTATTTTTAATCTCAATATTGTCCAAATATACCATTTATAAGATATTACGAAGAATATTTTTTATAACTACCTCATTATGTCACAACATTATTTAATTCCAGTCTTATCCATTACTTTATTGAAATCTTTATTTATTGTATAGCCTAAACCTATTTATGAAAGTTGAAAAGAAAAAATAAATTTTCACATTCTCACATTTTCAAGAATACTTGTAGTGTGAAATAAAATAGTTTATTTCAATTCATCATTCAGTATATCACAAATACCTTTGCATTTTTTAAAACAAACGGTTCTATACGTAATAATGCGCATTTTGTCAACATTTTTTCGTTATCATTTTTGTATTTTAAAATACACGTTTGCATGTGTGGTATAAAACCGGCGTTAAAATCAAGAATTCTATCTACCTCAGATTTTAGTGTTGGATTTACGTGTATATTATATTTCTTTGTTATCTCTGAACAAAATATTTTTTATGGGAACTAAAGGTTGAAAAAAAGTATTCTATATTCTTATATCAAACTATTAATTGGTTTTTATGTTATATCATCCTCAATAGTTTATAGCAATCTTATCAATGTATTTATAAACATAAGATCGAAGACTTTAATTAATAGTTCTTTTAAAACTAGACGTTTTTTTGAGCGTTATATTCTTCTTCATAACTGTTTAAAGGTAACGTAGGCACGGATATTCTAACTTTCTTTAATCAGGATATATTTCTGAATGAGCCTCTTTGACAAATTCATTCACAACACTTGAGTGTGTCTGTTTCATATCTTCAGTTCAATATTCGGATGATATTTAAAATTTCTAAGTGTGGTTTTCATAAAATTAACCAGAATATTGTGTTTCTTTTAAAGATTCCTTAGATATTTCAGATAAATGTACTCTTCTTTCACTTTTAAAATTTTTAGGAATTTTAACATCTGCTTAGTTTTGAGTGTAGTCAAACTAATAATATTGTAAAAATGATTGAGGATAACTTTTTGGAAAAGAAGAGTTTTGAAAACGCAAATTATTATAACCTTTGGTGAATTTTATACGTAGTCTTAAAGAATAAAACATTAAATATATTTACACTGTTTAAGTCAACAGAGTGATTTCACTGATGAGTAATTTAAGGTAAACTCATGAAAAAACAAAATGAAGATATATTCTTTGGAAATCTAAGAAACAAGAATTAATATTGACATATATATGTCACTGTAAAAGAAAAGCGTGAGTTAAAATTTAAGAATTTCAAGAAAATTATATATCATCGTAAGATTTAAGCGACAAATGCTCATGAGATTATAAAATAAAATTCTATGATTTAAAGTTCACAATTAATCTAAGTGTTATCTAATGATATAAGTCAGCCATGAAAATAATTAAAAAGAGCCATTATTAGGTTATATCAAAATATAAATTCTTCAGGCTTCAGTGAGATATTAATAAAAAAATATATATGCTTATCTGTTTGGTAATAATTTCCCTGATTTTGACATTTTTTAAAATTACCGACCATTCTTTGTATCTCAATAACATATTTTAATTTGTATTCTAATGTTAAGAATAAGCTAGAATAACGACTAAATCATCTATGATACTTATTTTTAAATTTATCCAAAAAAATCATGTTTATTTTTTTTGGCAGATACATTGATTTATCTTTTAATCGAATGTTTTAGGATGCTAATTTCTCTAAAATCTAATTTAAAAATATAACTAGATTTATCTTAACACTTTATATCAAACAGATTAATAAAATTGTCTTTTCAACGTTTCATCCTTATGACGCATAGAAAATATATTTTACTTTTTAATTTCAACAGACATTAAAATCCTTTGAAATTATACAATATTTAATTATTTATATGATAAAAATAACTGTATTTTAACTTAAATATATATTATTTCTGGTTTTACACAATTGATCAGTGGTGATAATTCTTTATCATGTGGTTTAATTTAGTCTGACGCGTTTTTGAAATTTATTAATAATGATGATATTTTTTACATACTATTTAAACAAAGTTATCTCTCTGATATTATGCAAAATTTTTTTAATTTGAAAACAGATAATTTAAACGTCATCAAAAGAGACTGAATTTAACGAATCATAACTAAAATATACTTGTTAAGAACTTCCTCAACAAGTATTAAAATTATCTAACTCTCATTAATAACATATACTAATTCATATTTATGTTAAAGATGTCAAAAATAGCATGTATTTTGATTATATTCCCATTTAAGCAATTATTCAATACGAAGTCTACATCAGCACTTAAATTTATACTCTAGTAGATGTATTTGTGTTTGTTTCGTTAAAGGCTCATTTTTATAACATCATTTAGGATATCTATCTGTTTTAAATTTTACTAGAATTCTAAATGATCATAATAGTATTCAACCATAAAATAAGATTGGTTTGATGTTATTAATTTATGCTATTTTTATGATGATTAATGTTCAAATGATCATTTGTTTAAAACATAAACTGACAACAGTTTGCTAACTAATATATTAGCAGTCCTTATATATTTCATAAATGTTGTTCAGATAATTTATCTTTGTGAAATTTCAAACTCATTTTCATGTATATCAATATTGTTAACAAATTTAGTTATATTAACTAATGTTGTAAGCACACTGAAATGTTTCATCGATTTCATATAGGCAACATAATTTTAAATTTTAAACTTTATTATTTTACGTATTTGAATTTCTTTAAGAATTAAAACACATTTATACTTATCATATCACTGGAAAGACTTAATAATCTAATATTTTTTGAATACGGGAATGACCTTAAGAAATTTATTTTTCTTAATTATTTGTTTTGGGAGGAGATTACCTAAAAGAGTTTGACATGTAATATTATATAAATTATTTTTCGAGTAAAATTCAGATATAAACTAGCTGAAAATAGTGTTTGAATTTATAAATTGAGTTAAATAAAGAGAATAGATTAAACGTATATATCTATCTATTCTGAGCAGAAAAATTTTTAAAAACAATAGTCTCATTAAAACAAGAATATCCGTGCAATTATTGATATTTTTAATTATATAGATGACATTGTAAGAATTAAGTCGAAAAGTTTGACACTGAGTATATGTCATATAAAATAAGGAGTATCAAAACTTTACATTCATTTACAGATATAAAATTACGTCTGCTTTGAAATAGAAACGACTTTTACTGTCTTATTTGAAATAATGTCCAAAAATATGAAAAGAACTTAAGATTCCCATTTTTTTATTTAAAACATGAAATCAATGTTACCAAATAATGCTACCTGTTATGCGTAATTACGAAAGTAAATTTTTATATCGCTGCCTTTTCTGTTCATCTTGGTCTGTTATCACATATTCCGGACCACAAATATTTGATGATACCATTTTATTCAACCACAATTTATAAAAGAACTGTTTGTCAAAAATAGAATTCAATACGTTTTTTACTCTTTTTAGAGTTCAATTTTAAATTGTATTTTTCTAATCGTTATCAGATAGCTGATAAGACAGTTTTTCAGCATCACCATTCCTCATGTCTGGTATATAGTTTACAAAATTTTTTTTTATGTAAAACACAGTTAATTAATCCAATATATAACTGTTTTTGGTGAGATGCTTAACGTATATTTTAATAAATTCATCCACATTTTAACCTTGTATGTACAATTCGTAATTACCATGTTGTGGCGAAAATTAAAATGCTATTTTTAATCACAGATTACTTAATATTATTGAATAATACACGCATGAAATTAAAATTAACAGGAACTCAGATTATTTTCAAAGGAAATTTAGCTCATTCTTCCAAATTTCCAATTAGATTTGCCTGTTTCGTCAAGTACTTGTTTATTAGTATCGTTACACCTCAAAATCTACTTTATTTTAGTTTTAGTTTCAAATCATTCAAGTAGGCTAATTATTTCCTCTTGATTTTGTCTTAATATCTATGAATATAAAAGAGATATAAATAAATCATAGTTTTAGTAATTTAGCATTTTTACACACCATTGTAACTGTTCAGTAATCTTTTAAACCTATGCAATTACTAGATAAGGTGCAGTAGAAATTTTTTTTAACAGATAAGAGTTAACAATGGAATGAAGTTTTCATTTTCATACTACAAAAATATTTTTAAATTTAAATTATATTTTTAAAATTAAATTGAATTTTGCATTTTTAAATTGTTCCATAACATTTAAGAATTTCAAAACAAAATGTGTATTTTATCATTTGTTATTCGATAATCATCATTTCTTATCAAAAAAGAGACAGTTAAACCCTTAAAAACGTCATTAATACTTCCTTAATCAAAAGAATTTGAAGCATAGCAATTTTAACGCTACAACTTTAGTCGCATTTTACGATGTCTCATTTAATCATTTACACACATCATCTATCTTTAAAGTCAACAATTTTACGAAAGATATCTTAGAGGTTAAAAACCCAATATTGTTTACTTATTGATTATTATGTATATATATCATTGAACAAGGGCGATCTTAAAAAGACATTACACGAAATGTAAGGCTATCCTTATGATAAATGGAAAAATTGAGAGGAATAAACTCGATTTTTCAACGTGATTAGAGTGATGAAATAAAGTAATGCGTCTGAACTGAAAATACCAGAAGATGAGTTTCTTTAAAAATACTTAAAATTAAAAATATTTTAATGTAGAGTGGATAGTTTTGCCTCATATACGGTTATTAGAAAGGTAAGACATATTAAAATTGATTTTCATGTTGAATTAAAATAAAAAAAATTTTTAATTTACCATCTGTTTATAAAATAATCATTTTCAGTTTTTTGTTTGTATTATAAATTGTCTTTTTTAAAATATCCATAAGTCTTGTAATAATTTATTTTGCCTTTTGATATACCATACTTATTATTTTGTGAAAATATTAAGTAATACCCATCGTTAGATAGTTCTTAGTCAAAATAGTGTTCATAAATGAAAATTTTGGAAATTATGTTCTGATTTAGCTTTCTGAAATGTTCAAAACTATTGATTGAAGTAAATTTTTTCACCTTGATAATTTACTTAGTTGTTGCATGTGAGGAATAATTCGAATGTTGAGATTTAATGAAAATTATGATCTCTTTAGGTTTATAAGAATTTATATTTTTAGAATATAATCTTATGAGTGAAGATCATTAGTTTTTGTTAAAATGATTTGAGTCTGCAACATTTAATTTTAAAAATTTTAAGTAATCTTAAAGGTATGATGTTCAAAAAATCCTTTGTAAATATGATCAAATATTTTCAATTTAATTCAATTCGTTAATAATAATTTAAAGCTGTTTAAGTAGCAAATGTCATCAAAAACAACATTATGTACAATTGACGTTTAATTAGATACATATATATATATGACATTTAACTTTATGAAAGTTTTTAAAAGGTTAATCTATGATAGTATAATCGTTTATAACCTATATTATTGATGTAATTTTTTTTCATATCTAACTTTATGAAGTTTAAATAAGTTTTTTCTTTTCAAATAACATCTAATACAGCATATTGTTAAGAAAAATACAAATACATCGAAACACAAAATTTTAATGTTATTATGTTATTTATATACCCGATTTTATCAAGCATATAATTCAGAGAACAAGGATAATTTAATGGTCATGATCATTTCTCAAAGTACACAGAATTTTTCGTGTTTTTAGATAATACTTAATTCATTTGACCACTTATGTCAAATTTTTAACTTTATTTATTGTTTAATCTAGATTTATCATATCTTTAATTGGTTTATTTATTATCTTTTCTAATTTAAAATTAATCGAATTCATACATATATTTATGAACAGCCACACTAAATTTTTATGAAAATTATTTATATTTAGAAAAATTAGGTATCAATTATTAAATCTAAAATAAAATGCTGTCAAACTAGCCAAAATTGATAAATATTGAAGAAATGACGTTTTATTTCTTTATAAACTTATTAAAATTGATAGATATTTTTTACATGCATTTAAAACTATTTTAACATGAATTTTAAAATATAAATTAAATTTTTAAAAATGCATGGGAATCTGTTTGAATATAAAACATACAAAATACACATTAAAAATTTCGAATAACATAAATATTAACATTGGAAGTTTATTATCAAGGTGTTCTGAATTTTCTCGTTTTGATTCAATGAAAATTAAAAATAAAAATGTGTTTATTATTAGTACTGTGTCATTTTATAATCATTATTTATTTAAATCTGCGATATTTACACAAACCTTATTGCATAAAATAAATAAATAAAATTCTTATGTAAAAATATTATTTATTTAAATTTCGAAAAAGAATTACTTGTAAAAACACATTATTGTCAATTTTTCAGTGTTTTCTCAACATTTATAATTATAATATCTTGCAGTTTTTATAAATTTAATTCATCAATTACATTCATGTATGTATATTATAACTTGATGCAAGTAATTTATATACTTTCACCATTTTAAAATCCATGATGCTATGTGTATACTTTGTTAAATGCTACCAATTAGAAATAATATTCATTTTAGTCTGTGAAATTTCGTATGTTTCATTTATCAGGAAATTTAGACATGCAAAACATATCTTATAGAGTCAAACAATAATGTCGTTAATTCTATTTTTAAAACTTTAGCTTAAAAAGATAAAAACTGCTTGATATAATATGGCAAATTAAATTTGGAATCAAATTGAATGTAAATTTATTTATTGTAAACTTTAATAAAAAATATAATAAAACAAATTATGATCATAAACAAACAAAGCCTTGATTTTTCGGTAAGAGTAAATTAAATATATGTTGATTTAAACGTATATACTTCTTCAAAGTGTAACTTTACATTTTTATTTTTTTCAAAAAGGGTTAAATATACCACGATCTATCAAGACAAAGTCCATAGATCAAAATATACTTTAAAAATTCTGAATAATATGTATTAGATTTATTTTAATATCTTCTCATATCAGAAAAGATCTTTATTTAACAAACATTTTACATCTTATAATTAATTTCACTTTTCGTTTGTATTAAGATTTACATTCATTAAACATCTAAAAATATAGCTTCGTTTGTTGTTACTGATATGTTTGTACTTTATTCAGTATATTTTTGGTTTATATTCTCTTTTAAAATAATTAAAGTTAATTTATCACAATATTTATATTGAATCAACACTTAAATTTTCTTTTCATTCACAAAATTATTCATTATTATGTTTAAATTGATTTTTCAATGGTTAATAATTCAAATTATAGCATAGAATCATCAAAGAGTATGTAAAAAAATCTTACCATCTTTCAAAGGTTTTAGTTTTACAATTTAAAGCAAAAAATCAACATGTATTTAATTTTTCTTAAACTGACCAAAAGTTATTTAAACAATAAAATATGAGATAACTCTTTAGTATTTATTTCTGAAAAGTATTTTTACAAATATATTTTCATCAGTTTGCAAATTCAAATAAAAATTACTAAGTTATAATGATTTTTTAAATCATGATTTATAATATGAAAATAAAATAATTTGAATAAATATTTTCATTTCATCTGTAATTTCATAAAGAATTAAACTAACAAATAAATATTTCAATCTGATGAATAAATTTAACATAATATTTGATCTTATTTTAAAATAAAGCTGTTTATAAACTTATTTAATCTTAAGTGTTAATGTCAAATTCGAAATATTCATACCTATCATTTTAAGATACATTCAAACCTGATAATCATGTGTTTAATTTTATATATCAAGATAAATAAAGAAAAATATCAATTAATGTATTTTATAAGATAAATGTTCGAAGCTTCTTTCCAAAAACTTATGAGCAATTTTATGCGTGGTATTTAATAAAATTATTATTGATCAAAACTAAGACCTTTTTATTTTGTCTTTACAATTTGTAAAAAATAATTTTGATAACACCGAATATCTTAAAACAAAGAATATTGGTTCTTTTATTTTTAAATGGAGTTATTTATCGCCTATGTTTGTAATATAAATTCAATACTTTTATAGATATCAGAGTCCCGATATAACTATAATTGCCTATTCTCAATTTAAAAAAGTACTTTTCTTTTAATTTTTAATTCGATAATTTGAAAACACACAAGAGATTATTACTTAATTAAAACTCACAACATAGAGCCAAAACCCATTTTATATGATTAAATATTTTTTGTAGATTACTCTTATTTTCCAAATCCATTGAGTTTTAGGGAAATCAAATTATATACTTTTCTTAAACAATTTTATCAAACCTAGAAGTGTTACGATCCGTAACCATACGTAGAAAAAACTTTTACCAAAATAATATTTTACATCATTAACTATATAATATTAAAATTTTCATCGATATGACTAAATTTGTGATAATTTTTCTAATTTCGTTGTAATAATGAAACTAGGTTTGTAAAATAATAAATGATAAAAAATATTTTGAAGTATTGATTGGTTTTAAAATCAACTTAAGAAAACAAGGACTGAAGTTATATCTATTTACTGATAATAGTTATTACACCAAGCAACTCAAAATGTGATTTCGATTTACAGAATTATAAATATAACACGTTTTTCCTTCCGTTTTTTGTGTAGCGGTCTATTAATTTTCTCAACAATAGATGGACAAAACTTAATTATTTAAACACTTTTGAAAAAAATTTAAGTAAATTTGATCTATATTTATATCTTAAAAACGTTTCGAAATTTTGGCCGATTTCAAGTAAAAATAAAGTAAATACTTGGACATCTCAACATAATATTCAGTTTTATTTAATTTAAATGCCAGGAATCACATTCTCTATCCCCAATCAAACAATTATTTTCATCTCTTCTAACTATTAACTTTTATGTATCCAAATAAAAAAATATTAGAAGATATTAGTAGTAGACATTTTACATTTAAAAAAAAACTAGCTGTTTACATGATATATCGACATAAAATCACGAAGATAATCATCTCAAGTAATATATCAGAATTTAAAGATATCGATATGAGATATAAATGGTAAGCATCTGTTATATAATTCAAGTAAACCTCTTCAACTTTCAAAAAAAAATTTCAGAACTTATCAAAAAGTTAAAATATGCTCAGGTAAATAGTTTTGTAACATAATTTAATTGAAATGTAATCACTGGACAAACAAGAAATATTTTTATGTTGCAAATCAAAAGAAAATACTCATCAAAGTTAAAATTGGCTGAAAACGAAACGAAAAAAGGTTATTTTATAAACATTAAAAATAATTGCATAATATCAGACAAAGATCCATTTTGAAAATATTTGAAATCTATACGGTGAATGAACTATAAAAATGACATTTTTTTCACAATAGTAGCCGGTCAATTTAAAAACAAAAAATCCTTTGAAACTTTAATAAAAACAAAATTATTTCCAAAATAAAATAAATTAAAAGTGATTATTTTCTTAGCATATTTAATTTGTTTATAAATTTTCTCATAAAATTAACACGATAATTTTAATTTTAATAAAAATATTAATTATCAACATTATTCTGATAAATATTTAAATATGTTTTGATTTCAATTAAATTTTTTGATAGTTAATTTTATATCTCAGTGATTATAGTTTTATTCTGTAAATCATATTCTAAAATTTTTGAATACCCTACTCGTGTAAAAATTTAAAAAAATAAAAATTAACAAACGATTAAATGTTTCATATTTTTAACAGAAAATATTGTCAAAGGAATAGAACATATTCTAAGATGAATATTTATCTATTAATACTCTTTATAAGTCGTAAATATTCAAATAAATATGCTTAAATAAATAGGTATTATTTTTATAGTGAACGAGGATAGTTCAAACCTTATCATACATTTTAGTTAAAAACATGAAGACTGTATATATCCCTCAATTAATCTTTGCTTACAAGCCTTCGCCGTAAGCTCTTTACTCTTTCCAGCAATATTTATTTGTGAAAACACAAGTAGATGTGTAGGTTAGGACTAATCATCATAATAAATATCACTATCTTATATCACCACTAAACCAAAAGTACTTCTGCTGCATTGATTCATTAGAAACTTAAGATATCTTTTGCCTAATTTATACTGCTATGGGGCACTCTCCGTATCCTTTCACAGTAACTATGAAACGTTTCACTTAGTTTTTAACCCATCAAAAGCCTACAAATCTAATCGGATGGACTATTCGATAAAATGACTCTGGTTTAAAGCTCTATCAACAAATTAATATTTTGTAAATACTCAATGCGATATGTGTAAAATTCACAGCCTATATATTAATTAAGGATATATTTGCCCGCATTTTGAAAAATAAAAAATTCAATTTGTTCTTGATATTAAAAAAATTCTGAAGTTGTATTTCATGAGAAAAATTTTTTCATAATTTAAATGTATTCTAAAGTTTAATGAAGTGACGTCACAAATATCTTAATTTTCATTGCTTTAAATTGTGATGATCTGTTTTATTTTTGTAAATATATCAAATAACTTTGAAAGATATTTACAAATATTGGTGAATTTTATGTTGTATGCAATTGACGATTTATCTGCTTCAGGTTTTCATCAAGACATTCATGATAATAAGTCTTTAAAATAAGCATATATGTTTCGGAAAATTTATAAACTTTTATAAATTAATATTCTTTCAAATTTATATAATTAGTATACCAGTATATTATAACAATATTCTCGATTTAAAAAATATTTTCATGTAATTTATGAATTTTTTCTGTTTTAAAATTTAATGTTTTATGCATTGAAAAATTATTCGAAAGAATTTATTTTATTATTCATTAAAGAGAGTAAAAAATATGAATCTCTTTTTTTATGCTTCTCGTTTTTGTAATACGTTTTACTCAAGAAAAGACTTATTAAAAAATTTATTTTTGTTTTAATCAAAATTAATGTTAAATATCGAAATTTGATAGTTTTAAAATTTACTTTTCAACGTGTTATGTGAGTTGAACTATATTTTAAAAACTAAGAAATTTGAGATTTATAAATAGAAAAATTTTTAATTTAACCACAAAAATTTATAAACTTTCACCATCACAATGATTCTTTATGCAACACATTTCAAACATTCATGAAGGTAAATTAAACTTTTGATTCAGAAAGGAAATCTATAAATCCATAAGAGTTAACTTTATGTAAAAAATGATTTTTCAAAGTCAAAATATTTTTTAAACTATCTATTTATTATATTTAAGCATTTCTTTTTATTAATCTCAAGTATAGATAGCAACAATATTGTTGAAAATTTAAATTGGTGTAAGTAAATTATAGAAATATGAGTAATTTTTGATCAAATGGTCATGGATAAGTACTTTGTACTCATCTAAATTAATCAACTTATCATATTGAAAAAAATCTAATTTAAAAGGGAAAATTAAATGAAAAATATAATTATGAATTGTAAATATTCACTTAATAATTAAAACGAGCATCGCCAATTTATTTAAGCTGAAAGTCCAATTCTACCCTTCGAAATTATCTTAAGATAATTAATACCATATGAATTTAAAGATTATAAGTTTCGTATCGTGGCTGTAAAATATTTTTGCGTGTTATATGAAGAAAAATTAATTAATTTACTTCCAGTCAATGAAAGGTAAATGTAAATTATTAAATTTGTTTCGTTTTATAAAATTAATGCAAAATATTTTATTTTATTGATAACACCATCATAAAAACAAATAAATATTTTCCTATCAGTTATAACTTGCAGGATTGTTTTTAATTGTGAATAAATTTAAATACAGATTTAAGAGACACTAATTTTTATTGAACCCATATTTTTTCATTTTTATCTTTAAATGTACATTTTTTATATTTTTTTATCTCATGAGGAATTTTTAGCACAAAATTAATTAAAGTTATCGTTTCGAAATTATTATTTTTCATTTCATGGAAATTTACCAAATCATTTTAAATTTATTTCATGTATCTATATTTAGTTTCAATTGATTTCCGAAATAAACCTAATTCGAAAATTAGTAAAGATTTATAAAAAATGTACGTCATTAAGTATAAATTTCGCCATCTTATTTATATGGAAATATTTTAAAGATAATAATACTCGTCAATATAAATTTATCGCTTGACGTTTTGATAATACTTTGTACCGTTGTTCTGCTTCTCAAATTTTGATAATTTTAAATTTATGAAAATCACAATCAGAATTGCTCATAAATAAATCGAATCT
This sequence comes from Neodontobutis hainanensis, assembly GCA_024349245.1. Lineage (NCBI taxonomy): Eukaryota > Metazoa > Chordata > Actinopteri > Gobiiformes > Odontobutidae > Neodontobutis > Neodontobutis hainanensis. Next base: position 14,832 of record JALDNG010000387.1, on the reverse strand, counting down.
GCATCTAATCAATTAGTTTAGATATGTGAGGTAAATTAAATTCATACCTGTAACATTTTAAAACAATTATCTCATCATGAGCTTTTATTTTACAGTCAAATTAAATTCAGAGATATCTTTGAAAGTTAACACATTTATAGATTCACAAAAACTTAAAGGAGGATTCCAAAATCTTTTTGATTAAAAGATAAATTTTTAAATATTTATTATCCGTGCAATAACTTCTCAGTGATATATTTATAAGAATGATTTAAAAACTGCTCTCAACGTCTTAATCTATTGTGGATAAAAAAAACTTCTTAAAATGTATTATTCATCTCATGTGCTTCCCCAAATTATTTTTAGTTTTCCAACTCGAAAATCTTCTTCATATCTTTAGTTTTCTAAATTTTGATATCCTATAGAAAGAAGTTCAGAAATATTTGATAAAATTCAATCTTCTATGCAAGACATTTATTATATTAAATCTTTCTGTTTAATATCAACTGAAAAATAACTACCATGAAATAGATATCCACAAAGAACAATTTTCATTGAAGATATAAAAAAAGGAAACGCATTCATCTTATATCAAAATCAACCTGATTTCCTATTTTGTTCTTCAAAAAGAATTATTGTAAATGAAATAATGGTTAATTTTATGTATTTTTATTGACCAAATTTAAAATTTATATAATTTGTTATCAAATATTAACAACTTAATTTGATTAATTTTGAGCGAAAATACACCAGGTAATCACTTATTTTAAATTCTCTATAATTATTATTTTTTAATTGAAGCAAATAAATTTTGACACTAACTATTCTATTATCAATAGAAAATGTTACAAATATTTTTAATTAACTGAACATGCACTTTTTTAATGGCAGCCCATGATTCTCTTTGATTTTGACTATGTTGAATGGCTTCAGACCTTTATTCAACAGACAATTTTATTTGAATTTCTTCATTTTAATACACTCAAAGGAATCTTTTTTTAAAAAGTCAAAATAGTTACTGTTGAAACAAATATTTAAAACATCGTGTTATTTTTTAATAAATTAAAAAGAAGGAAATTAGAATACATTTTTTCTTTGTTAATTGTCCTTTTTTTATTTGTATTAAATCACGGTTAGAGTCTACGTTTTAATAATTATTGAAACACTTTATTAAGTTATATCTAAAATAGTATACACAAAGTACATTTTTGAAGAAATTATTCGAAAAATCACCCTTAACTAGCATCGGCATGAATTTATCTTATATCGTATTATATATAAGGTTAAAAAAATCTCAAATTTATACAATTTAATAAAGATATTTGTTTATTATTCAGCAATTCATCATATTTTGAAAAACGTAAACTTCGTTAACTTTTAATATTAATAAAAGTTTTTGGAAGCTGATAAATTCAGGTTTGAGAGATTCGATCAACGATACGTGTATCATATTTTTCGCTAAAAATATAGCTTTTTTTTGATAATACTAAAGAGTAATATTAAGTTAGCTTTAAGTTTAAATATAAAGAGCATATAGATTCTAATAGAAGATAAATGTATCACAAATGCGTAAATCATTTTTCGTTAAATCAAAATATTTTTTATTAAGTGTAAAAGGAATCAAAGAATGATTTAATAAAAAAAGGAACTAAATTTAAGGGAAATTCTAAAATAAGCATGAGAATAACTTTTATAAAAATAATAACTTTATATAAAATAGAATTATGAAAACGCGTTATTTAACCTTTTCTTAACATTTTTAAAGAAATTTATTCAGAATATAAATAATCTCCGATCTTGCGCATTAGTTTATTTTTCAGAATTACCGATTCGCTGCTAAAATTAAACCGAAATTTCAGCAGCCTTTTTTTGAATTCACTCATAACTTAAACTAAATAAGAATTTATCCTTGATTATCTTAATTTTAAAAAGTGAATAATATACCAAAAATACCACGGATTTATGACTAAAATGTTCGTAATGTTAAAGATAAGAAAAAGACCATTGACAATTTATAAAATTTTCATTTATAACATGAGATTTTTTGGTTATCTGAACGAATCCCAGATAGTTTAACTTAATAGATTTTCAATAAGATATCGAGAGGGGCGGAAATGAAACATCTATTCAATTAATTATCTTAATATGTAAAAAGTTTTGATAATCTCAATTTCTTGAAATACTCAAATGAAATCCGTTTTTTAATTTATATTTTTGCTGTTTTAACAGACAATATTAATAATGTTAGTTAGAATGGCCAATTATTATGAATAATTGAAATTTTACTGAGATAAATCAATGAAGACTTATTTGAATTTATATAAACTAAGTTATGAACTCGCTTATGCTATCAGAGTCTAATAAACTTACATATTTTGAATTGAAAACTTCTCATTTAAATTTCTTTTGAAAAAATCTCATTTCTGCTTAAAAGAAATCTGTATCAAATTTATAAAGTTGAAAGATCACAAAATTTGATGAGAGGAAATAAATGAAATCACATTTAACACTTAGTTAAATTGAGTGATAACGAGTTTGCTTAATTTTCATCGAATTTTCACTTATTTAATTCTTAGGTGGTAAAATTTCATAGACAAAGCATTCTTAAAGTATTTTAAAGAAAACAAAGATTTTCTATTTCTAATCCTATATTTTAAATAAAATTTTTCAAAGAGTAACTAACGAATAGTAGGGAAGTAGTTTACCTCATGTTTAAGATAGTGAAAAATCAATCTTTTATACATAAAGTTTAATAATAATTAAGTAATATGATGTTAAGTACTCGATATTACAATATGTCTTTTCTCATTTTTAACTTGATAAATCTTTTAATAAAATAAGAGAGGCCTTTACTAAAAGCATCATTTATGCCATCCCAACAGGTTCGAATTAAATATAAAAATATTCCATATAAACACGACTTATAAGAGCTAACATATGAATTAAATACGCTAGGGTCGGTCAAAACGTGCTTACATCCCCTATGTTTATAAAAATAAAATTCACAATTTCTTGTCGATATTTTATTCATTGTTGTTCTTGAAAAAAATTTGGATATTAAATTAACAAATCGACAAAATAAATTAAACCTTTAAAATTATTAAAAAGTTTTAATTACTTTAAATTTTATAGGAACATTCAATAAATTACAGATTCCTTGAACTTACTTTTAAAATAACAAAAAATTGTTATTAAATATAGTTCTAAATTGAATTTTTAAATAAAACTAAAGAATGGTTAGGATTATAAACTTGGAAATGTTTTAACCTTTTTTGCCTTAAAATAATCTCATTAAAAAAAATAAAATTAATAATTTTTCATCCTCTTGATAAACCAACTTATTAAAAATTTTAAATGTGATTTCTCAGTTTATTATTCTTTTTAATTTGAAGGAGTGAAAATAAAAATGATGTAATAAACTCAAAATTAGAATAAATTTAACATATTTTTCGTATTTGTTAATCAACTGTAAAATTTTGTCTTTTAATTGAAATAATGCCAAGTAACCTTTTTTAAGCTCTTTAATGATAACTTGTTTAAACTTTATTTCTCTATAAACTACCATTTTCGATGCACAAATAACCATATACAACAAACTAGCGTGTTATACAAGTTAAAGATAACCATTTAAAAGATTTATCGGTGATCAGGAATTATGAGTGATTGAAATGACATATTTTAAAAACAGTATGTTAAAATATCACAAATTTCAACTCTGGAAAGACATATTTATATATATTTCCGCGAGATAATTTTTTTGGGTTTCTCTGTATGTGATGTGTATCATAGAATTCGATTTTTCCTCATTATGATTCATTAAATATTAAAAATGAGGATATCAAAACTGAGTTCATATCTAAGTGTTATATATTGCAGATTCTCCTCTTTAGTATCATCAAAAATTGACACAAAATAAAAGATGGACATGGTAATTTTTTCTATTAGAATCTTATTTGGAGATATATATAATCCGAAACCTATCTGATGATTGTTGAGAATGGATATGGCAATTAAAATTCATTAAATATTTAGGTTTTATTTTTGGTGCATTTATGTAATAAGATTTATTATATTGAGTAGAATTGAGAATCATTTCGAAATAATGATTAAAGTTGAAAATTTGTAAAGGGGATATTATGTTCCACCAAATAAATATTTGGATACATTTCTAAATATTAATTTTTTAACAAGGACTGTTTTAAAATATTATTTCACTCTGTTTAAAATATTGGGCTCATTACCGATGATGGTTGTATTTCCAGTTTAGGGATATATATTTACATTTAATTTATTTAACAGCAGTGTGCAATCTATCATGAAAAATCACATCATTAAGTGTAAAAATAATGATAATACGAATTATGATCAAGTAGCCATCTTGAAAAAAATTTATAATCTGTATGTTCTTAGTGCCTACAAATATAAAAACATGTCCACATAATTCAAATTTTCCATAGATTTTATAAGAAAGAACATGAGCAGAAAATCTTTTGGTATAATATACACAAATGTGAAGAATATTATAAATAATGCTACTTTTAATTTAATATATTTTCAAGATTATAGGTATATGCAAGGAGCAAATTTTACATAATTTTATAAACATTATAAAAATTCAGCTTTTTATATTATTTAGATTGTTGTCATTGTTATAAAAAATTATTTCTTCAACTTTTTATAATGTACCAAACGATTCCCTAAAAATAAACTCTTTAATAATATTTTAAAAATATAAACAATTGCCAAAGATTTATTAATAAATCGAATGCATTCAAATATGAAAATTATTTAGAATCCAAGTATAATTATTATGAATCCTCCTTATCCATCAATATAATGATATGATTTATAAATATGATAAATTTATTTACCAAGAAAATATGGTCTGATATACCCTAAAATATTTTTTTTAAATCATGTTAACACGATTATTTACGAAATAAGTTATTCCTTTTATCTTTGACATTTCAGTGATATTAAATATTATATGAATTTATTTTAAATTTTTCTTTCCTTATTCGATAATACGAAAATAAAAATTGTGAGATGAAACGATAAAATGCCATTTATTAAGAAATTACATTTTGTTTTTTCATGTTAAAGATAATTTGTTTAAAAATAGCTTTATTATTTTGTAATTTTAATTTTTCATAAACAACAAACAGATTAATGGGCTGGCTTGAGAATCTTTTTTGAATAAACGAAACGTTCTTGACTAAGATCTGAAAAAACAAGCTATTTTTAGTGTTTTTTATAATTCTTTTCAAATTTAATATATCAAAAAAATCATTGTCTAAATTTTGCAATCATTGAAATAATAGAGATGATTCTTTTGGTTTGATCTTTAATATGAGATTCAGAAAATTATTTTATGTTGTTCTATATTTGTTAATGGTATGGTTTGAAAAGTTCTTTTTGGGTTTAAAGAGTTAAATCATAAGTGCATGAATATTTAGTTATCGATGGTAAATTAATATGAAATTCAGTTTTATTTAAATTAATACTTTTAAAACAAGTAAAAATTTTTTTCCATGATTGTTCAACTGCCCCTTTTTGATATTCATTAGTTTAATATATTTCAATAATAAGCTATATAATAAGATTCCAAATTTAAATTTGTGTAAATTTTTTTCACAGAGTACAATGAAAGATTAATTTTTAATCAAATAATAGAGTAATAATCTTCACTGATTTATAAAATTGCTAAATTATTCAAAAACGATAATTAAATGAAAAATTTTTAATTTTGAAAAAATAAAAAGTGTGCTCTGGAGTAATTTATTCTGAAAAGTATTTTGATATTTTGTGTAAAAAATTATATTTCTTGATAATTAGATATTTCAACTTTAGTCGAGGCACTATTTGATTTATTTAAAAATATCAGTGTATATTATAGATAATTTATTTTCCGAAATTTCATGTTTGATATCACCAAAAGATGTATCGACTTTGCGAGGATAATATTTAGCTCTCTTTATTGTAAAATTTTATAATTTATACTTTTTAATATTTGCCAATAACCTACTTTGATGGAGCTTCATTTGGTTTATTTGGATGAGTTCATACTCTACGCTCTTCACATGCCTTATAATAAATTTATCAAATGTCTAATTAAATTAAAATTTATATTTATTTTATTAAAATAAAGTTCAAATTATTTTTTTATTTTTTACAGATAAATATCTATCTGATTAAAATTGTGTAAATAATATCATTGTTTCATTGCTTTGAACACTTGAAAAAATCGTTTTGTGTATTTTAACTTAATATTCCTTCTGTTTTGGTTTTGAATATTTACCGCATGAATATATTTTTGATAGGAGAACAGATTTAGCGTAAGTACAATTCGCAAGTTGATAATATGTATCTTTGTGTGTTTAAGTGTGTAGAGCTCAACATTTCTCGAATAAAGTGTATTATGTAGAACATGTGTTGCTAAATCTTGCTTCTGGATTACAGTCGAACTTAATCTATAAAGATTTCCTTATGAACTTACTATCAACATAAACATCCTTCAAGCTATACACTCAAGGATGATTCATATTTTCTTAAACAAATGCTACATCAATGTTAAACTGGAAATGGAAATTAATGTACCTATCAGTATTGATCATTATCAAAAATTGTGTCATAAAAATATATGTTTCAATGTCTAATTTGTTTTTTAACAAGTGTTATAATTTAAAGAAGGTTAGATTTTTGAAAGAGATTACTTCTTTAAGTTCACATAATTTTTACTTATCGTTATATTATGCCTTTATTTTCAATTGATTTTATTTATACCATAGATATCTTTGATAAATTTTCTATATTAGACCAATTTTTAACAATATATCAAATATTCTCAGAACAACATGAGATTTACATAAATAATTTTCTTCAATCATTGACAATAAAAAATTAAAGATTAACACCTATATTCACACATTTGAAAAACAAATAAAAGTTAAAAGGCATTGAAATACTAATTTTAATTGTAAAATTACTTCAAACTATGTTCATTTTTGCCATTTTTAACAATTTTATGATTTTTAAAATTTTGCATTTTGATATATATTTTCTCTATCTGTATCTAAATTTCAATCTTGATTTTCAATTTACATTTTAATTTGTTCTTTTATAAGTAATTAAACTATCTGTCGATATTATAATGTATCACATATGAGAGAGTTTTCACATAAGAGTGTCCCATCAAACCTACAGTTAAAAAGATATGCATAATTTAGATAAATTATGTCATGAATGGAGATTCTCTATTTCACAAAATAAACTGGATTAATGCATCCATTTAATAATGATCTCATAATGACACCATATTATTCAAAAAAAATCACGAGAATTAGTCAATAATTCAATTGATAAACCTACCAAAGCTGCATATTAGAACAATTACATAATCTAATTTCCGTGAATGTAATATATACCATAATTATAATTTTATTAAAAATAATGAAATTCGTTTAAATTAAATCATCGTCAATCAATCTTCAAGTAATATAAGAATATTTTTAGTTTATGTCATAAAAACAAACGATAAAATGTATTTAAATAATTTATGGACGAGTATCTTCTTTTTAATTGCAATAAAAATTTGATAAAAAAATTATTTGCAACGGAAGTTAGAATATTTTCTTGAATAAAAGTAATAAATTTCTAAATTTAATCTTTATTATTTATCGATCAAACACTAATATGATTTCAAAAAATAACATTTTAACTGGAAAAAATCTATGATTCAAACTGATTTTTGGCAATAATGACTATTTGTATTTTCATTTTTATATGTATGCTGTTTATTTTTTTAGTGGCACAATATCTCTATTTTAAATTCAATAATCTTAAGGCAATATATATTTTCAAAATAAGCATTAAAATTTTGTCTCATATATTATCATTATATTTGGATGGCTGATCCACTTCTGATTTTCGGGCGAGTAAACCTTGCTCGAATCGTCCCAGTATTAGGATTCCTGTTTATCTATGTTGTAGTTAAAAATTACTCTTATACTTCTTGAATTAAGATAGTCAGAATAAATGTCAAGCTAAAAGTTAATGAACCAAAATAATAATTAACTTAATATACCTGTCCGTTAGCACAATAAATACTGATGAAAAGTATTACGAATAAAGATAAATTCATCTCATATTCTTATCGAAATTCGACAAAATATAAATAAATTTATTGATAAAAGCACAATCGATGTATAGACAGTACCTATTCATTTGTATCATTATCCTACTTTGTTTTCATAAACTTCCAGAAATTTGCTTATGTAATAAATGGTTTAAAACCTAAGATCTCTTAAATATATTGCTGTAAAATCAAAAAAGTGATAAAATCATAAATAGGAGACGTAATATTGTGAAATTATCTAATCATTCTGCATATCGTAGTGGTGAGACGACAATAAACTTTTTATTTTTAAATTTTATGTGTATTATTGTATAAATCACCATGTAATACTATTCGAAAAAATATTAACATAAAACATCTGAAATTTTTAAATTGCTATAATATTAATTTTTTTATTTAAAAATTTTTAAATAAGATGTTCATATATTTTACAATTCATATTTTAAAATTGTCATCTAACATAATATTACTGAATATCTAATTCAAAAGTATCAATATATATCACAAATTCACATGATAACATATGAAATATTCGATAGTTGATAGAAAAACTATGCTATTTCTTTGTATATTTTATGAAATAATTTTTATCAAAATAACTTACTTTGATTTAAATGATTTTTAATCTTCACAATATTTTATAAATTTTGAATTAATATAATATTTAAACAAAAAGCAAACCTTATAATACTTCAACCTGATTAGAGCATTATTAAATATTTTTTAAAATTAAAAAATCTAAAACAGTTGAATAAGATTTAAAATCAACTCACTTTAAAAGGACTAATATCTGATTTTATATCTTGAAAACTCTTGGATGGTAGGCTTTTTATCATATATTAACGAAATTGTATTCCAAAAATCAAAATTAAAAGTTGTATTCTTCAAATTATTATTGTATGAATGAAAAAAATTTGTAAGCGAGATCATTTATAATGAAAATTTTTTAAATAATTTAATTTATTATGATATAAATTGTACTCAAACTTGTTAGGTTAAGAATGCTTAAGTATTTGACTGTTATTTTATCATTGCAACAAGTTTGTAATCGTATGCCATATATAAACTCTGTACCATATTTAAAGTCTTTAAATGTTCAAATTAACGACTTATCTTGATATTTATAAATTTAATTAATGCCTAAGAAATTTGAGAAACATTCAATAAACATATCTTATTCACAAAATTTATGTCAGATAAAGGATTAGTTAAAAACATATTAATGCATATTTAAATGAGATTTAAATGTTTATAATCCCCTTAGTAAAGCTCTACTCACAATGTTACGATGTTTACTGCTTTACTCTTTATGACGTCCTTTTGTAATGTTAATCTTTGTGGTTAGTTCTTATATGAATATCGCCATTTACTCAGCCAAGCGATCTGCTTCCCTGTAGTTGATTTATTTTATATTCAAACGTTTAAGTGCCAATATAGACACATCTTAAGATAACATAGCGTAATTAGCTCAGAATAATGAATTATTAAGATTTATATAAAACTTTAGGTAGCATAGATTAAAATATATCAACTGCAGAGTGATTATTCAGTACTTACCAACAGATAAATTATTCTAAAAATCTGAAAAATTTTTTCAAACAGATTTCACTTTAACTATCATATATACTGGGTTGTTTTAGATAAATCTTCTTTCAAAAAAAATAGAACTTGAAAATAATATTAAGAAGCTGAATATTATAGGTTTTATCAACTTGAGTCTTGTTGATAGATGAAGGCCATAACTTCCATTTTTACATTACTATTTATAAATAAATAGTATAAATTATTTTGATTTAATTGTTCATATAGATATATTAAATGCTTTGGTGAATGGTATGCTTGTTAAATTCCATTTAATGAGTTTAAAATTAAACTTTGACAACTAGAATGTGATATGGTCCATTTTTCAAACAAGTTTTTAAGATACCATGTTTGAATATTTTATACACAAAAAATTTATTTTTTTATGTTGTTTATGGTACACTCACTGAGATTTATCAAACCTAGTCTTTCTACTAAATATCTTAAAATCATTAATATAGTTTATTTATATTATAAATGAAAAGAGGGCATATATATTGCATGTTTATATTTTAACATGTTTTATAAAATTTATGATGATTTAGCTGCTCATAGAAAGAATTATGAAATTTTCGACAAAGGGTTGTTTTTTAAATAGAGTAAAGATTCCATTAGTTTTATTAAATTTAAAATTAACAACTTCTCTTTTGGTTTTCAACTGCCATACACCTCGAGTGTGTTCACAAGATAGAATAATTTTAGATTATTTTCTGAAGTGAAAATGCATTCAATTGGAGACAGCTTCAAAGATATGTTTATAAAAAACCGTAAATGATTATAAATTTGAATCTAGAATCAAACATGATAATATTCAGTTAAATAACATAATGTTAATATCATTTCGATCACCATGAGTTGACATATTAACTTGCAAAATATCTTGTATGATTATTCAAACTGATCATTAAAACATTCAAAACATTTTGGATATTTCTATATTTTTTGATGAGTAAAAAACAAAACAAATAAATTTAAAATTTGGTGATGAGATCAAATTATATATCATACAGTGAAAACCCTAACCGAATAGATTCAGATTATATTTGAAGTGTATCAAAACAGTAAATTCTTAACTACCTAATCCTATAAAAATGTCCTTATACTTTCAAGATAATTTCATAAGTTTAAGCTAGATTGATATATTTTCTTCTTTTGTTATTAAAAATTTATCAAGCTAATGCTAAAAATTTCTTCAAGACAATCTCCACAATTTGATTAATCTTAATTAAATGAAGATTTTTTTTAAATAGCCTTAATTATTTGATATAACGTCGTTTTTTAGAGAGTTAGTAAAATTTTTACAGTAAATCTCTCATTTGTATAAGCTAGTTTTTCACTGTTTCATTTTTAATTAATCATTAAAGTGAAAAATTATTCGATAAAACTTACGTATGAACTTCGAGTTAATTATTTTTAACAATCTTTTTATTTCTGAAATTAAACGATTCTATTTTGAATTGAATGATAGAATTGATCATAAGTTTTTATCAATTTTTTTACATAAACACATTTAATAATGTTTCTGTAAATTAATAGTTAATCGATTATGGTTGAAAAAATGATAAAATGATCCAATTGTTTTCTAAAGATAGATATATATTCAGTTTTCATGTTATTAGCATGAATATTAAATTCTATTCATAACAAATAGTTATGGTTAAATTCATATTTTTAAAATGACTTTAGAAACGAATGTCTCATAAACTTAGCTCAACAAAATAATTAACAATTTAAAATCTTTCTTTGGACATAAGTTCAGACGAAACACCGTTTAATAGATTTGAAAAAATGCATTAATCGAATGATATATTTATAATATTGAAAGCAATCTTTTTTTCTGGAAACTACTATGTTCATTTGCAAATTAATGTTGTACAAATCGAAATTTTTTGAAAAATAAGTTTGATATAAAGGAATTTTTGTATGAATTATAGTCGTATTATCAAAAATTTTTTGACATTAATATAGTAACCTTTAAAATCTTTCTGGTTTTGAAAATATTTTTAAATTTAAAATACATGGTACTGTGACAAAACTGAAGGTTAACAAATCTGAAATCTTATTTGGACATAATGTGTACAATGTATCGATAATCAAATTTTAACAAATTAGTCAAAAAATTATTTTGAAGCCCTAAAATAGGTAAACATCCATAACAAAGCCCAACCAATAATCTCATCAATTTTAGAAATAAGATTGTGTTTGGTATCATAATAATGATATATATCACTCTTATGATATACCAAATAAGGTGTATGGCTATCAAATAAACATTGTCTATTTTTTTATTTTATTGATCATATATAAAATCAAAGCAATAATTTATTAAAGAACAAGATATAATATAAAAAGCTCATTGAAAGGAATTTCATTGATGTAATTTGTCAAATATAAGTGTGGTTTAGACATAAATATAAAATAAAAAATAATTAATTAATTCTTAATACATATAATAAAAAACTCATGAAATCATTTTTAGAAATCAAAGTGAATATATAGCAACAACCTTACACATTGAACAAATAGCTTTGAAATCTTAAGTAAAGTGTTCATAAATTTTCACTTTAAACACTAAATTAACACTCATATTTATGAGTCATATTATTCTTTGATCGAATACAATTTTGAAAATCTAATTATGGTAATTTCAGTTAATATTAACTGTACCAAAATATAAAAATATAAATGATACTTAGAATAGCTGTATATAGATAAATGTTTAACAAATTAAATAATGATAACATTTATATAACAATTTTTGTTCATATCATTCTTGTTTTTGTTTATCTAACATATTATATACTTTATCAAACAAAATTATATTGTAATATTTGTATTTGCTTTTTTATCATCTTCAGAAGATATATAGCTTATGATAAATTTATGAATTTATTGTTTAAAATCCTGATAATAGATGATCAGAAAATGAATAGATTTTATTCAAATAATGATGTCTTATGAAATATTTTTTCTAATTGCCACATATTTTCATGATACTATGAATAATTAACTTTTGTTAACACGAATATGCAAAGTCTACTCTACATATAGACGATTAAAATATTACAAGAACTTCTGCCATTTTGAAAATTTGATCAAATTATTTTAATTTTACACTTCATTTTAAAGTTTCAAAAAAATGTTTATTCAAAGTTTTAGGTCATAAAAAAGATAATAATGATATTTTTGTGACATTTAAACAAGAAAATTAATGTATTGCCAATCAAATTTTCAAATAGTAAACAAAACGGTTTCCCAATTATCAAGAAGAAAAGATTTTTTGATACAGATGTTTAAAGATGTCTGAATTTGTTTAAAGACGAAAATTATTTTAAAAATTCAAAAATGTTGCTCTTAAAGCTTCAAAAAATTTTTATAAAGAATAAATTGAAAATATGTAGAGGTTTTGATCATCAAAAATATGTTCTCTGTTTTTATTCATTCTTGTGCGACTTATTTAGTCGCTTAATCATGTCACGTTTTATTCTAACCTCCATAACTTTGCATTTCAACATGTATTCTATTTAGAGGAACCTTTTCCATAAAAAACATTTTGTCTTATCTTTTAAAAACTATGTTCTTCCAGTCTAGACATTAATGAATATAATTTTAGACATCTTTAGTAAAGGGGTTAGACTGGTATTTGATGCTTGCTAAAAATTTCTGCTTATTTTCCAATATTTATTATTCATAAATGAGATTCAAACGGTGATCGACAATTTTAACAATCACTTAACAAGATTATTAAAATATAATAATTATTTCAGGGCTTAAAAATTTCATATTCTCATGGTATGTTATATGGGGACAAATTGTAAGGGTTTTTTGTTATTAAAAATTAAGCTTTTATTCGCACTCGAAATAATTTTAAATTTTATTCTAACTTTAGTTTGCGATTAACTTTTATTTAATAGTATTAAGTCGAATTTTCGAAATCTGATCACAGAGAGTCGTTCAAAATTTTAAATATTCTTTGAAAAATTCAGATTATGGTTAATTTTTCATAAATTTTGTCAATGAAAAACCACGTAATAACAAAAATGAATTGATGTTACCTGCGTTTTCTTTCATTATAGATACAAATGCTTATTCATATGAACATTTTAAATACAGTCAACGTATGAAAAACGAAATATTTAATTTCTGAAAAATACAAAACGATTTTAGAAAACAAAATTACATCTAAATGTGAATTTATTTTTGATAAATATTTGAAAATTTAAATGATAATTGTTTAAAAACTAAATATTTATATTTTTCTGATTTCATAAAAATTGCCAAAACTTGCTTACAAAAGAAAATTTTCTACATTTTGATAATATATTATTTAAATCTTTCTAAAAACACAAGCAACAATTTGCTGGGAATATTATGAATTAATTTAAAATTTAACGACGCAAAAAAATTTTTAAAAATATATTTTAACATAATGAAAATTTAAAAAAAAAGTTATTGAAAAATAATTTTATTTGCTTTTTATTCTTTTTTGGATATAAGATTTTATTATCAAATGAATAAACCAACACTTATATTTTATCAAGCTTCATTCAGCCCTTTCTAATTTCAAATTTCAATGATGTGCAAATTGTATGTTTAACACTTAAAAATATATTATATAAATTCATAAACGTAGGATAGATTTATATTTTAGCAAATAATAATTAGGTTAATACACATGAGAAGTATTATGAGAAAATAAAATTCGCTTATGTTTATATAATGTGTATTAAATAAAAATATCATTATCCATCCTCAAATAAATTAGAAACTGATAGATATCAAATTTCATATAAATATTTTAAATATGTTTCAGGAATTAATAAAATTTAAATACATTTTTGCCAAAATTTGATGAAAATATCTTATTTAATATCACGTCAAAATACATAAAGCGTACAAAATAAACAACCACATTAATGTATTCGTAAATATATTGATCAATTTTTATAGAGTTACCAGTTGAAAATAACTTTAAGTTAAAATTTGTAAATAATGTATTGTAATCAACCGTTATGTCACTTCAATATTAATGTGTTAAATCTTTTATTTTTTACAATTCAACAAAGTATTCCTAATTGTGTAAAATATAGAATATCAAAATTTTAGATCATGTCAGTGTAATAATTGAATTCATTTCA